>SCLH01001307.1:9728-56972 GCA_004367855.1 Oikopleura vanhoeffeni | reverse complement strand
ACCAATTTTTAGTGTTTTATTCAGGAAATTTGGACAATTATTAATTTTTGATACTTCAACTTAAATTTCTTTGGGAGGCGTTTTTAATCAACCATTTGTATTTGCGTTTGTAGAACAAATGTACAAAAAACACTTTTTTTTGCTTTTCATATATATCTTCCAAACCAAAGTGCCTCTCAATAGTAAGTAGGGTGTCCACACCGCTTACATTTCGGCTTTTGGAAACGACTATTCCGATAAAGTTTCTAAATAGCTCAGTATAACCTCACATATATATATTTAAAGAAAAAGAAAAAAATGGTCCGAATCGGATCATATTTTTTATTATTCTTCAAACATTTATCATAAATCCAAAATATTTTTTGAGACAAAAAGAGAAAAAATGGTCCAATTCAGACTGATTTTGGTTGTTAGATTTTTATAAATATATGTTGTCAGTTTGAGCTCAATTGGATGAGTCGTTTTCATAAACCGAAATGTTAACGGTGGAACCACCCTATTAGCAACTGAAAGGAACTTTGGTTAGGAAAATAATATTCCTTCAAATTCAGAGAAAATGTATTACCAATTATTTAAAGTTTTGATAATACTTAGTTGAAATCAATTCAAAAAGATAATTCTGCATTTCTCAAATATTTTTTATTTTCAGGACCATGCTTTCCGACTTCTCCGAAAAGGCGGTGTTTTATCATTTTGCAACTTGACCAGTTTTGGAGAATTGCTCAAAACCACCTACCCACCAACTAAAGAAGGAATCGAGCAACTTTTTGTCGAAACTCAAATTCCACATCTTTTGGAAGCTGGATTCAAACGAGAAAATATCAGCTGGACAGTTATTTCTAATCAACCACCAACTAGCTGTAAATACTATGCAACCGAATGGATGCTCTCGCCAAAATGTATCAAAGAATAGAATATTTTCTGATTCTGACTAGCATATTTAAATTGAAATCAACAAAATAAACTAATTAACCTTCAAATACATTTGTTTTTATTCAGCGCAAGCAAAGCAATTGTTTTCAAAACTTGATGGGGGGAACTGGGCACTGGTTTCATATATTCTTATATAATGGTAATTATATCTCACTGCACCACTTCTGTGGATGAAAATACATCTTTTCATCTTTTTGACTGACAAAACAAGACATGAGAATAAATGCATAACCAACCAAAAAAAGGGATTAAAAATGTTCCATATCCTTTTTTCAACCAAAGTGAATCGTGAAAATGAGAGTGATCTTATTTGCCGGGGGGTTGAACGGCTGATATTACGCACCAATCAACTTTGACGCTTCCAATATCAAGCGCCCTTGCCTACTGATATACTAAAGACAATCACTAAGACAACACTAGTGGGATTTGAACACGCGCTATAGAGATGACCATCAATTTCAATATTCACTTTGGTTGGAAAAAGGATATATCCTTTTATTGCCCTCTCCCAAAGATTTGGTCCCTCAAAAACACAGGGTGAGAAAACAACGGGGTTTTCAAAAACGACTTAGCCGATTAGGTTCTTAGATAGCTCAAACTGTGCACAAATAATCTAGTGAATAATAAAAAATTAAATTGGTCCCGAATCAGACCATTTTTCTATTTTTTCTCAGAACCTTTGTTTCTATTTTTTAAACAAAAACTAATAATTAAAACAATTTTGTAATCTTAGAAAAAGATAAATAAAACATTGGTCGCTATTAAAAACAATTTTTAATGTTTATATTAATTAGATAATTGTGCTCAGTTTGAGCTATCTAAGAACGAAATTGAATGACTCGTTTTCAAATGAAGCGTCGTTTTCTCACCCCCTGTGTTTTTGAGGGACCAAATCTTTGGGAGAGGGCAATAAAGGGATATTGATTCGAGGTGGTTACAAAATGTACTGCCAATAAAATCATCACATGGATAAAGGGCCCCTAACCGATACATCGTGACTATTGAAAGATACAAACGACGCAGAATCCTTGAACCAATGAAAACCCTGAATTTCAAAATAAGCCAATGGAATCCGCTTTAATTTGGGCGGTCAGCGGCTGACCGTCAGCCAATCGAAGTTTCGCATTTTGTATTAGAATTTTGAGTGATTTTTTTCAAAAGTAACTTTCAAAATTAAGTATGTTCAAATATCCGGTTGACGTAAGCAGACTTTCTTATCAGTTTTCAGAGTTTGTTCAGAAAAAATCTAAGCAAATTTTTTTCATGGGTCCTGAAAAAAGAGAGAAAAAAATAATTATTAAATAGAACGTTTCAAATACCTAGCATGGGAGAATATGAACAAAAATATGATGTTAATTAGCTCTAATGTAAAATGGATTTCACAATTTTATTTTTTGCCTAAAACTTTACCTAGCTCATGGTATTTCTCCCCTAAGCGGAGGGTCCAGGATTTTGACTAACGATTTAGCTTTCTTGTGAAATTTTATTGTCAATAAATATACATAAAAATAGTTTTAATGATGCATATAAAAGTAGTAGTTAAAAATTATTATTCGATTTAGTTTACGAATCATAAAAAATTGTCCACATTTTATATTATTAACTCGTAGACTTTAGACATGAATCTGTAACTCAACTCGAATTTAGCCACGCCGCTTGCCACACGCTTTTAAATCGGACCATATTAGCAAAGTTTCATTATCAAACATTCATTTTCAATAAACTTAAATAAATATCAGCCAATTTGCTATAAAAATGAAAAAAATAAATAAAATTTTAAACAAATTTAAAGGCATTTAATGAGGATAAGAAACAAAAAGTGCGAAAATTACCTCTTGTACAGAGAAAAGATGCAATAATAAGATGAAATTAAACCTTAATTTAATTTGCAATTACCTTATTAAAACTTCAACTGATTTCTATCGTCTGTCTAAAATAATTATATGTTTTACAAAATTCTCTAGTATAATCTCTTTATATTTGGAATCTAATTTCTGTGTGAGAAAGAAAGAGAGAGACTCACGCCTACGCATGAACTGATTTTTATGTAATCAGTGTTCGGGAAGTTTGGACTTCTAGACTGCTTTAATTTAAACCGAGGCCAATTAAATGCAATAAAAGTCTTAGAAATTCGTGACGATTCTTTAAGGGGTCTTCCACGTCTTAGTCTTATTACGATTGATACAGTAATTAAAAAAATACTCAAATTACGTCAAAAAAATTCCAGGGTCAACTTTAAACGCTTCTAAGAACTTTTCTCATTACACCAATGTTCGATAAAATCAGGTGACGAAATAAAAATAAGGTTTAGATATGTATAGATAAATCCTTATTTCTCAGAAAAATAAGATCACGTGACGTGTTGGAAAATATTATTATGTTCAAAACTTTAAATTAGGTGTTTATTGGCCCAAAAAAATTTTCGGCTAATTTGATCACTTTGTTTACTCACCAAAACCTTATTTCTAATTTGAAGGTCACGTGATCGTTTTTGGACTTTGGTGTAATGGAAAAAATCTTAAAACTTTAAAAACCTTTTCACTTTTTCAAATTGTGATTTAAGCAATTTTGAAAAAAAAACAGTACTATTTTGCCGACCTTATTTCTTGAATATACGGTCACGTGACATTTCGGGCTGATGTAATGAAAAATGTCTTAGAATTTTTTTGAACCACGATGAATTTATGTGATTTCAAATTTGCAAAAAAAAGTACTGTAATACAGTAAAATTTTCAAAAAAAACCACAAACGTCATTTTGTTCAAAATTTATCGATAACTTATAATCTGATCTTTGTCATCAATGATTAAGCGGGATGGTGTGTGCAAAGTAGTTATTTTCGACCACGGTCTCAAATTTGGTTATTTATTTTTCTTGTATCCGACACCATCCAGCACACGAGAAATTGATTGCGAATTAAAAAAAAGTTCTAGTTACTATCGAATAACTAGTTCTAGAATGATGGATTTGCTTGCAAAATTATTTATTTATTAAATTTATAGATCATAGGAAGTCTCAATCCAAAAGAATAATCACATTTGACGCGAAAAATAATCATTAATTGTAAAAGATTTTTCAAATATTAATTGTTAAGATTTTGTGGCCCTTTTTCCAATATTTCAATTTTCATCCAATCATGTAATCATGGCGCGCATTAAATCAGAATGAATTAGTATTGCGAATAATATAAAAAAATATTTAAAACTTTGCTTGTTTATAAAGTTTACTAGGATACCATACCGGAAACCATTTACATGAAAAGAGAAAAGAAATCGCATGTGCCGTGGTGAGGTATACTTTTTTTTGTAAAAATAATCTTCATTTTGCGCTAATATTTAACTATAAGCAGAGGAATTTTCAAAAATAATTTTCGGCGAATTAAGGGGGTAGTGTCCAGCAAAAAGTTTGGCTGAAAATTTAAACTAATAATACTACTGACCCTGAAAAAAAATTTTGGTCCGAGTTCCTCGCAGATTTTTTGAAGTAGGTTCAGCCAAAGAGGGCGCCAAAGTCGAACTTTTCAAAAATGCACAAGGATGTTAATCTACTCCGATTCATAATTTTTGAAACGAGAGTGACTGGCAAAAATAATCTTTAATATAATCGGGCGAATTTTTTTTGTTTTGAATTTTAAACGAAAGTTTATGCCGAAAAACGTGTTTTTTAATTCAGTCTTTTTAACAAGGCTTTTTTGTTTGACATAGAAATTTGTTTTAATCGGGAGTCGTTTTATCCTTGAAATCTCCTCTTTAATATAATCGGGGCGAAATTTTTTTTAAGGGCTAGGACAAAAGTATGCGCAAAACTCTTTGCGTTGGCGGAATTTTCTTCTGCAGTTTGAAAGGTCAACATATATAGTAGGCTCATTTTGAATAATATATTGAAGTCATAACTTAAGATGTGGGCGTCGATAATTGGGCTCTTTTTACACATTTTCAAGTGAAAGTTTAGAGAAACCCCTGGCTCAAGAATAAATTAATTTTTTTTTTCCAAAACGTAGTACAACTCGTAAGGAAGGTGCCCAGTATATCAAGAGCATCTGATAACTCAACCTACGGCTCAGAAATGGTTTTTAGTAGGCGTCCCTAAAAGCATGCTAAAAAACGCCTAACTCCTCATTCATCTCACTCATCACTTTTATTGATAATTGCAATTTAGAATGTAGATATAAATTCTCATCAACCAATGAAAGCCTTTTTAAAATTTTGCTCTAGTGGGTCCAAAAACAGCTTATTTGGGAGCTCCGCAAACGCCTACTCCCTTAAATATATATAGGAAAATTTCAAATTTGTACATCAAATTCACGCGTCAAAAGGGCTGAATTAAGGTTCAAATGGAAGCCTTTTTTCGAGAATTTTTTTCTCAAAGTCTCAGGAACGACCTTGTGAATTTCTATTTTTGTTGAAACTTCTGAACTTTTTTAAAATTAAAAAAAATTTAAAAATTGAAAATTTAACGTTTTTTTTGGCAGTAATTTCGGGTTACAGTGTCTACATCGCAATTTTGAAAGGTGACAAATTAAATTCTAATTCGAAATTGGTACCTTCCACTTCAAATTTCTCAAAATCTCAAACTTACTATTTTTTTTGAAAAAATCAAATCCAGTAGAAAAATCCCTAGGCTTATAAAAACTCGTGGAAATCTCTACAAAATAGGCTATCAAAAAAGTTTCTGAGAAATTCAAATTATCGACGCCCACATCTAAATTGAATAAGAAATTCAAAGAATATAATAAAGAGGTTTTTATCGCGAAAAATATTTAATTAAGATCAACACATTTGCGGCACAGTAGGTGTCTATAATGTAGAATAAATTATGTCGCATCAAGAACAATTTTAATCAAAAGGTTGACAAATATTAGACCCAATCATTTTGGTGTGATGAAACTCTGGCATTCCGTTAATTTAATACTCACTGATAAATCACAATTTGTCAAACAATTATTTGTTTAAGGAGTAGTAGGAATCTGAAATACTATATATAGGTTAAAATTATCTATGGCATAATGAAAATACTTTTGGAAAATGCCAAAACTTTAAATCCAGAAGTTTAATAAGCGTTGTTTATCGACAATGTGGAATCAGAAAATTTTCACAGACAACAACTCAATGAGAAAAACAGAGAGTATTGTAACACCTCGTATACAAGAGGTAATGACGGTGCAAGGTACAATCCAGAGATATTTTAAATGAGAATTTGTATGTCAGTTGCTGAAGAAATGAAAATTTTGAAAACTAATAACTTCTATTTTCTGAAGAAATACACCTTCTATTCTAAACTCAGATAAATCAGAACTTTTAGTGTATTTTGACCGCCCGAAAATACGATATGTTCATCAGAAGATGTGAAACCGTGGATTTACTAAAAAGTAATAAGGGGGTTCAATAATATAAAAGAAGGAGATAATGTTCTCATTATGAACCTTCTATAAGAAAATTTGAACCAAAAATTTTCTGAAACTTTGGGGCTTTGTGCAATCAAAATTGTCTGAATTTTTAATTTCTTGTATATTTGTAATAAAATGCATGTTTTGTCAAAATTTAAAATATAATAGTTTTTAGTGTTTGATTATGTTAAAATCATGATCTGAATTTTTGTGAGAGCAAATTACCAAGCAGGTAATCAGTATTCATCTGCATTTATTTTTAAGTTAAAATTCCAAGCGGTTCTCTTTTTACTTTTATCCAGAGTGGCATTATCAAGGCTATTTACAATTTGCCGCTGGAGGCGCGCTTAGACACCAGATAGCGCGCTGCGAAACCCCGACAACCTTTTTTTCTTGGCCATTTAGTTATATTATTTTTGTCAGCCAAATTTTTGCTGGAACACCCCTTAAGAATGAATTTATAAATCATGCTTGGTTTAATTGTGAGAATCTTTTTTACTGATCAATAATATCGGCATTAATGTGATTTTTTGGATACGTGGATATGACGGTATACTCCAATGAAAAGAAATACCAGCAATTAGGTTTTTATGCATTTAAAGGTTGATGTGATAATATTTTCTAAAATGAATCAATTTTTGACTTCCAAGGTTACGGACTACAACATACAATTGGAAAATAAACGTTCACTCAATTCTCACAAAGATATTTGAGTTTTAAAAACGCCTTATTTTTCCTCAGCAAGCATTACGGACAGACCCACAATCCCCTTAAGCGTCGTAAATGCGATTAAATGTGTGTGGCAACGCGTTGGCTAAAATCGAGTCTACGAGTTAACTCTTGGGGTCATTTTGGAGTAGATAATTTACTGTTGATTTTGATGATAATTTCTGTATTTTTTTGAAATGTTGGACGAAAGACTTTCGTCGAAAGTAACTCTGAGAAAATTAATAGGCAAAAAAATAAAGCTAAAATCAATGATCTAAGCAACTTTGCAACCTGTAGGTATTTTTCGAACTCATGAAATCAGCGACCGGGGTTTAAAAAATCGAAACTGGATGGTATTGTATCTAGAGGGGGTAAAATAAAATCTGGATGGTATCATATCCAGCATGGTCGAAATTAAAACTGGATCGTATCGACAGACGCACTTTTTGTTAAGCTTAGAGGCTCTTAAAATGACCGCAGGGTACTTTTGCAAATATATTTTTGTAAAAACCCAAAGCGCGCAGGATTTTTGACCGTTTAGTCAAAAAATTGTCATTTTTCGTTGATTTTGATTATTTTAGGACTCCATGACTCGAGTTTTATTGCAAATACAATTAAAAAATATAAGGATTATGAGTGAGATAAGGCGCACAACTTAGACCTTTAAATCTGATTTTAACAAAAAAATCAACCAATCAGACAGCTGGATTTTGTTTCTAGAATTTTGAAAATTTGACCCCAAAACTTTTTTCGCCTACCTCAAATTGATCAAATGTACTTTTTCCCATTTTTAAGTTTCGGACTAAACATCAAAAAGGTGAGTGACCTGGGACAGCCTACGTATCGTATCGGGAAGGGGGTAAAATAAAATGAGATCGACAAAAACGATACAATTTGATCCGAAAATTCCGATACGATTCAATTATGCAGATCACTGCTTGTAATACTAAACTGCAATGTGGTTAATTTTTAAACTTTAAACTATTTTGTCCATTTAATAACTTTAGCTAAATGTATAAATTCAAATAATTTATTTGTGTATTTTACAGAATGAATAAACAGGGCATATAAATCTTATAAAACCATCAAAATAACCATCTCTGAAGGGTGTATCTTATCTTGATGTAACTTCAGCTTCATTTTATTTTTCATTTTCTTCCCACACTTTTCACATCTAATTTTAACCGGTGCCGTAGAGTTGCATAATAGATGTTTTTCTTGATGAGATAAATACTCCAAATGGGTATAAAAAGTTTGGTCACACATCAAGCACTGAAAATCATGGTGATCAGGGGGATTTGAACTCTCAAAGACGTCGTCATATTCGTTGGGGTTCGTGAAAGAAAAATGTGGGCTATCGTCAAATTGGTCAAGGTCATCTATAGAATTATTTATAGAACATGGTGGCGCTAAAGGAGTCATTTCTCCGCTTGAATTTTGATCTTTATTTTCTCTTGATACGTTTATTTTTTGCTCTGATTTCGGAAAATAAGGATTTGGGCATCTCGATTCTCCAGGGTAAATTCTAGATTTCATAGTTCCATAACCTCTAGATTCTAAAGATGTCGTAAACGACCTTTGTTGCGGTCGAGTTCGGATAGGCGTCGATGAAATAAAATTTTCTTGGGTATATAAAATTGAAGACATTTTTACTAATATTTTATTTTTCGTAGAATTTAAATTGAACGCCTTATATGATGAGTATGACGTTTTGGCCACTAGTGGCGACAGATTTTTAACCGAGATAGGACGCCTGGCAGACGAGCTACTAATTGCTTAATTGTAGCCATGTGCTAAAAAGGGGACTTTTACTATTAATTACTTCTGCTCGAATTATGAGAAATTTTGATTTGAGATTTTTATTTTCTGTGAAAAGAAGTAGGTAGGAGTTAGTTTTATTTGCTGTGAACTCTCATCATAATTTTTCAGCAATTAAATTCCCACACAATAAAGTATTAATGAATTGATTTTTTTGTTACTGAGATAGTTTTTGGACTTGAATTTAAGGAAAAAATTGACTTTTCCATGATTTTTTTTCCTTTTAATATTACAATTATCTATTTAATTGAGACAAGGAGACTTCTAGAAAGCATTATCCTACTTTATTATTTATTTTTCTTTCTAAAAATCTGGGAAACCACTATTTGTTTAGTTATCATTTGGCTTGCAATTTGAAACCTGGACTACAGGGGGTGGGCGATATCGCCGAAATCGCCGAACAAAACCTACGCAATAAAACGATTTTTAGCTAAAATACTTCCAGTGGACCCTCAGATGTCAAATGCTAAATATATTTGATGATACAAACAACGCAAGATTTAGCACCCAATCAAAACCCTGAATTGCGGAAAGGCCGATTCATTGGTCAGGTTGAGAAAGGATCAACCAATCAAATGCCAGATTTCGCATTTTCAAAATTTAGGATTTGTACTCTGAGGTCCGGTAATCCATATAGCCGAATGTGCTAATATCGCCGAATGTGCCAATATCGCCGAATGTGCCAATATCGCCGAATGTGCCAAAATTTTTTAAGATGCTTATACAAATAACTTTGTGGGCGTCATGTTCCCCATTTATTCGTGCTGTGTATCAAAATGGTTCTTTTTTGAACAACAAGACTTCTACAAGACTTTTTGTAGTATAAATAATTTTATTTTATAGAAATTCATTTTTTTGTATACCCTGAATAGAGTATAGTTGGACTTTGCTAGTTTGGTCTAGTATATCAGCAAAGCAACTAGGTAGTATAGTCCAACTAGCAAAGTCCAACTCGACTTTATCCAGGATATCATAATGGTTCTTTTTTAGAGGACAAAAACTTCAAGAAAATTATCCTTTTTCAAAGAGATTTTATTAGTGATGATTTAACTTTTTTTCCAGTAAGTGATTTAAAAGAAAATAAAGCGGTTCATATTTTTTTTATGAAAATGACTCATAAAAGCTCAATCAATTTTTGTACATGAATTCATTCAGGCAGAAGGATTTGTTTGTAAAACATCACTCTTTTATCAATCTCCACTAATTTGAAAATGGCTATAAAAATATATGTAAAAATTTAATTTTAGTTGGAATTTTTTTTTTAATTTACATCATAATGATGTCATCATTGGCCTTTACTTGGTATAAAAACTCATAATTTTCAGTAATATTGAAATCAACGAGTAAATACAATACTTAATAGCTCACCCATTATGGGTAGCTAATTGTGTTTTGAGAATGTAAAAGTTCAAGTGCTTCAAGTGTTTTAGAACATCTTGAGATAGAAACCGCCTCTCAGAATTCGAATTTCAAATTAAAACTAAAATTATATACTAATCTTACAGCAAAAACCATCTAATCTATTTGCAAAATAAGAAAATTATGGTATGATATTTAATTTGTCATGTTTTGGGAACTTAAAATTAAGGCATTATTTATATAATAGTTGTAATTTGTAAGGAAGCTTGGAAATTCATGATTTTTATTTTTAACTGATCGAAAATTAAACGGTCTAAATACTTTTGTGCATATATATGTAGGAAAAATTCCGGTGGCCATTTTGAGAAAAGTGCTTTAAAATAATGCTCTGATGGTCCTTAAATTTTAGGGAGTGGTCAACGCAAATCTGGACAAAAATGTCTAATGAGGTTATTTTTCCTAGAAAGTTCAGAACTGCATATTTTCTGCATTTGAAATAAATAAGTGGTATTTTTAGAATCCTTACTACCCTCGAAAGTAGTATTCTAGAAAATAGTCTTTTTTTTGGCAATTTTATTTTGACTTTTGAGGCTTAATTTTTATCGCAGAAATATCAATGCACTGAATTTTGCGTTCATTTTATGAAATTTTTTTTTTCCGATTAAAATTTAATTTTGACATGTGACTTCGACCTCTCTGGAAGAGAACTAAGAGGTTTAATCAAAATTATGTGAGATCAATGGTATGAACAAGGGTCTTTGCGATGATAATGATCAAAAAAATGATTTTTCAAATTTTTTCAAAATAGTTAGGTTTTGTAAACCCATGATTTTCAGGCCAAAATAACGGGTTTTCTTAGATTTCAAGCGCTATGAATTTTTTTCGAAAATTCTTTGAGTTCAGTATTGTGGATATTATAAATTCTGTCATTTAAAAAAATCAGATCCATACCTCTTAAACTCCGGGCTCAGTTACATTTTTAATTTTTCAAAAATAAAATTTTCAAACGTCATTTTTGGCGGAAGTGACTATCAGTGCGATCAACTTCGACCCTGACTCGACGCCTATTGACTCAAATATTTCATTTCTGGTGGTTTCATATCTTTCTTGTTTTTACGTTTTTGGCGAATTTTGCGTTGACCACCCCCTTAAATCGGCCCCTTAAAATCGGCCCCTTAAATCGGCTACATTACTAATCTGAAAAAACATTTTTTGCGATGTTTTTTATTTTACCTGACCATCCGTTTGACTTGAAAATGCTGCTAATTGGCTGATAAGTTCAAGATTTTTTAAATAAAAATAACCGTCTCCAAGAACGGTTAAAAGAAGGTTAAAAATTCCAAAATTTAAGTTATGGAAATGTGTTATAAAATTTTTAAAAAATCTTACAAAAATGAGGCCATTAACTTGTGATATTCCAAAATATTCAAATAGGTTCCAAACTTTTGGGAAAAAATTAAAATTATTTCCGAAAATGGTTCAGAGTATTTTCAAAAAGGTTAAAATCAAACTAAAAGATACCAATTCATAGCAAAAGCAGAATTGAAAAATTTAAGATTCCTTAATTTAAGACATTCTTCATTTAGCAGCGGTATCACAAAAATGCATTTTTACATCAAATACAAATCCGAAAATACATGTTTTTCTTATAAATTAAAGCAGGCTGCGCATATTAAACTTTTGATCTTCACTTTCTGTTTACCTTTCATGGTCAGCTGGTGCGAAAAACACATTTTTCGTGGATATCAAAGTATAGAATTCGAAAGTTTAACATTTTCTACATGTTTATTAAAAAAAACAAATTGTTAATTCAAAATGATATTGTAATTCAACTAAAAATCGGTCAAAAGAGAATCGTTTATTGGGAATTGATAAAAAGTTTGAATTTTTCGCTGAATTTTTTGATTGGTGAACATTGGAAAATATATTTTTTCAGCGGAATTATGAAGGAAAAACGTTAAAAACAACTGTTTGTCTTGAAAGCAAATGGAATTACAATATTTTTTCTAGAGATCAAGAGTTAAAAAGGGAGACGTATTCTTGGCCTGAAATCCACAGGTGTAAAAAATAATAAAAATTCGAAAGACGTCAAAATAACTTTATTTTCCCGTCTGAAAAACGCTACTTCTGCTGTTTACGTGTTATAAAACCACGTAAAATGACTTTTTTGAATATTTTTCAACGTATTGCATTAATTAAGTATAAATAGAACAATATATAAATAAAACATTTACTGAGAATTTTCGATTTCTACTTCATCTCAGTAACCACCACCACCTGGCCATAATATTTTGGAACAAAATAATCTAGTTTAGCACAAATGGCGCATTCAAAGCTGTTCGGCATAGCTGGTTTAATTATATGTTATATTATTGTTATCAGATTAGCCTCCCAATTATGTGTCACAAGAATACGAATTTGCGTAAAATGAATTAATTATGATCATATTCAATTTGAAAAAAAAGACAAAATAAATTTCGCTAGCAATAAATTTAATTCCAAAAAAATTTCCAAGTTATGAGCGTTTTCCTGCTTTTAAGGGGGTGATCGTCGATAACAAGCTGAAAATCGGAGGGGGGGAAACGCCAATTGCCGGAGTAGTACAAATTGTTCGACCAAATATGACTTCCTTATGATATATTTGAAGAAAATCTTGCATCTTCAAAAAAGTTCAAATGTGACGGCTGGCTCTTCCAATCAGAAACGAGCTAACAAAACTGACGGAATTTTTTCTTAAATGTATCTTCTTCCTGAGTTTTCTAGGTAAAACAATGATTTTTGACTTACATCACCGGGCAGAACGTGAGCAGATCACCTAGAAAGGTTTTGGGAAAATTCTTGGATTTGGCTCCAGCAATATCAAAAAACCGTATTTTGACCTTATTTTAGGGGCCTCAATCAAAATGTATCTCCTCCCAGGATTTAAAATTTACACATTCGAAACCCACATGAATGTGTAGCTGATGAGTTCGTGCATATCAGCTAAAATAGTTTTGTTTAAATTTATTTCTCGTTTTTTCATAAATCGTGTTTTTGTTTAAAAAAATCTAGAAATTTCAACTTATTTTATACGAAATATTTTTGAAACCACCAAAAAGTGCTTACCCGACCATTTATCAATATAAAATGAGTAACAAAATGCTTGTAATTGTCCATATTTTAATAAAAAAAGCCATTAAAATTAAATCAGGGATTTTTTCTTGGGCCTCATTTAGGGACGTACACCCCCTTTAAGGGAGTGGGGCCATTTCCCGCCAAACTCAGCAAAGGTGATATTCCAAAAACTATTTTTACTAACAAAACCAACCTTCGCGTAATTTGAATTTACAATCCCACCTACGCCGACACCTACGCTTTTAACAAGCTTCTTAAAAAGACACGCAGTTCGTACCTACTCGTTCAATTTTCATCATTTTTTATTATTTTTTTGCGTGATCTCCGGAGAAGCCTAACAAATAATGCAAAATTTCTTTTGTTTTAAAATTTTGCTTTCGGCGCCCAAAACATCAAAAAAAACGAAAACAAAAATTATGGATTTATTTATGATTTAAATTGATTTGTTTTCTTTTGAAGGCTACGGAGTGTAAACATTGCACCAAAATTCCTTACGCCTGTAGCACAGGAAAAAAAGTCCCGCCAAGGCCACGACACTATATATAGGTGACTGTTCAACCGCTCTATTACGAAAGCCAAGGAGTTAAGTTTCATTTTTTTTGCATAAGGAAGTTCAACGTAATATTGCATCCGACATTTGATATCTAGAATTTGATTTTATTAGTTCTAGAAAATTGTACTGATAAGAGCAAGGTACAGCAATATCAGTGAACAAGCTCACAGTGGTGGTTTCAAACAAAATACTTTTTGGTATTGAATGGACTGGCACATGAAATTGACTGATGTTCATCCCGTTTTTTTCTGATTTGATTTATATTATAATCAGTCAAAATTATGTTCTAAATGGTTTTAAAATTTTTTGATGAAATCACAATTTTTTCCATAAAAATGGTTATCTTTCCCGCCTATAAAAGCCAGAATAAAATGTACACTTCTGAATATTATTCCTGGGTTCGATTATAACTAATCAAGTTGACCTCACCTGTTGGACAAATATTTTCCTCGAATTATTTTTTTAATGAATTAAATATTTTCGTGAAATACTTAAACATTGAAAATTTTGAACATATCACTTTTGAAAAAAAATATGCCTTTCTGTAATACAATATCTGTTGTTTTGATGGTCCCAACCATAGACAAACACTTTTCCTAACAAACTGGCTTATTCAAATTTTCAATTGGACGCAGATAGGGTCCGCATTTTAATTTTTTTTAGAGCGGTAAATAAAGATGGAAGAATAATCTCAAAAAATCAACCCCCCTCCGTAAAATTGAACAAAATTTTTCCAAAAAAATATAGTACCTTTTTTGTATGTATTATCCTTGCAAATTCTTTATAAATATTTCGAAAGGAAGACCAATTCTTAACGATGGTTTTTTTGCATATTTTAGGATGATTTTAAAATAGCAGTCAACCTATAATATAGGTGTTGTGCTCACACGGGTTTTAAGTGGTTTTGTATTAAACGGGAAAAAAATTATTTAGCATTTTTTCTGGTTTCTAAATTGTTGTCAAAAATAATTAGGCTCAAAATGAAAAAGTTGCCATGGCCCCCCAAGAGCGCAAAGCCAAAATTTCGAAAAAAAACTGCTCTAGTTTTATCGTCAAACATAGTTTCTGCTTTCAGATGCGTATGAGTCGAAACTGTATCTCTCAGACTGGGTGGAGGAGATAGCTTTGCCTGAGCCTCCCAAACTGACCATTTCAAACAATTTGGGGCTAAAAATGAAAAATTGACATGGCCACAAGAGACGCCGAAGCAAAATTTCGAATAACTCTCTAGTTTTATTGTTGAACAAGTCTTGTGCTTTCAGATGCAGTATGAGTCGAACTATTTCTCTATAACTGGTGGAGGAAGAAAAGCTTTGCCCTGAGCCCTCAAACTGATCATTTCAAAATTTAATTTTAAGTTTTTTGACGGTTTTGTCCCGCCGAAAAGCCAGAAATTTTTTATACTTCAAAAGCAAATTTTTTGCACGATTTTGGTTTAGACTTTTCCCGGAGCCCCACACAAAAATATAATAAAAAATGATGAAAATTGAAGGAGTAGGTACGAACTGCGTGTCTTTTTAATGAAGCTTTTAAAAGCGTAGGTGTCGGGTAGGTGGGATTTGTATCAGAATTACTGTTAAGTTCAAAATACCGCGGATGGTTGGGTTTGTTTTAGTTACAAATTTTTTGGAATATCACCTTTGCTAGTTTGACGGAAATGACTTGAAGAGGCTCAAATTGCGCACCCCACTCCCTTAGGGTCCCGGTGCATTTTGAACAGATTTGCAACTTTTTCAATTTTTTTTTGTCTTGATGGGAAACTTTTCGTCACTTTGAAGTTTTTCGATAAAAACTTTTTCAAACACAAGTTGCCATTTTTCAGCTTCCTTTGTTGATCTGAATTTCTTCAGATTGATTATTTTTAATTTATAAATCGTCTTTTGAAAAAACACCTCAAAAACGCGCGTTTGTAAGTTACGTGTCTAAATTACAGTAAAAAATTATTTCTCTATTTTTTATTAATTAGAAACTCTAAAATACGGTCCTCCTGTCGACCGTTGAAAATTCATTAAGTTTAAATTCATGCGATTTTTAAGTCAAAATCGAAAATTTAAATTTTTTGAAAAAAGTCGAAAAAACCGAAATTTTACCACATCGAAAGAATATTTTTTTCATGAGTTTAAATGAAATAATTGAAACGGTCGACAGGTCGGCTTACCAATTGGACAAGTCTCGGTGAAATATTTCTTTTTAATTATGACTAAAGAGGCTGTCTTAACTTTATTTTCGCGCAAACCGTATTTGATTGAAAAAAGTAATTGAACTCAGAGTATAAGGAGAGAACGAAGAAACAAAACGATAGCATATTTAAATATAGTGGAAAGTAGCCATTCCCAATATTTTCAGCTTAAAAGAGTTCCAAAAATTAGTTTGAAAATTTTTGAACAAGAAATGAGAAAATTTTCAAAATATTTCTAATTATTTTTTACCAAAAATAACTAAACCATGTCATATGTTTTTTCAAAAGAGCATATAAAAATATGTACTGTGCCCAGTCGAAAAGTTAAAGTAGTCATTTTGTAGTGTTTTTTTCGTTGATTTGAAAAAAATATTGGAAAAAAAATTTTGAACAAAAATAAGCATTTTTTCACTATGTTTGGAACTTTTATCCAAAATTTCTCGAATTCGAAAAGTTAATTCGAAACTCAAAATTTTCTTAAAAAGCCCATAATGCAAAAATGCTTAGTTACAAAAGTTGCCTGCATTATGAATCATCACTTTGATGGTATATTGGGAAGAATATAATCCAGTGAATGTTTTTCATCAAGAGCCCATATCCGGTATCTGTCAAAATGCACCGAGGCCCTTAAAGTAAAACAATGGTTTTAAGATGCAAAATTCGATTTTTTAGCTTCGAGATCTTCAGAAAAGATTATCCGGTATTCTAAGTGATATTTGAATGATCGGTAGAGTTTGGCCGACTGGTTCATCAGATAAGAATGATAATAAACTCTATCTGCAAAACTAGACAGCATTAATTCTCACCGAAAAATATTTCAACTGGCGAGGGTAGCTCCTAAAAACAAATGATTCAGATAGAACAAACTCACCGCAATATCAATGAACGCGAGCCAATCAGCAATGCTGATGCGTTTGCTCAGTTTCATTTTTGAGTGTCCTTCGCATGCTGTCAATGACACAAATCGAAAAAAAATTCTACGATTTTTGGACTCATAGTATAAATTAACGGAGTAAACAACTATAAATAGTTATTTTATTATTAACATTTTAGAAATGGAAATTAAACAAACTTCAAGAAATAGAGCGCTTATTTACCGCTAATTGAAGCTAAAATAAATTACGAGTTCGTTTGTTTTGTTTTGTTTATATTTGTTATGTTTAAATTGAATTGCTAACACTTTCAGGCAATCAAATTGGCTTGTGTTTACTTCCGAGATGCCGGTAAGAGGCTATTTACATCATATTGTTGCTGATAAATAGCCTTGATCGCTACTTAATGGGCTAATTAGCCTTATTTCGATAGCTCAAATACTATAGCTTATTTTGCTGCGAATTGTAAGCTTCAATGTCGGGTCTATTTAATTTAATGTAGGAAAGGCAAATTATTTTTTTGCGAAACATCTTCATAATTATATGTGAATTGTAGTAAAGTTCTATAATTATCGAAAAAAAGTCCTTCAAAAAATTTAACGTCAACAACAAATTTTAAAAACTTGTCAACTACTGCTTAAAAATGAAGAAAAAGTGTTTAGAATTGTCTATTTTTAACTCTCAGAATTGCAGACTATTTCTGGACCCATAGAAACATATGTTTAAATCAAGCGTATAACCATAAGCATTCATTATCAACATATATTTTTTCTTTGTTAATAATATAATTCAAATAATTTGCTACAATCCTATAGAACAAAAGATATGAAAATAGTTTGCATCAAATGTGAATAAGAAAATAAAAAACTCTCTCATGACCACGATTTACACAATTAAGTGCATTAATGCTAAATTAATACAAATAAAAGCATTAATACTAAAGTAAAACAAATAAAAGCTTAATTTGACATTTTGAAATTTGTAGTATTAAACCGCGAACACTTTGCCTTTGCTCTGTTTAAAAAACAATCTACAGTCCCTACGTCCTTGAAGCGCATTTTGAGTTTTTAAAATCTGTCGCTTTAAGGAGTCATAGCCTACGGTATAATATATGTCTTTGTTATTTTGCAATTAAAAGAATCGCGTTAAAAAAACGTTAAGCTACTTATCACAAAAACAAAATTTCAAAAATTTCAAAAAAAAATTGTTTTGTTGAATTTTGATAAAAAATAGTTGGTCATTTTGATGAAAAATGCGTAGGCGGAAAAGTTGATAATCCAAAAAACTGTAAGCTGCAGAGGTTTGCACCAAAATTTTATTGTCTTAATCGATACAGAATTTTCCAAGCTTTCAGTTAGACATTATAAGCCACCTTGACCGGTTAGGGCACTCAAATCGACAATTTAAACTTTAAAATGCAAGATTTCAATTTTTTTTCGGTTTAAAAATTTTCTCTTAAGATTCTGCCCAAGTATTTTTTTTTTCATGCCTGGATTAAACAGGGATCGGCAAAAGCTGGGCGCCTGGGCTAAAAAAAGGCGCGACCCAGCCCAGACCCAGCAAAATCGTGGCCCAGCTTGGCCCAGGCCCGGGCGAAAAAAAGTGGCCCAGCGCCTGGGGCAGGTCCAGGCGAAAAAAGTGGCTCCGGTGAAAATTCTGGCCCAGGCAAAAATTCTTGCTCAGCTGAAAAATTGATAAAACGAAAATAATGGCCGGGCGTAAAATTAATTGAGGCGAAAAACATAAAGGGCGATAAGTGAATTAAAGCAAAAAACAAGGGCCCGGTCGGAAATTCTGGCCAGGGCGAAAAATTAATAAAGCTCAAAACAAAAGGCGGGTATCTATAAAAATGATTAATCAAGTCATATATTGACTTATTTAATTTGGCCTGCTGAAAAAATTTTTATTTTGCAATAAGTTTTATTTTGTATGGTGCATTTCTTTGATAAAAAGACAAGAAAATAAGTGATGCATTTCGATTCTAAAATCGTTCCAATGTAACCTAGCGCCCTGGTCAAAAAATCGCCCCAATGTTGTCAGCGCCATGTTTGAAAAATTGCCCTTGTGTGACCAAGCGCCCTGGTCGAAAAATTGCCCTAAATGTCACCAAGCGCCCTGGTTAAAATGACCCAGATAGTCCCAGATGATGCCCAGATGTGGCCCAGCTCCTGGGCCAAAAAAAGCCTCGACCCGGCCCAGCCCAGACCCAGCATAAACAGTGGCCCAGGCGGCCCAGCCCCAGCAAAATTTTTCAGTTTGCCGATCCCTGGGATTAAATTGTTAGTTTAAAAGACGATTTTACTCTCTACTCATAGGAGATTAAAGTAGGGTGGGAACCGCAAACTCAAAGTCGCGCGAGGCTTTTAAAGTTAAGCTTATCAGATGCAGATTTTTTACTGTTTTTTATGCATATCTCGAAAATTTTGTAAATTCACTTTTAGTGCCTCATTTTTCGATTTGAAAATATGCGAAAAATTGGAAAAATCAGGTTTTTGATAAATTTTTTTTTTTGGTTTAATGTGCATTTTTCTCTTATGTCCAGAAAGAAAGAACCCCTTAAAATAATTATAGAACCAAAATTTCAAAATCCTACGAGGCGTGGGAAGTTTTCAAAAATGACTTCAAAAGTAAATTTAAAATCAGCGAAAAAGTGGAAACATCAGGTTTTTTGACAAAAATTAGTTTCTCTGGTTCGATATGCATTTTTTTTTGTTATTTACAAAAAAAAAGAGCCATACAAAAAAATTAAGAAGCCAAAACTTCAAAATACCTCGAGGTGTGAAAAGTGCCCGAAAATGACTTCGAAAGTTAATTGAAAATCGAAAAAAAAATTGAAATTAGGTTTTTGATGAAAAATTTTTTTAGCCCGATTCCGATTTTGCTCTTATTTACAGAAAAAAGAACCTCTCAAAAAATTAAGGAGCCAAATTTTCAAAATCCCGCGAGGTATGGAAAGTTCTCAAAAATGAATTCGAAAGTCAACTTTTTCCAAAAAATCTGAATTTTTAATTTTGAAAACAAAAAAATTCAGGCAATAGAAAATTTAAATTCTATTTGAAAAATTCTAAAAACAACAAAGTTTCAAGTCAATAAAAAAAATAATCCATCAATCGAAAATTGAAAACTTGAATTTTTTTCCAAATAAAAAAATCAGTTGGAATTTAAAATCAAATTTGAAAATTACGATTTTTTTCATAATATTGAAGGTGTTAGCACTTTCGCTTTTAAATAAATTTTATTTTTATTTTTAAAAGAACAATCATTTTTTTAAATGTAAAGTTAAAACAAGGGTTGACAAATTAAAGAAAAATATCACAAAACTCTGTCAAATTGATATGAAATCTGATTTTTAATTATCAAAAATCAGAAATTATCATCATTCTTTGAAGAAAAAATATTGCCCTCAAATTTCAACGTTTCAAAGAAAATTCAATTTTTATTTGAATTTTTTTATTAAAAAAATCAAAGTTTTGTTAAATTCTTGAACTATAAAATAGAAAACTTTTTTCTAGCTTTATATTTCTATTTTTATAACATCAATGATATTAAAATGTTTGTGATTTTAAAAATTTAAGTTTTTTCCTATTTTTGAAAAAATCAAATCAGAATCTGATTATCAGATGTATTACAATTTTCTGCAGATTTTTGCGAGAATTTCTTGTTTTTATTTTATCATTTGAAGAAAAATAAATTTGCGATTTAAAAATCGAAATCTCTATTTTAATCAATCAACATTTTAAACTTTTGAAAACAATGTTTTACTAAAACAGCTTTTAGTTTTAACCTTTTCTTCAAAATCTCGAAATTACTTAAATATTTTTGATCAATAAATAATTTTCGACTTTGTTCACCGTTTTAAAATTTTGATTGTTTTCATAAGTTGATAATTTTGCTTTGAAAATTTAATTTTTTATTTGTAAAAATTTGAAAAATAAAATTTGAGAATAAAATTTTTAACTTCTCTTTTTTCTTCTTTTTTGAAAAAAATTATTTGTTATTTTTTGTGATGAAATTTTTTTTTCAATTTACAAGCAAAATTTTTAATAATGTTAATTTTATAAAAAAAGTTACTGATTTTTAATTTTTATTTTTGAACAAATTTTTTTTATTTTTTGGAAAAAATTCAATTTTTTTTGATCAATTTTAAGTTTCTTGATTTTGAAATTTTTTGAGTAGAATTTTAATTTCACATCGAATTTTCTCAATTTTGTTTATTTTGATATTTAAAGGCAAATTTTTGAATTTTGTTAACAATTAAAAATATTTTAAAAAATTAATAGGACTTGCAAAAAATTATATTTTCGCAACTATTCACACAATTTGATATTAAATATTTGAAACAATGTTAGAATTTTCTTGACTTTAGATTTTTTCGAAAACCCGGTTCTTTCAAATTTTATTCGATCTTTTTTTCAAATTATTTTTTGATTTTATTGTGCAAATTTATCCGCAAATTTTTTAAAATTTACTGAATGAATATAAAGAGAGGGGTTTAGATTTTGTATGAATTTCAAATTTTTTTTTCAACTTTTATTACTTTTCAAATTTTTTTAAAATTAATTCAAAATTTGGTCGAAAAATTTTTTTTCTCGAGAAGCAAAGCCTAGCAAAGGTTTTTGAAATTGTCCTTTATCAAAACTACTGCTCAGCTTTTAGGAAAAAAATAAATCTTTTTTCGGTCTCTCTCGCATCGAATTTGTGGGTGAAAACCCCCTATGTTGGTCAAAAATACGCTTTTTCGTAATAAATTATTATTTTTTGGGAAAATACTGAATTTTGAAAAATAATATTGTTCACACCAAAAATTGCGCCATAAAATCATATAGCTTTTTTTTTTTCAATTCATAAAGACTAAAATATGATAGACTTTCATTTATTCAATCATTTTCAAATCAGAATAAAGAGTTTGAGAAAATATTCTCGCAGGTTAACATAAAGTAATTTTCGCGCTCAAAAATGATTAGAAATAGTAGTAAAATGATTGAATAAATCGAAAGCTTATCATATTTTTTAGTCTTTATGAATTGAAAAAAAAGCCATATAATATGTCTCGAAACAACCAAACAAAATAAAATCAATATACTTAGTAATTCATATAATTATGTTATCTTGACATCAATATTTATTTAATTGTAAACTTAACTTTATTTAATTGTAAAACATTTTAAATGAATTGATTTGGCAACACTTTCCTGACATTGTGATGAAATATGTAAACGTGTGTCGGAACAAGGTACAAAATAAGTTTACACATGAATCCGGGACCTTGAGGTTAAGGACCAAGCCTGTTTAAAAATAATTTCATTTATTTGGCAAAAAAATATCCAAAAATTTACTAAAATTTGCATTGTAAATCTAAAATTAGACCATTGCTGTTTATTTTATAAACACAAATTCTAGCTCCTAGAAGGCGAAAAACTTGAATGGGTTCAAGCCTTATAATAAGTTCCTCGCCTAAATAAATTCTACTTTTTAGAGTTATTGTTTGCCTGCTTTAGCATGTTGTTTTGCGACGGAAGTAATATCTTTTTTATATAGTTTGAATATAAAGGTATTCTTCTAAAATTAACACTATAATTTTTATGTCAAGGGAAGTTTGCAAATAAAAGTTCCCTTTATGTTTTTTCTGAGCTAATTCGGCCAAAAATATGATCTTTTTTCGTCTGACGGCAATCTCATGTCCGGTTTTAAGCAGATACGACCAACGCGTTGGTCCAAGTTATATTTCTTGGTTATTAAGACTCTATTTGGAATTTGCTTGTGTGGTCTAGTATAGGGTGGGAAATGCGAATTGAAAAATCGAAAATATATGTTCCGCGACACGTGAGTAGGCTTAAAAGAAGGCGCAGTATCAAACTTAGTACGTATAATGTAAAAAAAAAATTTAAAGATTTGCGGACGGGGTCTACCATGACTTTGAAAATCAAAATTTGAGACCTTAAAATTCAATTTTCGCAGCTGTCCTACACTGAAAAAATTTTTATGCTCATTTTCTGAATCTCCATGATCAGGTGCTCCGTTTGAGCAAACTTATGACAATAAATTTTAAAAAAAATACGAAATTTTTTTCGAAAATTTCGAAAAAAAAGTTTGAAATTTCCAAAAAATTAATTAATTTTTCAATCATTTCATCGATAAAATTTTTTTTGTGATATAGGTCGGAAAACTGTCAAACTGACTGTTGAAACTCAAACGTAAAAAATTACACTGGTGTACCCTTATCCGTACCCCTTAGCTCGGCCAAAAATCGTTCGGATAAGGGTTCACGTCTACATAGTCGTTAAGGCTTATAGCGTTTTCAACTCGACCAAAAATCGGACAGATAAGGGTACATCGCGATGCATCGTACGGATGAGCGTGCGTACGGATAAGTTGTACCGACAATTTCAAAAACCTGATCGGATCGAACTTGATCGGATCGAAGATTCCAAAAACCTGATCGGATCGAACGTGATCGGATCAACAATTTCAAAAACCTGATCGGATCGAACTTTATCGGATCGAAGATTTCAAAAAACTAAGGGGTAGGTTGTTCCGAAATTTCTTGGAGGTTGATATTATATGGGAAAATGGAGAAAAAATTACGAAAAAAATTTTGGTCGTCACGTGATCAAAATATATCGATTTCTCAATATAGCGAAATAGCTCTCTTCACCACCAGGTGGCGCCGAGTGTCAAAATTAATAATGCCAAAGTTTTCCCCTCCAAAAGTCACTCTAGTAAGTATATTTGTAGATAATTATCTTGTTCCAGTACTGCATTAAACAAAAAACTGCATCCAAATAATGCATTTCCGGTCTGATGAGACATTTCTAGAACTCATCAAAATTCTTGAAATTTAAAATAAGGGGAACTATTGGGGGGTCTGTTCCGATATTCCGCCGGCCAAAATGACACTTCCCCAAAATATTTTTGGTCTCTGTGTTCTGAAAACACGCTCGTGCAGGTGGGGGTTAAGTGATATCTGGGCATTTTCAAAATATATTAAATCAGTCAGCATAGAAAGTGAAATTTCAACGAAAAAGTGAAAAAAGGTACATTGCGCTTTAATTTGAGTCTGAATATTCAGTGAAAACAATTAAATAATTGGCAATAGTGAAACATACAGGGTAAAACATACATGCTGAACTTAGTAATAATTGCGCAAATATTAAAATGCGGGTTCAAGAACAGAAACTTCTTGTCTCATGTACAGGGGGAACGATATAATTTCTAAAACCTGATCGGATCGAACTTGATCGATCGACATATCAAAAAACCGATCGGATCGAACTTGATCGGATCGAAGATTTGAAAACCTTGAATCGGATTGAAAAAAAGTCAATCCGATCAGGTTATGCCGACCACTGATTCTGTTTTAATTTATGAATTGAATCTGACTGAGGACAGCATGTGTGGACAATTTCGACCGGCAGTCAAAATAACACGGTGTTATAATGGTCAATTTTCGAACTTATTTCAAGAGAGAGAGAGAGACGCCGTCACCTACGCTTTAAAAAAGCCTCCTAAAAAATCACTCAGAATATATCTTCTCCTTCAATTTTTACAATTTTCATTCAGTTTTTGTGTCAGGCTCCAGAGAAGCCTCACTCATATTATGAGCATTATGCATTAGCACTCTTTTTTTCGAAATTTTGCTTTTGGCGGACAAAAATTGACAAAATGCTCAAAATACTTTTTTTTTCGTAAATAAAACGTGTCGGTTACTGCGGTTAACCCCCACCTGCACGAGCGTGTTTCCCAACACATAGTCCAAAAATATTTTGAGCAGTGCATTTTGGCCGGCGGAATATCGGAACAGACCCGGATAGTTCCCTCTTAATTTTTTAATTTTAAGAATTTTGGTGAGTTCTAGAAATTCTCATCAGACCGGAATTGCATTATTTGGATGCAATTTGTTGTTTATGCAGTTAAAACAGTACTGGAACAAGATATGATCAAAAAGGTAGCAAATTCTATTGTGACAACGGCCCTTATTCTGAAAAATCTGTAATGGAGTTTTGTATGCTCAAAATCGAAGTTAGTGCTCTAAATGGGCGTTTTGAAAAGTCAGTTTCTGACCACTAGATGGCCAAAAACTTTTTTTTCTGTGCCCGGAATCGTTTTTTTCTGGGCTACAACCCCCGTGCGGTCAAAGAATTTGTATCAACTACTGTAGGTTTCTCGTTAGTTTAATCGGTGCGCTCCCTAACTATGTATGTCGTTCTGAAACACTCTCGTGCAGGTGGCGGGTAGGACATCTCGTGCAGGTGGGTTAAGCAACAACGACGTCTGAAAGTCTTTATTTTAGATTTTTTCGTCAAAAACTCAAAAAAAAATATCGAAATTTTCCTGTTTTTTTCAAATGAATTTTTTCAATTTTTGCCAAAAAAAATATGGTCGTCCGCAACTCGAATTTTTCAATTTTATTTTTCAATAAACCACTTTTTTGTGGCGCTTTAATGATATAAGGAATAGGCACGGAACACAATTTCTGGTCTAAATACAGTTTCTTAATTTTTGAAGTCAACCTTCAAAAAAAAATTTCATATCTTTTTTTGAACTCGCAATGTTACTGGCTATTTTGTAGGCAAGAAAAACCAATTTTGGACTAGTCGTAAATCGCATTTCCCACCCTAGTCTAGTACATATGTAGTACTTTAATAGTATAAATTATACTGTATAATGTACTTTTTTCGTTTTAAATATATATCAATTACGATGCCCGAGTTCATTAAAAAAATTTTGGTTTTTATTCTGGTGAAAATCTATTTCGGGACACGAATAGCATGATGGTTACGTAACTGTTGATAATATTGAATTCACCAAAAATACACTAACTTTGCACCTACTTACACAAGCGGTCCAATGAAAAACAAATGAAGCAAGGTAGGTTATGATCTACATTTTAGTGTTATAAGAAAGTACGTAACATCACGCGATTCTTGTCCCGAAAAACTTCTTTACCAGAATAGAAAAACAAATTTTTATATGAACTCAGGCATCGTATCAATAACAATATATCTGCATTAACTGAGTTATTTCTGTATTATTAGATTGTCAAAATAAACACATTTAAAAAAATGAACGTTTTTTTTGTTGAAATTTGAAATTGCTCATTTCTGCTGGGGTTTTCACGTACAACAATATTTTTTCTGTCTATACGATTTTTACATCGTGTTAGATGTTACTTCGTATCCATAAGAAAATTATCGGATCAATTAGAATAATAATAAGTATCGCTAGTGCAAAAAATAATTTTTTTGAGTCATTGTTTTCATGAGAAAGTTGTTTGCTTGATAATTCAGTTTACTTTGAACATTTCTAATTTTTGAGCATTTCAGTTTTATTGTTTATATTATAAACATCATTAATGCTTTAACGTCAAACCTCATTTGAAACTTATAATTACCGATTATCGAACTGATTTAATAAAATTAAAAATTGAAAGATGATGAATCCTTGATTACTATTGTACAGGGGGCCAATATCGGCGATTTGGAGAAAGAAATAAATTTTTTCGTTGAAAAATGAAAAACGCGTGGGCGTTCGGAATGACGGCAGTGAAGTTAACTCCCGTAGTGTCTTTTGCGCCATCGATGCCTTTAATCGAATTTAGGACCTTAATCATTATGAATGAAAATTTACAAAGTGTCAATCAATATTTGAATAATTGACGTTTGTGCGTTTTTTTTCGAAAATTTTACTGTATTACAGTACTTTATTTTTTTGCAAAAAAAATTTAAAACATCAAAAAAAGCCTTTAGCGGGACCATAAAACTTATAAAAGACTTTTTTTCCCATTACATTATAGCCCCAAAATGTCACGTGACCGTATATTCAAGGAATAAGGTTGGCCAAAATAGTACTGCTTTTTTTTCAAAATTACTTAAACTATTTTTAAAAAGAAGGCCTTAGAATTTTTAAGACTTTCGAAGACCAAAAAACGATCACGTGACCTTCAATTAGGAAATAAGGTTTTGGTTGAAAGTAAACAAATAGTGATCAAATTACGCCGAAATTTTTTGGCCAATAAACACATAAATTTAAGAGTTTGAACTAAGTAATATTTTCCAACAACGTCACGTGATCTTATTTTTCGAGAAAATAAGGATTTATCTAGACATATTTCAAACCTTATTTTCGAATTATTCGTCACGTGATTGTATTCGGACTTTGATGAATGAGAAAAATGTCTTAAAAACGTTTGAAGTTGACCCTGGAATTTTTTGACGTAATTTGATACTTTTCAAATTATGTTATATGCCTTTCTTTCAAAATTACTCAAATCACATGGAAGACCCCTTTAAAGATCCGTCAGGAATTTCTAAGACTTTTATTGCATTTTAAATTGGCCTCCGGCTTAAAAGAGCATTTCTAGAAGTCCAAACTTCCGGAAAACTGATAACATAATAATGGCGTAGGCGAAAGAAAGAGAGAGATTGATAAATATTTTTTCATGCGCGAGTGAATCCATAGTTTCAAAGAATATTATTTCATGAGAATGTGTGATGAAACATTCCATTTTGTTTTGCAGATGCATACCCAATTAGGTGGCGTTTAATATTTAAATATGGAAATGTCAAATTAACCTAATTCGTGTTATTTATCACTTTTTTCTAGAATGGCAAAATGATGAGAGATTTTTAATTTTCTTATTCACATTTGATACTTTTTATAACTTTTTTAACAAAATTGTTTTATAGGACTGTAGAGAATTTTTTGAATAATATGATTATCATTGAAAAAATATATGTTGATATGAATGTCGGTTATAATCCAAATTCAATGGGCGCTGCTGCGCATGCTGGCGCACAAGACACTACGGGTCCAGAGATTGTCGGCCACTACGGGAGTTAAATACCAAAATGTTTAGAATTACGAACTCCACCAAATTCAATCAAATCAAAATTGAAATAAGAAGATTTGAAAAATTTAATCTTGCAATATGACGTCATTCGTGACGGACTCTTAGTAATTTGTTATAGAACCCTAAAAAGCCAACGCAATTTTGACGATGTTGGCTCATTCGGCGATATCGGCACTGACAGAAATTTAGCTTAAAATCGTGAAATTGCGTAGGTTTTTTTCGACGATATTGGCAAATTCGGCGATATTGACAAATTTGGCGATATTGACAAATTCGGCGATATTGGTCCGGCGGTATCGGGCCCCCCTGTAAAACATTCTTTGGAAGAAATAAAAAAAAACTCTAGAATGTTGTCACAGACTATGAAAGTCTAACATTGCGATTTTAATGCAATTATCTCAAAATGCTTAAAAATGGTTAAAAATGAAATAATACTGCAAAAACGAAATTGTCTATCAGATGATACCAGAATTTTGAAAAAATACTTTTAATTGTTCTTTATTATCATGTAAATTTTAGCTGTTGACATTTTTACTTGACCCAAGGCTAGTAAAATGGAACGATTTTTCCTGAGTTTTGTTCCCCTTTCCCTTTTTTCCATATTTTTTGCCTAAACCTATGCATGAAAGGGGAACGAAAATGACTCATATTTACAAGCCTGCTTGACCCCATCATTATACTGCAAAGATACTTTGAAATTAAAACCTATGTATATTTTCAAGTTTTACTGTAGGTTTTAAAACTACCTAAACAGGCATTTTTTATTGTCTAGTGGGCTAACACTAGTGATCTCCTTGAAATACGAAAGCACTTCTACTCAAAAATTTTAAATCTTGAAACACTTGAATTTTCTTGCATTTAATACCCGTTGTATATCGCAGGAAGAATGATACGTGAAACTACTGGCTTCTTATCTACAAAATAGTGAAAATGTATACAATTAAAATTAAACCGTATAATTATGCAACTTACTTTTAAAGTATTTTTTATCCGGGAGAAACACAAAAATAAAAATAAGATATCTTTTATTTCAAGTACTGGTTTTATAATTTCAAAATTTTTACGCTTCAATTTAGATTCTAAATTTAAGAAGCTAGTAGTAGTTCCTGACTTCTTCAAACGCAAAACACTCTCAGATTTTCAAAAACTGACTCAAAAACGTTGTTAAAAACTGGCTGATTTCAAATTTGTATTCTATGTTCAGGTTAATTTTAACGAAATTAAACGACCAATCCGAAATTTATTTCAAATACCGAAACTTTCAGCCAAATCGAACAAAGTTTAAGGGAGTGGGTGACGATAATTGACCTGTTTTTTGCTAAATTTTCAAGGGCAGTTTCTGAGAAACCTGGATTAAGAAATCATTTTATTCTTGTTTCAATATGTAGTAAAACTCATTGGAATTATGCGAGTACTACTAAGATCATGACAAAATTCACCCTACGCTCAGAAAATGACTTTTAATAGGCCTCCCAAAAAGCACTAAAAAGCTATCTCCTCTTTCGTTTGATATTATTTCTTTCTGTAATTTGGCAGTCAGTCTTAATTTATGAATACGGAAATTGTATGGAGCCCTTTTTTGAAATGTATGCCTCTAGTGGTCAAAACAGCCGATTTGGGAGGCTATCTCCTCCCACATTTTTCATGGAATTTTTCAAATTTATGCTGCAAAGTGTTGACAAAGCCTGGCTTAAAATCGTATGGAGCCCTTTTTTGAAAATTTCGGCCTGGGGTGTCTGAAACTGCCTGGGAATTTCTCTTTTTTTTGAAAATTTAGAAAATATTTTTGACAAAAAACGTTGAAAAATTGAATTTTAATTATTTTTTGGAGCAGTATTTACAGTCAAATGAGTTTATTCACAAAATTGATATGCTAGATAAAGTTTAGATTTTTTGAGAAAAATTCTTAAAATTAAAAAAAGATACTAGTATAAGTCAAAATACTCGTCGGAAAATTCTCTACAAAATAGGTTGATGATAAAGTCTGTTTAGAAACCTTCAGATATCGTCACCCACTCCCTTAAGGATGCTTAGCGAATTCAAAAATGTTGAACAGGTAGGGTGTCCGAGATCAGCTCAGCCTTAATGTTTTTTTGTCGGAATGTATCAAAAGTAGTCTTATACGACAGTTTCATTATTGACCAAGAAAAATTTCATGAGAGCATGTCAAAGGCAGGGGTCGGCACAAGATTTGGAAATTTCTGTCCTGTCCTGAGGCAGGCAAATTTCAAAATTTTCTGTCCTGTCCTAACCAGTCCTGTCAGACCTTTGACCAGGGGTCGGCAATACCTGTCCTGTCCTTGTCCACCTGTCCTGTCCGCCTCAGGAATTCCCCTGTAATTCCCCCCCCCTCAGGACAGGACAGGTATCTGTCCTGTCCTGTCCTGAGGGGGGGGGAATTTCAGGGGAATTCCTGAGGCGGACAGGACAGGTGGACAAGGACAGGACAGGTATTGCCGACCCCTGGTCAAAGGTCTGTTTGCAGAAAAAGGTCGAAAGATGGATCCCGATTGGTTCAAATTTAAACTAATCAAAATTGGACTAAAATTACAAATATAAAAATAAAGTTTATTTTCGTTATCAGCGCAAAATTTCACGTAAAATGTTTCTGCCATTTTCATTCTTAAAAATTTAATATCAATTTGGATTCATCCAAAACAAATGTGTATAAAATTAATTTTATAACTGCTTTTTATAAAATAATTGGCATTGAAATGCTAACCGCAGCGGAACGTGTTTTATCCGTGACAAAATTAACATGTTCTTATCGGTAAAATTTTGGTTTTTGTTCACTTAATGATTGTCAAACAGAATCCAGTTTTATTTCCAATCTAAAATGACTGAAAAAATAAATGAAATTCTAACTGCCTGAAAATGCCAATTTGTCTTTTATATAACAAATTAGTTCTTTGAAAAATTTAGGTATATTTTATACTGTATAAACTGTTTACTGTATATTGGATTTATCTCGTACAATATGAGCTGTAATCTTTTTGAAACTTAATTTTTAACCCCTTTTAAACCTTGTGAGCACAGAGCCGATATATCGGCTCAAGTGAACTAAAACCCTCCAAAATTGGCAAAAAACATAATCCTAGAATTTTGTCCTTTTGATACCTTATAAAGAATTTTGTTACAGTTTCAAAAAAATAATTTATTTTTTTTGAATATTTAGTTCCAATATTACGAGAGGTTGATTTTTAGGATTTTTCGCCTATGTTTTTTCCGAAAAAATTATTTTGGGAAGTAGACATCAAACAAAAATGTGAGATTAGCCAGTTTTTAGGGAAGTGTTTCTGCTTGCATTAAAAACTCATAATAACAATTTATATTAACAGTGGGGGTGCGGGCGTATAAGTTTATACGCGTAATAGTTGGAACCGAGATAAAAACCTACGTTAAGCCTCCGTAAACACCTACGCTTTTTGAAAAATAAAATTTTATTTCGTTTCCTGGCGTGCGGCGTATAGTTAAGGAAAAGATAGGCTTTTTTTAACGTTCCTAGGCAGAAAGTTCACAACAGTTTCGACATTCAACGTTTCGTAGTTCAACATTGATGAACACGCTACTTATTACTCGATAGGCTCTAGGGCTTTAAAAATTACGGTTAAGAGAACTGTATTAAATTTGTAGATTTTTGTCAGAGTTTGAGTTAACCTGTCAGGACGTTTAGAAGGTGGCTTAGTAACTTAATATAGTAATTGAATCTGAAAGTAATTTAATTTCGGCGTTATACCTTTCCTTCAGAAGCAATGAATATTTTTTTTCATTTTAAATTATTCTTTGCAAGCGTCGTGTTGTTATAATCGGCTGAAGTTCAAGAAAAAATGCTGTTATGATATCCATCAAGGTAGCTTCAGGATTTTTGTAGACTTCTTGCGGACATTCAACGAACCTTTAATTCCTCGTCGACTGATAAAGATCAGTTTAGCAGTGGTCCTTATTTTTTTCTTTCGAAACCTTCTTTGAATTCATGTTTTTTTTAAAATTAAGCTTTATTTCATTTTTTTGATGAAGATCAAAGTACACTAGCCATATTTTTAAAACGCAATTTTACACTCTGATATTGTAAAATTGACCAATCAGAGCAAACAATTTTCCCAGACAGTAAAGCGTATCGTTAGAAAGTACGCGTATAGTCCGGGGTTTTGGGCGACGAACTTTCTAACTATACGCCGCACCCCGGCGCACCCCCCTGTATTCATGATTATATTTTTTTAGAAGTGAAATTTCAAAATCTCGATTTGTAATTTTCCATGAGAAAATTTATTTATTACAAAAATTATTTCAAGCAATACAAAATTGACCACAGAGTCACTTGATTACTTTATTCACCTGCGAATAATAATTAAAGTGTGATAATAAGCTTTTATTGGGAAAAATAACTATTTTTTTTATAAATAATCGTAATTTTTCAACAAAATTTTGGACTTATTAAAAACTATCTTTTTATTAATAATACATAAATATAATCATACTAAACCAGAACATAGCTCAAATCCTTGTACGTCAATTCCCGTAAAAATAACATTTGTCAAGACAACCGTGTGCTAGTACCACGTGATATGCCGAACCTTGCTTTTCAAACTATATTTTCTAGAACTAAAAATTCCAGAATTTGAAATTTTGGATGCAAAAATGAAACCTTTCAACTTCCTTATCCAAAAAATGAAATTCCAACTGCCTTGGGCTTTCAATTTGTCCTTTATTAAAATATTACTTATTTGAATTGTCTAGATACTCAGTGTCTGATACTGTATTAGTACAGTACAGCAGGGTACGGCGTATAGGTGAAAGTTTTTTTCTCAAAAAACCTTCACCAATACGCCGAATTTCACCTATACGCCGGACGTGAGCGAAAATACGCTCTGATTGGTCAATTAAAACAAGATCTAGAAGTTATAATTTAATTAAATTTCAATAATGCAAAAGTGACTGTTTTGGAAACCTCAGAAACTATTTTTTGAATAATTTACTTGCGCAGTAACTCGAATTTACCTTCTAGAATGTATTAATTTAATTTTATTGAACAGAATATATTAAATAAAATTTTTATTAAAAATGAATTCCAAAATTATTTCTAAGAAAAAAAACGTACCAAATTGGTACTACCAATCAAAAAACTATTACTTATCGCTGACAGAGAAATTAAAATTGTTAGAAATACGCCAGAAAAATCTTAAAGCTATTGGGGCCGTTATTATCAAATTATTTTATGAGGAAACTCAGCGAAGTATTACCGAATTGACTCTAAGAAGACTCGACTTTTAAAGACAAATCAATATGCCTATGGTTTGGCTTTTGTAAAACGCCTATCTTTGTGCCTGAAAAGTTTTGAAAAAAACGCCTATCTTTTGCCTTTCACCTAAACGCCGGACGTCATGAAGAAAAAGTTTTTTTTTCAAATGCGTGGGCGTTTGCGGAGGCTTACGTGGGTTTTTGCGTAGGTTTCACCTATAAGCCGTCACCTATACGCCGGACCTTGCTGTATTAGTTAGTGTTTTAATTTTGAGCTTGATAAAATCCAAATCTTTGATAATGCTACAGTGAAAAGCGAAACGTTAGAAAAACACAATAAGAATAAATTAAATTCCGTTTTTATTGCACCAAAATTCATAGTGTACATTTTAGTTTTGATACCAAAAGTTAATCAACTTAATTATCAAGACAATTGTAAATTTGGCAAGGGAAAAATTCTACTTTTTCTTGATCCTTCTTTATTAAATTTGATTACTGCCCACTGAAAATGCGAATTTCACCGCAAGAATACGGTAAAAAGGTGAACTCTTATAAAACATCAAGTTTTCAAACTATGGAATTAAAAATTGTGAAACCAAAAATTCAGCTCTGCGGTCTGGATTAATCTGTTTCCATTTGGAGAAGAGTAAAAGTACTTCTTGGAACATCAGAATTTTAAAGCTTATGAAATTTATTTGAAATGAAGGGTCAAAAAATTGTTTCTTGTTTGATTTATCCATTTATCCAGGGCGGTTAAATGTGTGCGGGCTTATGTTTATAGAATTTATCTAAAAATACATCCATTTACATAAAAAATAATTTGTAATTTGCAATTTTTATTTTCAGTTTGATCCATTAAAGATATCACTGCAATTACATTATTTCATTGTACCCGAATTCCAAAATCATGTTGTTATTACGTAGAGCTCACTTCCAGTGAGTCACTGGGCATTAAACTGCTGAACCAAAGTTTCTTGCAAAATACTTTATGGCCCTAATCGTTTGAAAGTGCCCAATTTTCCTGAATTTGAAGTTATAGTCCTGCCACTTGAACTGGTCAACGTCTTACTAGAACACTTTTGGGTCGGTTAATGGTTCAGTTAAAAATAGGATGACAATCGTCCGTTTACATAAATTTTGTGATCAGTTTAGTTACATAGACACATATTTTACACGGTAATATGCTTTCACTAAATATCCACACCTTATGAAAGCAGCAGAGAAAAAAATGTAACAATGATCTTGAATTTTTCATTGTTTTAGACCAGTAAGTTTTAATCTTTCCAACAAAAATTTGTTTTGACAACACGTTATCTTGAAGATCTTTGTTTCAATGAAACCACTTCCCTCAAAATTCCCTCGTTAATTAACATAGTCACAAAACTGGCCCTTAAAAACTTCATCGAAAATTTAAGCAAAACAAATATAATAACAGGGGCCGAAATATTTCTGTATAAGGACTAAGCTCTCAGCCGAGTCGAATGAAATTAGCATAAATGCACATTTACATTGTTTCAAGAAGCCAAAAATCTCGGAGGTTTACCGTAGCAAGGGTGAGAGGCATTTTAAATAAACCAAAATAACAAAATAAAGAATATGTTTTATAAGAAAAAACTTTGAAAAGTCGAAGAGTTAATTCTCATTTTGTGAATTATCTCAAGGCAAAACTTAGCCATCAAAATTAAGAATCGGGCAAAAACAAAGTCAAGAAAAAACGCTTTGGGGACGGTACACTCTGACGCTAAAAAAGCAAAACTACGTAAATTTAATTTTTGGCCACCTTGTGGTCAAAATAAAAAAAATACATTTATCATCCAATTTTTTAGCATAGAAGTCAACCAGAAGCCTATATCTTTATCCAAGCTATTAAAGAGAATTTTTACTATTTTTTTCTGTTTTGCTGATCACGGTTATCGAAAATCTCCGAATGATTCATTTTGGGAGAAATTAGAAAAGTCTTTATCATAAAGTTAAAAATTATTTTAGAAAATTAAATTTTTTATAACATTTTTCAACCGTATTCCTTCATTTTTTTTAGTTCTAGAGCTAAAGGGCAATAATCATAAAAATTATACTTTTGGTGTCAACTTTTAGGGAATTTTATAATTTGTGATAACATACATCGATATAATCCACCTTATTTTTTCTTTGCGATCGCATCTCCTTATTCTTGGCTGTGTTTTTTTATCAATCCGATTATACACCGTGTACCTCCTTATTCAGGGCGAAGTTTAAAACCCATAATAATCTGGCAGAAGGCCATCCAAAATCTCACATTGATTTACTATTATTCTTTATTATCTCTGCAAGAATTTTGTTAAAAATGATGACAGATGTTTTCGAGGCATTTTCAGCGAGGTCCGTTTGTAGGAAGTAATTTTGGCGTTGACAACTCTAAGCAAAATGCACATAATTCGATTTTAAAGGTTTTTGAGCGGATGTTATTTTTTGTTTTATTTCATTTATAATGGTGGTTTCGAAAAGCTTTTTATCGGTTTGAACTTGGAGACGCCAGCGGTTAAACAGATGGGTTTATAATACATTCTTGTGCGGTGTACTATGTTATAAAATCGTTTCTACAGAAATTGAACCCAAAACATCCGAAATTTATTTAACAAAATTGATGCAAGCATTGCTTGAATTTTTTGAAATATAATTGTTAGGTAAAGTTGTTTACCAAGTAGTTTATTTTAAAATATTTATCAGGGCTAAAAGCTGTATTTAAGGGGTTTGACCAAAGAGTCGGCCGAGGAGTCTTTTCCGAAGAGTCGTTCGATTCGATCTCATCTGTTTAACATATCAATATTTTTATTTTGAATGTTCAAAGATTATTTTTCAAGTTTGTAACAAACTGTTTGTTATCTTTTAAAAAAACCGAAAAAATCCTTGTAGTTCCAATTGTTCTTTCGCTAATAAGGTTTCGCAAAATATCTTGCTTCCGTTGTTCTTTTTTCTGTTTACTACAGATTATGGCAGTTTAGCCGAAACGTCAAAAAATAACCTTATGATCGAAAATAAAATAATATTTTATGAATCAAAAACCCAATTAATAATTAAACTGAAATGCGTTAACAGTGTATACTAGACCCCTTAATTTTTAGAAGTCATTTTTGATATATTTATCATATAAATTTCTCATACAACCGCGGTCACAACGGGGGAAAATCCGCTTTTCTGTTTTTAAGGATTTCAACTTACTTTTAAATATCATTCTGTTACGACATTTTAGCCAAATACGTTACATTTTACATAAAAACTTCAGAATTTGATTTATTAAAATCAACAGTTATGAAATCACATTTCTGACTTCCTTTTTTAATTCAAAATTTTCAGCTAGCCCTGGCTAAAATATTAAATTTTAAAATTATACAGCTAACGGGCATCCTTGCCCAGCTGGAAACCCGTCGCGTTATGCAAATATTAAAGAAGGGGCTCGACTTGGGCCGTCCGAGAGAGTTAAAGTTTAGATGGTCATCTAAAGGTTTTTTGATAACATTATTTGTGATAACGGTAGAAAATTCTTGCTTTACATCTTGACAAATGTGCTTTTAGTTTAAATGCACTTTTCTGTTTCAATAAATCAGCTTAAAATTAAGTTTTTTGAATCACAAAACGTTCAAAAATGGTCAAGCAAGATTTTGACGTATTTGGTAGTGTTGCATGTTTAGAATTCCTGAAATTTATGTCTTTAATTGTCTGCTTCCGCCGTTGCTCAATTATAAAATTCGGAAGTTTTGATTCCCCTTTCTGAAGAACCGATGTTGAGACAAAGTACTAACACAAAAGTATAGTCAAATTCAAGAATAAGAATTTACATGGGTCAACCATCAAGGTTAAAATAAGTGTCTCAAACTTCAAATGAGTAGTCCCCTCAGTTTAAGACCAAAAAATCGGTTTTAAATGTCAAATCTGGAAAAAACTACAAATGATCCAATCAAATGGTTGTTTATTTAAAATATTTTAACAAAAATTCTGAATTAAAATTTTGAAAATTATTTTAACAACTTAAATTCAGCTAAAATGACGACAAAAAAGGCAATACCATTTTGATTTGAACAATTTTTTTAGGGTATACCGTATACCTTGTTTGTTGAGTATATGAAATTGTCTTTTTTCAACTACAGGATGTCCATTTGTCGGAGATGGTTTCCTTACGACGATTTAAGATTCCAGCTAATGAAAATGTTTTTGTTTGAACAATAACTTCTTTTTAAAACAAGCTATTGTTTGTGCCTCATCAGTGATGAGTCAACACTGACTAATCGCAGTGTTCGCTTAGTGAAAGTATCCATAGCGTCGTAAGGGAACGATCCCCCAAAAAATGGGACATTCTGTATATCGTTTTCTCATCTAAAGTACCTTTCAGTAATTATTGAAATGTAGACTCTACATTGTAGAGTGTCCACACCGTTTATATTTCCGCTATTGGAATCGAAGAAAAAAATGGTCCGAAAAAATTTACATTTGTATTTATAAAACATTAAATATAAGTTTTTGAAAAAAAGGTAGGCTAAAATATTGATTTTTTTTGTCACACTTAAAGTGAGGGTTTAAATAAAAAAATTTTGTGTCCTATATTACTAAAACTCAATCAGATGACTTGTTCTCCAAAGCTGGAATGTTAACTGTGTGATAATCTTATTTACTAATTCACAGAATTTGAAAGTAAAAGCCCAAGTGAAATAGAATCGCAAACAAATTATGGACATTTTTTTGGAACTTATTTTGCACACTGTTGGTACAATAATAATCCCTATTCACACTTTTGTGAATATCCCGGCCTACTACTTAAAAACACACTACGTTTCGTAACCAGGGCGGGATATTCACAAAAGTGTGAGTAGGGGATATTAATACACTATTTTCCCGTGAAATTTCGACACGTTTTGAAACATTCCAGACGTCTTAGCTAAAAGAATTTCCGCCTTTAGCGGTAATTTCGTCCTAGTTATTCCGTGAAATAAATAAATCAGAAAGTAGGCATAATTAAGTCGTTTAGTTCGAGCCGGTGATCAATTTCCGATTAGCTCAAGTGCTTATCCGTAAATCCAAACAGAGATCTGAATAACGATAACATAAATCAACATTTCCTATTTTTGGGTAAAATGTCAAAACGACTAATTTGTAAATATTTTTTAGTAAGTACTTTGTTTATAAAATAATTTACAACTTTGCATTCGGGATTTTTGTGATGCATGCGCAAAATTAATAAAATTTTTTTGTTAAAAATTGCCAAGATGTTTCTCGAAAAAAATAGAAAATAATTTCTAAAATGTGAACAAAACTTTCTGATTAGTGTCAAAAACGTGTTCCCACAATTATCTCCGGAATTTCACCAAATAAATATAATCTGCTTTTCTCAGGAAAAGTTTCAAACGACAGATAATTAATTTCTAAGACTTTCATGATTATAAAATGATATGCAATTTCTCGTTTTTGCCTTCTAACTTTCATTTTATTATGAATGAAACTTCTTGGTGGGACACGAAAATTCTGAATATTTTAACCCACGCTTTTAGTAGAACAAATTTTTTTTCCAATATTTTAGACCAAGTTTTTAGTAAGACGTAAATGAAACAATCGCGCCTTATTAGTAGCTCTCTACTTTATCAGCCTCTTTCTTTCTGTCTGCAAAAATCATTTTGTGCATTTCATAATATCAATAAAAATGCTTCAGTTAAAAGAAAAAAAATGCAAACCTCGGAAAGTCAACACGAAAAAATAAAACGGATTCTGTATACCTGGCAGTCTGTGATGTATAAAACAAAAACTAAATTGTGCATTCTTATGACTGTTTTTTAGTTCTGACGCACTAATCTCCGCATTATCTGGTAGTTACCATATTATTATACCAGAAAATTACCAATCCTAAATCTCTGACTAATCTTTTTTCAAAAATTAAACTTACTTATGGCAATTTCGACGGAATTATTCCGTGGCAGTTTAATTAAAAGTTCAACCTAAGCCTTTGATTTATAAATTTAACTGTAGTAACTTGACTAGTTGCGCATAAATAATATACAATTCCTCAGAAATTAAAAAAAATTGTAAATCAAAATTGTAATACCATGTTTGCAAAACTTTTAGAATAATAACTAGCATGTCCACCAATCGATTTTCGGCCAAAATCGACCAGTTAGGGTTGATTTTTTAATTATAAGGGTTTATGTGGAATTTTATTGCGCTTCTTGTGGTGAGCAGATTTTTTCGCAAAAAATCGTTTTTTTCACCGCAAGGTTGTCTCATACGGATCCTTACATTTTAATGAGACACTGCGGATAGATGCGGGAGTATGAAAATTTTTTTTTCAAAATTTCAAAACACGAATTTTTCAAAGTATTTTTGAAATATGGTTAAAATTCGAAAAACAAAATTTTATGCGAGCTGGTTCAGCCAATTTGAAAAAATGAAAAAAAAATTTCTGCAAAGTTCTTGAAATTTTCCAAAAAACAATTTATTTTCGAAATTTTTTTCATTTTTTAAAATCGACTAAAACGCCCGCAAAAAAAATTTCAATTTTTTTTGCGACCAAATTTTCAAAATACTTTGAGAATCTGAAACGAATAAAAATATGATTTTTTTTTAGTTTTTGATGAAAATAAATACAAACCTTGCATGATATTAAGGCCTCCCGAGCCAAAATGAGCACCCATAAAAAGGTCATATAAATTTAAAAGTTTCTGATCTAGAGTAGTTTTTGAAAGTTGAAATTTGTTAACAAAATGAGTTAAAATGTCGGCCGACGGCCGATAAAAGGAGATTTAGTGATTTATATTCAAATTTATTTAAAAATGAGCCAAAAATCGGCCGAGGGCCGATAAAAGGGGATTTTGTGATTTATATTCAAATTTGTTAAAAAATGAGCCAAAAACGGCCGACGGCTGATAAAAGGGGATTATAAGTTTTAAATTCAAATATTTAAATAAAAGAGCCCAAAATCGGCCGGAGGCCGATGAAAGAGCATTTTATGTTCATTATTTAATTTTGTTGAAAAATGAGCCTAAAAGCGACCGATAAAGGAGGATATTATATTTATAATTAAATTTTGTTGGAAAATGAGCCTAAAAAAATCGCCGAAAGGCCGATGAAGGAGCGATATTTTATTTATAATTAAATTTTGTTGGAAAATGAGCCTAAAATCGGCCAAAGGCCGATAAAAGGAATAATATTATTTCAAATTTTGTTGAAAATGAGCTTCAAATCGGCCGAAGGCCGATTAAAAGCTATATTATATTTTAAATTCAATTTCGTCAAGAATGAGCCTCAATCGGCCAAAGGCCGATAAAGGAGGAATTCTGTATTTATTATTAAATTTTGTTAGAACGATGTGAGCCCAAATCGGCCGAAGGCCGATAAAGGAGGTATATATTTTTGAATTTTGTCGAAAAATGAGCTTCAAATCGGCCGAAAGCCGATTAAAAGCTATATTATATTTTAAATTCAATTTTGTCAGAAAATGAGCCTCAATCGGCCGAAGGGCCGATAAAGAGGAATATTATATTTATAATTAAATGTTGTTTGAGAATTAAATTTTTATAAAGTTTCATTTGATTTTTTAAATTCGGAAAAAAATAAGGAAAATTTGGTTTTTGCGATGATTTCTAAGTTTAAAAAAATTTAAATATGGCTCTTTAAAAAATTTGAATTCCTAAATTTTGAAAAAATTTAGCAATTTCAAAAATTCTCAAATTTTAAATAACGGTTTCAAATTTGGAGAAAAATTCAAATTTTGGAAAAAAATATCAAATTTTCTTTTAAATTTGTTTTTCATAATTAAATAAAAACCTAAATTCTAATTTATCGGCCTTCGGCCGATTTGAATCTTATTTTCCAACAAAATTTAATTATAATAATTATATCCTCCTTTATCGGCCTTCCGCCGGATTTGAGCGTCATTTTCTGAAAAAATTAAATTTTAAAGATAATATAGCTTTTACGGCCGTGGCCGATTTGAAGCTCATTTTTCAACAAAAATTTAAAATATATAATATCTTCCTTTATCGGCCTTCAGCCGATGGGGCTCATTTACCAACAAAATTTGTATTATGAATATAATATCCTTCTTTTATCGGCCTTCGGCGATTTGGAGCTCAATTTTCAACCAAATTAAATTTAAAACATAAAAATCCCTTCTTCTATCGCCTTCGGCTCGGTTCTGGGGCTTATTTTCAATTAAAGTTTAATTGTATATCCTCCTTTATCGGCCTTCGGCGAGGGTCATGGGCTCTCATTTCCAACAAAATTACTTTATAATTATAATATTGCCTCCTTTATCGGCTATCGGGCGATTTTGGGCTCATTTATTTCAACCAAATTAATTAATTAACATAAAATTCCCTATTATATCGGCCGATTTGAGGCTCATTTTCAACAAAATTCATTGATTAATATCAATATCCAGGATTATACCATTTTGCATTTTATTGTAATAATCATCAAATTATTTCATCAAATCGAGAAACTCTCAATTTTTTCCTAAAAAAACGATATTTTTTATTGAAATAATTTCTGTACGTATTTTAAAACTACTGTTGTTCTTCATTAGATATACATGAATCGTTACAAACTATGAGGAGAACAGAGAGTTATGAAGCTAAATATACTGGAGAGCTATTGATTGGGTAGTATCCGACGTGGTTTAATTTTTAACGAAACTTGCTTTTTTAAACGCAAAATTTCCACATTTTTTTGGGGAGGAATTTTTTGGAATTTTTTTTCTAAGTTATTTTCCAACAACTGGCGAAAAAAAATATTGATGAAAAAATTTTGCAGGTCGTTTCAAGACAATTAAAAAATATAAAAAAACAAATGTTGAAATTTTTTCGATTTTTTTCGAAATTTGTTTTTTTAAATCGGTCTTGAAAGTTTGCAACAAAATTTTCAGCAAAATTTTTTTTTCTCAGTTGTAGAAAAATACTCGAAAAAATTTCAAAAATTCTCAAAAAGTGTAATATGACACCATCTATCTGAGATGCATGTACCCAAAAAAAAATGGGTACAACTAATTCAACAAGGCGGTTAATTTTGATAATAAAATCAATTTTTGTCGGATCAAAACCGGGCATCCTTTTTTTCTCACTTTTTGTTACCGGTTTTTTTTCTCCGAAAAATCAAGGTGTTTAGACCAAAAAAATCATAATTTTGAATTTTTTATTTTTGTTTTCAAAAAGTGTGTTGAATTTCATTATAAGTGACGTTGACCCAAAAACTATCCCGATTTGGCACTGTGTTTTATTTAATTAAATACTGGAAAAAAAAACGAAAAATCGCTATTTACTTTTGATCACGGACTACCAAAGAAATTTTTTTCCATAATTTTTTTTTCCATTTTGCAAATATTATTCAAACCTCCAAGAAGATTTCGCGAACAATCACCCATTATGTTCTATAAGTCGAAATTAATGGCGCGGACATGCTAATGATAACCCTTATTTGGTAAAGTTTTACTACTAAGACCCAGGGACGTCTAGTATTTCCTCGCTTCACGTTACGCTTTTGAAATGAATCCCTATTTTACCCACTGATTACTACACCTCCCTGGTTAGTTTAAGGGTATGGTGGATAAAGGCGATATTGAAAGAAATAAAAAAAATTTCGAAAGAAGCGTCAATTCCTCATCTTAATATTATTCGTATGATTTTATTGCCCTGTAAAACTTGAACCAAAAACATATCCAAAAGGGTGAAAGCGGAACGTTCAAGTTTAAGGTGTAAGGACGGCTTGATTTTTTTTTGGTGTAAAGCCTTTAACTTGAAAAATAAACAAATTTATGTAAATACTTGCATCATAGGTTTTTTAAATAACTAAGTTTCGGATTGTATGTAATTCATTTTTGAGATTTGTTTTAGGAATGATTTTCATACGTTTCGGGAGAGTTAAACCCAGCAAGGAATACTCAAATTTGTATGACAACCGGATATCGAATTAATAACGTGACCTCGCGTTGTTGAAATACTAAATGAATGAGCTCCAATGTATATTATATCTTGTTTTGAGAGAAAAACTAATGAAATACCTTATTAAAGATGCATGACTAAAACTGCTCAACTTTCAATTTGTGATTTGAGTTCCATGATTTATTTAGACGTGATTATGTAGCTTTTTGACAATCCAATTAAATTAACCTTTACAGTGCCCGAATAATTAACACTCACAAAATAGTGAGCGGACAGTTTTTACAATAAAGTCAGAAATATCATTATAATGATACTAATAAGTTGATTATAAAATTTTGGCAAATTACTGGACATTCGGCAATTTTCAGCTCTTTGGACAATCGAGGCCCAATTCGCTTTATGTGTTATTAAGGGGGTGGTGTGAGTCATTTTTGACATTTGGAGGCTTGATACGGCTAAACTGGACGGTAGAACATTCCATCAATACCATATGAAAATCTATCCTTGAATCTCGCGATATCCATTAGAAGTTCGTTAACACTCCCACCACCCATCTGGTTAACGGCGGGTTTAAACACCAGTCCCTCAGCTTTTTTCCAAAGAAACAAGGATCTAGAGCTAATATATTCGAAAGTTTTTGAGATATTGTGTGACAATCCGGAAAATTGTCCCGAAAATTTTAGTGAATGGACGCTATTTTTTTCGATTTTTGCCTTCCAGGGTCAGCAATCCTGGTTGAATATGCCGAAAATGGTGTTTTTTTACGACGTTTTTGATACAAGGCTTTTTCTGTGAAAATGCCAACAAAGCTGAATTTTCGGAATATAACAAGCTCAGCGGATTGCATGACATCAAAATGGGAAAGTACTTTTTCGAATTTCGCCTAATTGAGCNAAAATCGGCCGGAGGCCGATGAAAGAGCATTTTATGTTCATTATTTAATTTTGTTGAAAAATGAGCCTAAAAGCGACCGATAAAGGAGGATATTATATTTATAATTAAATTTTGTTGGAAAATGAGCCTAAAATCGGCCGAGGGCCGATAAAGGAGGATATTGTATTTATAATTAAATTTTGTTGGAAAATGAGCCTAAAATCGGCCAAAGGCCGATAAAAGGGGATATTATATTTCAAATTTTGTTGAAAAATGAGCTTCAAATCGGCCGAAGGCCGATTAAAAGCTATATTATATTTTAAATTCAATTTTGTCAGAAAATGAGCCTCAAATCGGCCAAAGGCCGATAAAGGAGGATATTATATTTATAATTAAATTTTGTTAAACGATGAGCCCAAATCGGCCGAAGGCCGATTAAAGGAGGTATATATTTTGAATTTTGTCGAAAAATGAGCTTCAATCGGCCGAAAGCCGAATTAAAGCTATATTATATTTTAAATTCAATTTTGTCAGAAAATGAGCCTCAATCGGCCGAAGGGCCGATAAAGAGGAATATTATATTTATAATTAAATGTTGTTTGAGAATTAAATTTTTATAAAGTTCATAATTGATTTTTTAAATTCGGAAAAAAATTAAGGAAAATTATGTTTTTGCGATGATTTCTAAGTTTAAAAAACTTTAAATATGGCTCTTTAAAAAATTTGCAATTCCTAAAATTTTGAAAAAATTTTAGCAATTTTCAAAATTCTCAATTTTAAATAACGGTTTCAAATTTTGAGAAAAATTACTCAAATTTTGGAAAAAAATATCAAATTTTCTTTTAAATTTAGTTTTTCATAATTAAATAAAAACCTAAATTCCTAATTTATCGGCCTTCGGCCGATTGAATCTTATTTTCCAACAAAATTTAATTATAATAATTATATCCTCCTTTATCGGCCTGTCCGCCGGATTTGAGGCTCATTTTCTGAAAAAATTAAATTTAAAATAAAATATAGCTTTTTATCGGCCTTCGGCCAATTTGAAGCTCATTTTTCAACAAAATTTTAAATATAATATCTTCCTTTATCGGCCTTCAGCCGATCGGGGCTGATTTACCAACAAAATTTAATTATAAATATAATATCCTTCTTTATCGGCCTTCGGCCGATTTGGAGCTCAATTTCCAACCAAATTAAATTAAAAACCTAAAATCCTCTTCTATCGGCCTTTGGCTGATTTGGGGCTCATTTTCAAATTAAATTTAATTGTAATATCCTCCTTTATCGGCTTTCGGCCGATTTGGAGCTCATTTTCCAACAAAATTTACTTATAATTATAATATCCTCCTTTATCGGCCTTCGGGCGATTTGGGGCTCATTTTTCAACAAAATTAATTAATTAACATAAAATTCCCTTATATCGGCCGATTTGAGGCTCAATTTCCAACAAAATTCAATTATTAATATAATATCCAGGATTATACCATTTTGCATTTATATTGTAATAATCATCAAATTATTTCATCAAATCGAGAAAACTTTCAATTTTTTCTTAAAAAACGATATTTTTTATTGAATATTTTGTACGTATTTAAAACTATCTGTTGATTCTCATTAGATATACTAAATTGTACAAACGTATTGAGGAGAACAGAGCAGTTATTGAGATAAATATACTGGAGCTATGAGGTAGTATCACGTGGTTTAATTAAACTTGCTTTTTAAACGAAAACTTCCATTTTTTGAGGATTTTTGAATTTTTTTCTAAGTATTTTCCAACAACTAGAAAAAAAATATTAATGAAAAAATTTTGCAGTCGTTTCAGACAATTTAAAAAAATATAAAAAAAAAATTTGAAATTTTTTCGATTTTTTTCGAAATTTTATTTTTTAAATTGTCTGAAAAGTCTGCAAAAAAATTTTCAGCAGAATTTTTTTTCCAGTTGTAGAAAAATACTCGGAAAAAATTTCAAAAATTCTCAAAAAAGTGTAATATTGTACACCAATATTNTTTTCATAATTTTTTTTTCCATTTTGCGATATATTATTAACCCCCAAGAAGTTTCGGAACAATCCACCCATTATTTCTATAAGTCGAAATTAATGGCGGACATGCTAATGATAACCCTTATAGGTAAAGTTACTCACTAACCAGGGACGTCTAGTATATTCTCGCTCACGTTCGCTTGAAATCCCTATTCTATACCACACTGATACTACACCTCCCTGGTTAGTGGTTAACACTACCCTAAAGGGATATTGAAAGAAATAAAAAAAATTTCGAAAGAAGCGTACAATTCCTCATCTTAATTATTCGTATGATTTTATTGTTGTAAAACTTGGACAAAAACATCCAAAAGGGTGAAAGCGGAACGTTCAAGTTTAAGGTGTAAGACGGTTGATTTTTTTTGGTGTAAAAGCCATTTAACTGAAATAAACAATTTTGAATACTTGAATCATAGTTTTTTAATCAACTAGTTTCGGATTTATTTAATTCATTTTCGAGATTTGTTTTAGGAATGATTTTCATACAGTTTTTCGGGAGTTAACCCAGCAAGCGAATACTCCAAAATTTGTATGAAAAAACGGATATCGAATTATAAAGTGACCCTCGCGTTCGTTGAATACTAAATGAATGAGCTTCAATGTATATTATATTTGTTTGAGAGAAAAACTAATGAAATATCTTATTAAAGATTGCATGACTAAAACTGCTCAACTTTCAATTTTGATTTGAGTTCCATATTTATTTGACTTGATTATGTAGCTTTTGACAAATCCAATTAAATTAACTTTACAGTGCCCGAATAATTAACACTCACAAAAGTGATCGAACAGTTTTTACAATAAATTCAGAAATATCATTATAAATGATACTAATAAGTTGATTATAAAAATTTGGCATTTACGGACAATTCGGCAAATTTCAGCTCTTTCGGACAATCGAGGCCCAATTTGCTTTATGTGTTATTAAGGGGGTGGTGTGAGTGATTTTTGACATTTTGGAGGCTTAGTACGGCTAAACTGATGACGGCAGAACATTCCCATCAATACATATGAAAAATCTATCCTTGATCTCGCGATTCCATTAGACAGTTCAGTACCACTCTCACCAACCATCTGGTTAACCGCGGTGGCGGGTTTAAACACCAGTCCCTCAGCTTTTTTCCAAAGAAACAAGGATCTAGAGCTAATATATTCGAAAGTTTTTGAGATATTGTGTGACAATCCGGAAAATTGTCCCGAAAATTTTAGTGAATGGACGCTATTTTTTTCGATTTTTGCCTTCCAGGGTCAGCAATCCTGGTTGAATATGCCGAAAATGGTGTTTTTTTACGACGTTTTTGATACAAGGCTTTTTCTGTGAAAATGCCAACAAAGCTGAATTTTCGGAATATAACAAGCTCAGCGGATTGCATGACATCAAAATGGGAAAGTACTTTTTCGAATTTCGCCTAATTGAGC
>SCLH01001306.1:80101-105644 GCA_004367855.1 Oikopleura vanhoeffeni | reverse complement strand
TTTTTGCTGCTGAAGAGAAATTGTGCATTTTCTAAATCGTTTTCGTGAAATGCTTAACGAGTTGTTACTTAATTGAAAATAATTAAATATATAAAAATTATAGACAGTGTTAACAGAAAATTATTATTTTTTCATTTTTACGTTTGATCATTTTAATCACAAGTTATAAACCGTTCAAAAGTGGTGAAAAATAGCCAGAAGTTACAATCATTGACATTTAAAACCTTTCTTAATTCGCCTTATTAAGTTTTCAGATTCAATGTTTTTGTTACTTCAACAAACAATTAATATTAACCTTTCGAGTGTACATGATATAATAGGCTATTCAAATTAAGTTAACCAATCGTTAATATTAATTTTTGCATTTGAAATTATCTAATATTTATTCTTAAACGTCAGTTTTGTACTTTTGTATTGATAAGATATACAGAAATGTGTACATTGTAATTAAATCCAGACTTAATCTTAATATTTATTCCACGCTACGTCACTCATATATTGAAACGGCATAATATAACAATAATACCAAGCTGGACACCGTAACTTTTATTTTTAAACTCTGAGTGATAACGTCATAAACGCGACATCGTTTTGTTGACAATTTGAAACAATACAAAGCATTACTTATGTTTGATTGACACATGAGTAATGAGCGTTGGTTGTAATTTTACTGCGAAGAAGTAGAGGCGAAAATATTTCATATGGATTACGGCCCGTAATTTACGGGGCCTCCTGGTTGTTTTTCCTAGATTTTAAGCCATTTTTTTATATAATTCGGCTTTTGAAAACAAAAAATCCAATTACATAATTTCTTAGATAGCTCAAACTGAGCACAAATATCTTGTGAAAAATTTAATAATCAGTCCATTGGACTCTTTTTTTTTCTGAGATTACTAAAATTGTTTAATTATTAGTTTTTCTCAAAAAAAACTAGAAAAAATGGTCGTATTCGGACCACCTTTTTATTTTATTAGTCACAAGATATTTCTGCTGAGTTTGTTTGTTTGTTTGTGCTGAGTTGTTTTCAAAAGCCGAATTATATAAAAATGCTTGCTTGAAATCTAGTAAAAACCGACCAGGAGGACCCGTAATCGATATAATATCAAAAATTCCAAACCAAATCTTTAAAAATCAGTAAAAATTCCATTGTCCTGAGTTAGGAGTCCTAACAGGTATTTTCTAACATATTGATGTCATGTGTGAGACTCTGACAGTGAGAGACTGGTCGATACAGTATGATATAGTACGAATCACGACGCTAGTTCACCAAGGTTGTTGGATACTTTATGAGCTTTCAAAATGCAAATCGTTTGGATGAAAAATCATACAGAGAATAGACAATTTGGATAATATGTTTAATCAATCATTTTTATTGATAACATGAAAATTTAAACTAATCAGGTGGATAATATTATTATTCACACTGGAAACACATTATTATTCCACTGGAAAATGAGAAAAACTTACATTTATTTCATATTAAGTAGATTTTTTACATAACTCAAAAAAAATAATGGACATTATTTAAATTTCCAATTGTTAGTTCCCTATTATCAAGCTGGAATGAAAAACCTTTCGGAAAAACTTATGGCGGTCAAATTTAAAAAAAAATTAACCTGTTGAATTTATTTTGTTCCTGCTTTAAACTCCGATTTATGTGCAAAATTAAAGAAAAAAATGACCGTGGCAAAAATGTTCATCGAGCGTTATAAGATATTTCAAATAAATAGATAATAGGTAACAAAATTGGAAGATTTGGGTCAAAATGGTTGAATCTTACGAAATGCTTAGAGGTGTAATTTGGTATATTTATAGATATGTTTGATCTGAAACTATTTCTGTCAAAAATGTTAGCAAGTCCGGTCAGCTTAGCTTGTATAATACTTTGCGATTCTTGAATTTAACAAAGCTGGTTTGAAAAAGGTAATCATAAAAGCTTATTCTTGCGTTATCATCAAAATTTTTAGTTTAAGAAATTTAATTTTTCGAAGAAGAAATTCAACAGAATCGATTTCGCACGTAGTGGATTATGTGACATTTTACGCCAAATTTCGAAATCGCTTTTGTTGTCTTACAATAAATCCGACCTTATCGTATAAATTAAAGGTCAAATCGGATTGAGCTTGAAATTTGAAATCCGAGTTAAAATTGTAAAACGGGCTTATCAAAAATAAACAATTCATAATACAAATCTTGCATTTTCGTGAATACTTTTTTTTGGTTGTAAGTTGTTGATTTCAGATCAGAACGTTGTACAGTTCAAATTGTGGAAGTGGTTCGGAGCAATGCGTAGGTTGAAGAATATAATAACATTAATCATAATAGCGAAATGTTAAGTGCTTTAATCTACGCATCGCTCGGAAACACATCCACAATAAGTATTGTACAACTACAGTTTATTATTTTGATAAGAACGTTGTGAAATAAACCTGGATTTTTCAAACTCCTAGTAACACTTAATTTAAATATCGCGTATATCGATGATACTTCGGTGAGCTTTTTTACTCCACGTCATAACTGTGATGTCAGGAAAGATTATGACCGATCAAATCACATGATTCTGAAAATAAGTTGAAAATCGTGTGATTTGATTGGTCACTATATTTTATGACATCACAGTTATCACACGGAGTTAGAAAGCTTCTCAAAGAATAATTTTTTATATTATCATCTTCTTTATACTGATACTAAGTAAAACTAGCTGTGAAAATTGGAAAAAATGATTTCAGTTGTATTTCAGGCGTGAATTTTCTATGGATTCTTATAAAAAGTATTTATTTGATCTGAAATATACGATTGAGTCAACATGAAATTAAGAAAAAATTACAAAAAAACCTCACCGTTAATCATCCCCTTGCATTATAAAGGTGACTCTTGATTTCTATCTTTCTGAGATAAATGAAACAAATTAATAAGACATATCATTTACAAATTAAAACTGATAATAAGAATTTTATATAATCAAATTTTATATCATAATTTTATATAATCTTTTTTCAGCCGTCACGCGGGAAAAAAATCTCTACCCCGAACGCGATCCGGAAGCCCAAATGGAATGGCTACGGAGTGGCGTACGGAGTGGAGACTCATAAACCCTTTTTAATTTATTCGGCTTTGTGAAGCCGTTAACATGGCTTTAATTTCCTATTTCCTTTATGGTTTTATGTGTTCGAAACTATTTTGACTCAATAATTTTTGAGAATCCCCATTGGAGACTGCAAAACTCTTTGTGCTAAACATTTTTTAAATAATGTTCCAATTGTTCCATGTAGAAAAATATTACTATCTGATAATAAAATTCTGTTAAATTCGTCAGCTATTTCTTCAAAATGGAAATCCTTTTTTGAAAGTGCCAATCATTTAGCTTGAATTTCTTTTGAAATTTTCTTCAAAAACTTATAAATTTCAAGTCAAATAATAGGCCATTAAAAAACGGATTTTAATTTTCATGCAATTGCTGACAATTTTTACAAAAAAAATTAAATCAGATTGTGACATTTTTCATCGACTACAATTTAAACATAATTCAAAAAAATTTAGCAATGAAAATACTTTCTCTTTCCCAGCTACACTAATTCAAGATGCATTTCAAATTTTAAAAATCTATCCACAAGTTTTTATAAATGCTTAAATGTACTTGTTTTGCCAAAAATAACTATGAGGGTTAGGTCAGTAATAAAAGTTATATCACATAACTGTCAAGAAAATTTTAAACTTCCGGTTCCGACCGTAAATGCATCATTTTCGCCAAACAAATTAGACTTATTCTGCACTCAACTGTTTGTGTTAATTTTTTAGTTCATAAACCATCTTGAGCGATAATTGGGTGAAACATTTATCTTTCAAAACTAAATTTGGAATTCACGTAGAACTTTAAACATTGTGGTCGGGCCAGCCTTTTACAACCTAAATCTGCAATAAATATTAGCACAAAGTCTTGCTTCTTTTTTAGATATCTGAAATTTAATTAATATTCGACCAAGTTTGAAATTTGAGTTTTTGTATTTGCTGAGATTTTAGGAAAACAAAAATTCCAGTTCCATGTATTTACAAAAACTTCTTGCTCTTCACATTTTTTTGAAAATTGTTTTTTCTTGGTTGGCTAGATTTTATTATCCGATAGGAGAAACAATTTTTATTCCGCTATTTAAATTTTGCAAAAAAGTGCAACTTTTATGTTAATATTTCTAAAAATATATGATCACAATCTAGATAAAAACATTGAAAACTTATTCTCAAATTAATCTGATTTGTTCAAATTCCAACCTATGTTCAAATTCCAACCATAATCAAGCTGAGACATCGAAATTTCAAAATAAAATCTGAATTTTTTTTTGAAGTTCACGTATCATAAATGATATTATCTTCTTAAAACAGCTCATTCGGATTTGTTTTAACCGTTCTCTTTATTTCACGAAAATTCAATTTTGTACACTACCATTTTAAAAAATCTTAAAAAATAACAATTCGGGATTGCTGCTATCAAAGTAAAACCGATAGTAATATGAAAAAACCCTTTATAAAGTGAATTAGTGGTAAAAACGTTCCACATAACACAAAAAAATACTGAGCCACCTAGTGGTCAGAAAAAAGTTTTGAAATGATAGTTTTCTGCTTTTATTTTGATTTGTGGATCAATTATTATGAATGAGTTGTATTATTATTATGAGGAGGTTCGGAATTTTTAGAGAAATTTTGGTATAGAAATGTTACAAAAAATGGGTTTTTAAAAGTTTGAAAAATGAAAATATTTGGAAAAACACGCTCCAACATAAACTGTTTTCTTTTTTTCTGGGCCTGAGTGGCCTAAATTAAACAAATAAAATAATTTTTGATTCGAGGTAAATGAAGGTAGATAAAAATTTAAATTTAAACTAAAAATCCCCGCAAAATTCTGCCAAATTTTTTTTTTCGATTTTCAAAAAGTTTTTAAATTCTACATTTTTATTTTTATCATGTTTTTTGTTAAATTTATTCGTTGAAACGTTCAAAATTTTCTAGGTTCGAACCCAAGGTGAAGTGCGCTAGCCGAACTTTTATACAATCCCCGTAAGGTTAAGGTTTTGTTTGAGCTTATAACCAAACATTCCATAATTAAACAGATTTCTTTTTTATTTAAAATGACGGGAAAATAAATTTAATTCATCTTAATTCATTTATTACGGCGATTCGATATATTTTTGAACAGCAACTTGAAATTTTAAAATGAGGCTTGGAATATTTAGGTGCTCTTATGGCTCAAAATGAAGGCTTACGATTTTCGAAAAATGCAGCTAGTTATTTTTTATAGAGGGCGGTTGATGTTAAAAAACTCCTAAAATTTTCTGTGTATAATGAAAATTTAAACGTAGATAATTTCAGCAACCAATGAGGGCGTTCGATTATCTTTTAGCTTGCCGATGCGCTAAAAAATCATGCGGTTTTTCACTCAACTTAATTTATGTAATTTGCTTCGATTTATTGAATATGCCGCGTTTTCACCTATTAAATCGAATTAAACAAAAATAACTTGCCATATTGATTTTTCTATGTTGTAACGCAGGCGCTTTGCGATGGTCCGATGTTTTTTCTGTTTTTGTTTTATGATGACTGAAATTTTAAAAAATATAACAATCTATCCTAAGATATGATTCATAAGTTTTCACCCTGTGAGCATAGTCGCATTTGCATATCGGTTTTTTATTGGCCCCTGGTTCTCCCGGTCCGAACCTTATTCATAACACATCACTTGCACGTTAGCTCGATACCATATAGAAAATATTTCTTGCCCCAACGTCATAAAAAAATATAAAATCGAACCTTCAAAATATACATGTATATCGCAATTTTTGCCGGAAACATGCTTGCCATATTTTGTTCGAGTAAAGCCAATTTTTTTTAAGAATTTCTCAAGTGCTTTGCTATCAAATTTAATCCTATTGTGATTTTCCCGTAAAATGTTTTCTATGTGAGAGGGCATAATATCCTTCAGTTTTCATCAAATATATCACAAGGTTTAAATGCAAACAACCTCCTTAAAATGACATTATGGCACTTTCGGGCAGAAAAGGTTATCTTCTATGCGATTGTGTAATGTAACCAACAATAGTTTTTTCCTTCTAATGCCTAGCGTGAAATTCGGAGGTGTCGATAAGCAAATTTAGTACATACCCAAAATTTGTTAACCAAGAAAATTGGCCACATTTCACAAACGTTAAATAAATGTTGAACTTGTGTGGTACTTTCAATTCAGATAATCAAAAAAATGTCATCAGACTTTTTTTTTTACTCAAATATTCTTATGTTTTTTGCACAAGACACATGACTCATATGACATGAGCAAATCAGTCAATCAGCGGCGCTGTCAAGGCAAATTGATAGTCGGGTACTATCAAAACCCCTTTGTAATAAAATCTTCACAGGATAGATTTTGTTTCGATAAAAGAATTTTTACTGTTCGAAAAAATCGATATGAGAAGTTCAATTTTCCGCAGTATTTTTGTTCAAAATATTATTTCCAGATTATCACAAATTAAATACACTATCAATATTTTGATGGCTAATCTTTACTTTTCATTTCATGTTTAGAACTATAACTCGATTTATTCAATTTATGGATTTTAGAACAAGCCTTGTTCAACGACCTATAATTTGGATGATTTCTAATCATTGAAAAAAATTCCCAAAATGGTGAAATTTATATTTTTAGCCAGATGTTTTAAAGCCAACTTTAGAAATAATATTTAGTTGTATATCGAGTAAATTTATTCTATGTCATTCAAACCGTAAAGACGTTATCCGATATTTATAAAAAACTTTTGATGAGACCATCAAATATATCGTTTGCAAAGTAATCAATATGATAACTCCCGGTTCCCAAAAATTTAAAAAAATGTCCCAAAAATCTTTTGCTAGTTCAAAAACCCGTTTTATTTTATTTGCTTCCACAATTTATAGTCAAACCAGATGAGCCGAATTCGCGAGAGAAAATAGTGATAAAAATAATTTTGAAATCAAGAGATAGAAAATTGATAAAATCATAAGCATTATAAATTAAATGAATTCGTGTGTATTGCACTTTAAACACGGCGCTCATCGACTGACTGTGCCAATTGGCAGAGTTCGAGTGCACCGGTTAATGTCACAAAAATATGGTACTGTTCAGGTTTTTATTTGATTATTTAGAAGTATGCATAAGAGTGATTGCTATCAATATATTAACTTGTTCTCTTGCTCATTCATGCATCAGTGCTTGGATTCGTATGAAATAATTACTACCCATGAAATTTCAAACTTAACTTTTGTGCGGCAAAGGTCTTTCGTTAAAAACCTTTTCTCTTTTTCAAACGATGTAACGTCATAAAAATTATAGCACGGCATTTAAATCAGGATATTCTGAATTCCCGTACAATTTTGAGTTTTCCTTTGTGCGATACAAAATATCATCATATTATCTTTGTGAGTCAAAAACAACAAACTCGTTCAATTTTGTACGATAAGTCTGTAATAGTTAACACTGAGTTCACCAACGTCAATTATATTCCAAAAAATTTGCAATACAATTTCCGATTTTTTTTCCGAAACTGTTCCAAGTAATTTCATATCTGAAAATGTGGTTTTGTTAAACAATAATATATCCCTTTAAAACATTTTGGATGATTGGAGAGATGTAGGTTGGGAGAGCCAATCCTAACACTCCTGAGATCCCTTCTAGTCACTCATGAGGCCGCTTTCTCTTCTTTTCAGCCTACATCTCTCAAATCATCCAAAAGGTGTTAAAGGGATATACAAATAAGAACAATTGTTTGGTGTTTATGACTAAAACGATCACGAAAACGTTAAAAAAGATATGAAAATAATTTTACGATTCCAGAAAAGGAAAATTCAAATTCCGAGTTATTATCAAATCAAACTCAGGTTTTGACAGATAACAATGTCACATGAAAGTTTCTAAACGGTCGAGGTTTTAATTTACCGCAATATGTAACTAGTTTGTTTCTATCATGGGCCATTAAAACGTTATAGGCGTTTGAAAAAGCCAAATATTATATTTGAAGACCCTACAACTTTCCCAACAGTTTGAACTGTCACTTGGCGTCAAATTTTGTCTTCGTTACTAAAAAGGTTCTTTGACCAGATTTAAGATATACAGTATATATTATTTTTGGCATTTCACTTTTTCTTCTGAATTTTTATTGGAAGACTAGACGGACAAATACGCCACTGTTTATTTTTTATATTTTGATAAAAGTTCAAACAAATGAAGCGATCAATGTAAAATATCGAAAATCTAATTTTTTCGTTTAATGTAAGCCACTGAGAAATTTTTTTTTGCGACTCTTGAATTTTAGAAAAAAGTAAGAGCCCGAATACTTTTGTGGTAAAGTCTATGAGATCTGAATTTAGCGGAACTATTTAAGACAATATTATTCCACAAAATGATTGCTAAATTATTTTTGTGCAACCACCTGCGATTTATTTCTCTCTAAAAACCTAAAAAATATTTCTGTTCACAAAAAAAATTACTGATGATGGTTTGATATAAACTGAAAGCTTTAATATAATGTAGTTAGTATATTAAAATGCATATATTATACCTCGAAAACAATTCAACAAAAAATAATTTTAGTTATTCCTGGAGTGGAAATTCAGGCGTCTAAAAACGGGATGAGATTATGAGATCCTGGATAAAGACGCCCCTAGGAAAATGCCATCTCCCGACGGGAATAGGTATTTCCCAAATATCTAAACTTAAATAAAGATATTCTACTCTATTTAAGCTTGTTCTAACATGAATCCAGAAAAGTTTATTTTGAACTATTTTCCACAATGATTTTTTTTGTAAAATAATATTCTGAATAATATTTTACCACAACCATATCCCCTACTCACACTTTTGTTAATATCCCGGCCCTGATTAGGAAACGTAGTGTGTTTTTAAGTAGTAGGGCCGGGATATTAACAAAAGTGTGAATAAGGGATATTCAAAAGAATTTTCTGAAATTTTTTAAACCCTAGTGATAGGGCCCTTAAAAGTACACTTCATAAAAGTACACTTCATAAAAGTACACAATCATCTCAGGTTTTCAATTACTTGTCGCTATAAATTGTGTTGACTCCAAACTATCTAAACTGAAAAATAATTTCTTGGGAATATTCTGGAAATTCGATGAAAAAATTCTGGAGATTGGTAAATAATTCTCAGTGATTCAATTTTGCGCTGCTTATTCACGAAACAGGAATAATAATCTATTTGAATTTTTTCATTGAACCTCATTTATCCGCAAAAAAATTACGTCAAAATGCTTTAGAGTTCATTAGCAATGAACTTCGAAAATATTAACCACGACAGTAGAATATTCGATTTTGTGACTTATTGCAATGACTGACGAGCACTATTTTTTTTAAATTACTTTGAAAATGAAAAAATAGCGCCAGAGAGATTTCATTTCAAATGTTCATCAGTACACTTATAAGGATGTTGTTTAGTCCATGGAAGTTCCATCATGGAACAACTGCTCGAAATAAACCGGATTTTTGTTGTTTTGTCGATATATACGCAGTCCTTATCGACAAATCAGACAGTTACATTTGTATTTGATGACAGATCATATGTGACTTATCATATGGTATCCAAATACATTTTTATAGAAAAAACGAAGAGAAAAACCTTCACCAATATTTCAAATTTATTTTCAATTAGTTTAAAAAAAATATACATTTTCTGATTGATCAAAAAAATTAATAAAAGCCGCTGAATTATATTTTTTCGATAAGCGGAAGTATCAAAAAAATTAAAGATTATATCAAAAATCCTGCCTAGTCGTCGATTTATCTGGAGCGTCCTAACTTTGATAAAGTGGCCAATTAAATCGCGGGATTCTTGAATTGAGTCGACAATCGGGTATTGTGATTGGACACTGCCTCNCGAGATAAATCGACGACTAGGCAGAATCATCGATATAAGAAAAAGTGAGCTGACAATGCATTTCAAAGTGTTTGACAAACGTTGCTCATTTAAAATTTTGTAATATTTTTGTCGAGATGCGAGTTCTATTTTTTGATCATCTATCCGATCAAGGAATTCCCGAGACGAGTATCTACCGTATAATTGAAGCACATTACAATTTGATATTTACTTTTCACTTCATAAAGATCACCAAAATTAAATCAGACACATTTTTGTGTAAATAATTGAGCCGACGGGGTTTGCCATGTATTTCCGAACTTTTTGTTACTTAGATTTAGAATTTCTAACTGAGAATTTGATAATTGGGGACCATGTAATTTGGGTCTTATTTTTATTTAAAAAGGCGGGAAATGGTTAAAATGATACGATCAAAAACGTGTTTCTAACTTAGTCGTGCGCTTCCGGAATTAGTTCCTGTATCTACACTAAGAAACATCACTAAGCTTCTTTAATTAATGATCTAAAATCAACATTGTATGTCAAATATTTCTCTATTTAAGTTATATTTCAAAATATCCTTTTTATTCTTCTGAACAGGTATATTGGCCAAAAGGAAAATATTTCGTACCAACTTCGAAGTTAAAATCAGTTCTAACAAACTGTTTTACAAAAAACTTGTAAAATCATTTACCGAAAACTATCTTCTTCAGATTTTTCGGTTAAAACCAGTATATTCGTCATTTTTTTTTTTATACATTTCAAAGAAATCGATAAATAAAAAGTTTTAATTAAGTAATATTTTTAAGTTTTCCTTGGCAAACTCTACTAAATTAATCTTGTTTTCAAGGTTGAAAATTTGTGAGCCGATTAATCGACTTGAGATTGTTTAGGGTTAAATAAGTATATCTTGAATTAAACGTTTTTTTTATTTTACCAATTTGATCCAAAGCATATCCTTTTCCAACCTAAGTCCGCCTTAAAAATGCTTGCTATCTTTATAGCGTGTGTTCGAATCACACTAATGATCTGTTAGTGATTGTCTTGAGTATGATTTTACCGTATATTTAATACGCAAGGGTGCTTGATATTGGGACCGCCAAAATCAATTGGTGTGTCACTCAAGCAATCACTAAGACAACATAAGTGAGATTCGAACACGCGCTATAGAAATAGCAAGCATTTTTGAGATTAGCTAAGGTTGGGCAAAAGATGTAAAAAAAAGAAAAAAACTAGAATAGAATCAAGAAATTTATTTTATTATATAGAATTATTTATTTTCATTTCAGATTGATAGGTAGTAGACCAGAAAATGTGACAGTTATGAAACTTCATAATTTTTCTTGTTTTATGTTGTTTTTGTACAATAATCAAAAATTGACTTTGACAACATTTAACTTCATTTAAATTTATTGTTAAATTATTTCAACTTGAAATAAGTTAATCCTGAAAATGCTTAAATAAAGTTAAACGTAGATGAATACATGTTATTTCTTTTTATAATTTAACTTCAGGATTTCGGATAACTTCTATTTTCGAGTGAACCAGCCTACTAAACCTTGTCCTTTAAAATACAAAAAAAAACGTGTCAGACTGCTACTTTAAGGGTTGTCAGTTCAAATTACTAAGGTTATGCAGAGTAAAGTAAGTCTATACTATGGACTCCATGGGCTGGTTTCTTCGGATCATTTTAATTTTTGAGTAGTTAGGAAATCGCATTATCTTAACTTGTAGTGTCGTCATGTTTCTATACAAAGGTCCTTTATCTTGATAGACAGTCTACAGCTATACTGGATAAGTTGAATTATTATTAAAAACCGATCTTTATTGATCCCTATTTTCATTTACTCTACACAGTTTCAATAGCAGAATAATAGGAAGAACAAAAAAAAGGAACATTAATCCGCCAAAATTTCAAGAATTTGTATTGAAATTTCTCATCGTTTACTGTTTTATAACATAAAATTAACATTTAATTCACTAAAAACTCATTAATCGTTTTTATCAAGTTGATACTATCAATGTCAGAAAACTTTCTAAATGTAGAAAGTTTTGCTAGAGAAAGATACTTTGAAAATAAAAATTTAACGAATAAAAAATCCGGATTAACCCCGAAAAAACAATCACAAATTAATGAATGAAACATTATGTTTACTCATTAATTCAAGCTAGATCATGCATAGATAACAGCGAATTCATTTTAATTATTTGACCAGAAAACCAACTTTAAAATTCCCGTATTTGTAAAACTAAGGTGCTATTTCTAAAACATTGTCAGAGTTCTTCCGGTTAAAAATGCATAACTCTGAATTCAAATGAGTCCCCGAGAACAATGTTCCGTCAAACAGTCTGCACGTTTTTTCTTTTTTTTGTAAATTTTTTCGGAATGAAAATAAGGAATAATTAAATTCCCAAATTTTAAAGTTAAATTTTACAGGTTGAGAGATTATTCTTTGCGGAGATTTAATAAATGTTTTGCGTGTAGATCTTTTTCCCAGGTTTTTAGTGAAAAAAAAATTGTTAGAAAATTTAAAATTTTATAAAATATTTTATTATGGATTTTTATTTCTTAAAAATTGTTTTCTTGCAAATAAAAATGTTCTAACTCGATTTGAAATGAGCTCGTAAGCTGAGTCCAAAATTGTTCGTAATTTTTATCACGAGAAAACCTACACAATAGAAACAGAATTATAATTTTGGATTACTGTGGCTTAAATTTTGAACAACCAAAACTAAGGTATTTATTCCGGGTATTTACAATAATTTGAGTTTAGATGATTTGTTTAAATTTTGAGTCAAAACATTTTTTTACGATTTCCCGCGAATGCGAGCTACGCAACCGATCAAATCATGTATAGAACTTTGTTAGCACTCAAAAGATGAAAATATTAATAGATGATATATCTTGTACAAAATTTCCACTGACTTTTTTCACTCGCATGATTTCAGGTTTTTATTATGTTAACCTGAATTTGAAACATATATAAATGGTATTTTTAACACCAATGATCTTCCACTGGTGCATAACAACGGGTTGATTTCGAAATTATTGACAATTTATTTTTGTGAAATCGCAAAAAAAATTTAAACTGTCATTTTGAGGAAATAATGAAAATTGCGTAGGCGTTCGAAATGACGTCATATGTCGTGCATTTTTTTTAATTTTTTAAGTTGTTTCACAATAAGTTCGAATAAAGTGAATGACGAAAATCTGTAGAATTAAATACTCCACCAAACGCAATCAAATTAAAGTTGAAAAAAGAAGATTTGAGAAATTCAATCATGAAAATCTCAAAAAAATCTCAAAAAAATTCGGCGATTATTGAAAATTCGGTGATATTGGTACATTCGGCGTTTTTGGCACTGTAACTATTTCAGCTAAAAAATTGTGAAATTGCGAAGGTTTTTATCAATAAAAATTTAAAAAAAATTTATTTACTCAAATAAAGTCAAGAAATTTGTAGATGATACTGTTTTTCACATTACAGCATTGTCCAAAAATCTCACATGACCTATTTTTTCTAGATAAGATATCTATTTGTTTTGTTTGCTATAACACTAACGTGAATATAACCTTGCCGGCCTGCTTTCGAGGAGAAAATGCCGATACTTTTTTTATCCAAGATTAATTTTAACCTTTCTTTTGGACTTGAAACTCTTAAAATTGGTGCTTTTTGACAGATACTGATATGGGCTCTGGATGAAAACCTTTCCACTGGATAAATATATTCTTCACAATATACCATTAAAGTGATGTTTCATAATCCAGGCAACTTTTGTAACTAGCGAATTTTCGCATTATGGTTTTTTAAGAAAATTTTGATTTTGAATTAAACTTTTCAAATTCGACAAATTATGAGACAAAAGTTTTCGATAAAAGTTCCGACCATTATGAAAAAATGCTTAATTAATTATTTTTGAATATTTGTTTCAAATCAACGAAAAAAACTATACAAAATGGCTACTTTAATTTTTCGACTAGGTGACCACATATTTTTTATATGCTCTTTAAAAAACCATATGTTGAAAATTTTCCTCATTTCTTGTTTTTTTCGTATTGTTTCGTCGCTCTTGTTTATACTCTCAATCATACTTTTTTAAATGAAAATACGGTTTGCTCGAAATCTAGTTAAGCCCTCTTTAATCAGAAGATTAGAAAATAATTATTTTACGAGACTGCCTCAATTGGTAAGCCGCTGTCGACCGTTTTAAATTATTTCATATTAACTTATGAGAAAAATTATTTTTTTTCGATGATGCCAAAATTTCGTTTTTTTTCGACTTTTTTCAAAAAATTTAATTTTCGATTTTGACTTTAAAATCGTATGAATTAAAACTAATTAAATTTTTAAATATGAAACAGCCGTTAATTTCACAGCTGCCTTATTATAAAAAAAAAGTTTAAACTGTATTTAGACACATTCGCAAACGCGCGTCTTTTTGAGTTTTTTCATAAGACGGATTTATCAAAGTAAAAATAATCAATCTGAGAAGAAGTTCGATCAACAGAGTACAGCTGAAAAGTGGCAGGTTGTTTTGAAAGTTTTATCGAAAATTTTGAGGTGGCAAAAGTTTCCCATCCAAGACAAAAAAATTGAAAAAGTGCAAATCTGTCAAAATGCACCAAGGCCCTTAAAGTCAAAATTATCACAAAGATTTTGGAAATAGTCATATATTATTATTAACCTTCCAATTTTTGATTAAAATCAATTTAAGTAGTTTTTTAAAACCTTTTAAAGTTTTGGGTTCAACGGAAAATTGTATCTTATTAGATTTAACATAAATATATTTCTATGTTTCTAAATTTCTATGTTAACTTCATTGAAAACAACTTTTTAACAAGTTTTGACTTGTTTTTTTCTGAAATTTTTAATAACGGTTCCGAAAAGTACGGCCAACATTAAAGCTAAATAAATAATTTTTTTCCTAATTTGATGTTTCGGTGTTATCGTTAAAAATAATAATTGACATAAAATTTCGAAATAACCCGCTGCGTCTTCGGTTTTTCAAGGCAAAGTTTCTTATCAATTATTTTCATGGAACATTTTCTTGAAAATTATTGGAATTTAAATATAAACACAAAATAAGCAGATAAAGTGTTGAATTAAAAAAAAAAGAAATAACCCGAAAATAATTTTGCCTATCTTCATTATGAATTATATTTTTATTTCAAAATTTCATTACATAAAATTTATTGGGATTGCGGGTGTGAAATGTTGTTAACATGCAAATTAAGTTGTTTTTTATTAAACACGAAGAAATTTCAGAAAAGGGAATAAATGATATTTTATATCAGGTTATTTATAGTATAACTCTTAGCCTCATTTGGTTCGATTTCCGCTGACATCAACTTCACATTTTATATAAGGAAATGGCAAGCTTGTTTTTCAAGGGTTTATGTTATTTCTTCATAAGTGAACTTTTTCTCGAAAATCTGGCCTCCAGTGAACTGTTTTTATTTTGGAATTTTTTTGCTGAAAATTTTATTTTACGTTTCTTGGGGAACTTGGGTCGAAAATGAGTTATAATTTATAATTTATAAAAGCTTGAAATTTTGAAACTTGCCCACAGTACGTTTCCTGGAAGAAGTTAGAACTCTGAAATTCGCACGTTAAAATTGCTGACTAAACGAAAGTGAGTAGCTTTATTATACGTACCTTGAACACCTTTACGTTTTGAAAAGCGATAGACTCCTCTTAGGTTAAGTTTGAATTTTTTCATAACCTGTATAATAAGTAGGAAAAACTTTGAGGAGACTTTTGAGGATCGTTGTTATAATATGCAAAAACCATCGCTGTGAACATTGTTTAGTTAAAAAATTTATCTCTTTCTAAGTTGAATTTCAAATTTCGCTTTAAGTTTACCAAAAAACAAGCCAGAAACATTTTGCAAAAAGCATTCATCACTTTGTAACATATTTTGACTCATTTTAACTAGAGTTAATCATATTTGTGTATATCAAGTTTTGCGCTCCCAATATCGAGCCCCCTTGCGTATTGTTATTCTTAATACAATGACTAAGAGTACACTGGTGGGATTCGAAAACGTGGTATAAAGATCACCATCATTTTCAAGATTCAGTTTGGTTGGAAAAGGGATATAGATAAGATCACGATGTCCTCATGTAGCTCTTTTAATTGATATTCGATTTTTAAGATTTATCGTTTATACATTTCAGAACCAACTCACAAATGCACAAAAAACTTTTTGATTTTTTTTTGTCTTATTCTTAGCGGTCAGATAGTAAATCGGCTATATCGAAAATCTTCCCTACTGCGCCTTTCACACCAGTAGAAACTTGACCAATGAAATAGCGGGATTCTTGAATTAAGTTGACAATCGAGTATCCTGATTGGACACTGGCTCCAAAGTTAAGCCTACTGGTGTAAAAGGCGCAGTAGGGAGGAATTTCGATAAAACACAAAAATTAAAAATTTTGAACATTTCTAGAATTCTAGATTTTTTCTGGAATTAAGCTCCGGGTTCAATACAAGTCATGAAATTTCTAAAAAATTCCTCACACAATTATTTTCAGGCATTGTTTTTTGTACCATAAACTGAATAGTTAAATATCACCAATGCAATTTTGCCAATTTTTAGGTATATTTCTGTTTTTAAAAAAATTTGAAATAATTTTTCATACACATAGTATAGTATATCGAAAATGATCCTTACTGCGCTTCTTTCACCAGTAAGCGTAACTATGAGCGAGTGTCCAATCAGAAAATACTGATTGTCGACTTAATTCGAAGAATTGCCGCTATGTTCATTTGGTCATTACGCCTCCTGGTGTAAAAGGCGCCGTCAGACTCATTTTAAAAAATATATGATTAGCCCTCAGCGTACAAATTCTTAAAATTTGAATGATACAAAACAACGCAAGTATTAGCACCCAATAACAAAATCTTGATTGGGGAATAGCGATTTCCATTGGTCAGATTAAAAAGGATCATACCAATCAATTTCAGATTTTCGATTTTATTCAAATTATTTAGGAAATTTGCTACTCTGAGGGGCGTGATTCATATACGTAAAATGATATTTGCTGAGCCGATTCCCGCTGACCTCAGCCCCCCCCAAAAATGACTTACAACTCTAGAAAAGTCTGATATTCAATAAATATAGCCGATTTTACTATCTTATCATTTCTCAGCAAAAGCATGACTGCATGCTGCATGAGTCAATTCTATGCACGGCTGAATGAGATTACTAAATTTAAATCGATGGCTTTGACAAAACATTCAAAAGTACTTGTAAATATAAAAGAGTACTTAATTCTGTTTCTATCAAATTCTTGGATTAAAATATCCCACAGTGACAATTTTGGATTTCAGCCGAATTCTTGAATTCAATTCAAAGATTAAAATTAAAGAAAGAAAAATCGGTTAAAATTCTAACCGTAGACTGGTTTCAAAAACGGAATTGTTCTCGCCATTAAACCCTTCACCATTTTTTGGTTACTATTAACCAGATGACGGATTTTTCAGTATCGGATAGGAAGGATTTAGCTCCCTGACGCATTTTTTGAAATGAACCAATCAGAAAGTTCAAAACAAAAATTTATTTTATCAGAAATACTTCTGGAGTTTTTTTTTGGAATATTTTTCTTCTCGCAGAATATAAGTACCAAAAATATGAAGGGGTTTGATAGAATCAAGTTATCGAAAATCTCAATCTCTGAACAAATTATACAGTATGTAGAACAGTAAACGAATTTATCAAGAAGAACAATCTCGATCAAAAAGAGAGAACGGAAATTTAATTGGTATACTCATTTTGAGGCACGCGCTCACTAGCTGAATTTCGACAGACCTTTTTTGCTCATCTCAAACAGCTTTATTATGGAATTTAAGGAGGTGGGCGTCGTAATTTTTTGAGCCCTTTATAGAATTAATTTATAATAATATAATATAATATATATAATAATAATAATATAAATTTATATATAATAATTAATTAATAAACGGAGTATCCTCAGATTTTTTCACAACTGTCTTAGAATTATTATGAGGCGGATTGAAAGGTACCAGATTACGACGCCCACCCCCTTAAGAACATTTTTCAACATTAAGTAGATATATTAAACGAAATAAACTACATTCTATCAGTTTTGAATTTAATATAACTTATATTATATAACCGTTTTTACTTTTTGACCTAAATATCTGAATGCTTTTTCATGATTTGGATTAATAATACATGTTCAGTTTCAGCAAAAATTGTTTAGCCAGGAGTCATGACACAAATTAATTTCACTACAACTATAAAATTTCTTGTTTAAAAGTTCTCTGCCAAAAATTTTGAACAAGTTTAAAAATTGTTTTTGGTATCACACAATCTTAATGTTATATTTTGCTCATTTGATAAGAATTGATTAGAAACGTCATACATGCATTCTATCCTCACGACGGCAACCGTGCTCTGAAACACAGATACCAAACTATCAGGAATTCAAATAACAAACAATTCGAAACTTTTGTTGGAAATAATAAAATATTTTGATTCTAGAGCCTTATTTTGCGACTTATTTTTTTTTATTTTTGCTTATTCTATAATAAACCAGTAAATTTGCGGTCTTTTTGCTTTGTTGAACAAAGTCCGTTCACTAGCAAAATGAATTCTACAACCTCAAAACAAAGCTGAAAAGGTTCTTCGCTAATTTTCCAAAGAGTTGATTTTTGTGTTCGCTTTGATCTTCTCAGATTCTGTCAGGAAATATAATTATATAATTAGAATGAAAAAATTTCATGTTACTTATTTCAGGTTTCTAACTTTTTTCGAATAGTTCGTTTTTTTTGGAGATTCGTCAAAAGAATTAAAATCAAAAATCAATTTGTAATTCATATAAAGTCGATATTTCGCCATTTTCGGCATTACAGGACTACAGTATAAAGTCAAAACAGAATATAAAATATTCAAAATAATCCTACCTGAATATATTCGAAGATATATTAATGTTTTTATTAAAAAATTAAAAACATTCTTATATCTATTCTAGAAAGTTTAATAATTGTAAAAATACGGCACCAAAAAACTCAAACCTTTAAATGAACAAGTTTCCCATAAAGCTGTCGCTTTCAATTAAAAATAAGGCATTTATGTTTGAGTTCTTTGGTGCCTTATTTCTACAATTATTAAACGTTCTAAAATAGATGTATAAGGATGTTTTTTATTTTTTTAATAAAAAACATCAGTATTTCTTCGAATACAGTAGGTTGGACCAATAAGCAACAGTGACCCATGGGCAACAGTGAGACCAATGGGCAACACTTTTTCGCAGATTTATTTTTTTCAGACCTATGAGACCAATGGAACAACACTGCTGAAATTTTTGGTAATTTTCTATGGCATTTTTTTCGATTTACCCATAATTTTGATAAATTTATAATAAATAAATATTATTTGTGAAATTTTCAAAATATAATTGTGAAATTTTATAATCTAGAACAAAACTATCGAAAAACCGTGTTTAAGTTTTCAGAAAATACATGCTATCAATTTAAAAAAAAATCGGACTAGTGAGACCAATGGGCAACAGTGAGACCAATGGACAACACTTTTTCGAAAAGCTCGTGTGTTGCCCATTGGTCTCACCCACTGTATATTCAGGTAGGATTATGTTCAATATTTTATTTTCTGGTTTAACTTTATACTGTAGTCCTGATGATCTGGAAATTGCGAAATATCGACTAAAAATAAATTACAAATTTATTTGTGATTTAATTATTTTTTGAATAGTCAGTTTTCATCTTCATTTTTGTAAAATAAAATCATACGATCTATTCTTGTCAATGTCTGATTGTTTGCACTTTAAGACGGCAAGAATACGAACGATGAAACGGCTACTCGTTAAAAAATATGGAAATTGCAATAATCTCAAAAAAAACTTTTCTGAAAATTTTTGCATAAATAATAAGCTTTAATAAATATCTTTGATTACAGTCTGAGAGAATTTTAATGTTACCTTTTCAAACAGCACCGTGCAACGTTCACGTGTCTTGTTTAAGCGCTAGAGAGTTCCGAAGTTTGTATCTTTCATTCAAATTAGCACGCTGAAATTAGCACACTTATCACTGTAATTATTTTCATTTGAGTCAGAATAACACCGCATTTGATACGAAATTTACTGTCAATAAAAATAGGCCTGTCGTTTTTGTGAACCGGATCTTTAAACAAATTTTAAAGGTTTCATGAATTACAAGTTGTAATTCAAAAGCCATAATTTCCAACGTCAATATTAAAAAAGAAAAAATTACTTCTGAACTTTATGGCGTAATTATTGACTCCATAAACATACAGCCTGAGTTTTCTCGTTTACCGCGGTTTTTTATTTCGATCCTATGAACCAATCAGATACAGGTATTTCGGATATTGACCAATCACCATAGAGTATTTGATCGGAATAAAAAAACGCGGTTAACGAGAAAACTCAGGCTCTAGTTTCGATATCAATAAATGCATGTTTTCAAATTTTTCCTTATGGAAGCTTGCAAATTAAATTTTTGATTTACACTGCTCCAGCAAATATCAAGGCTTTATTTTGAGATTCCTATATAATAACTATATAATTGTGCACACATTTTTTGCATACAATCTGTGCACACTTTAACCTGCCGAATTGTTGATTCAGAAAATGATACCAATGATATTAGAGTGGTAAAAGCGCTCTGGTACAGAAGTTGAGTTGAACATAAAAACTCTTAATTGGAGAATGATGCAGTCAAAACGCCTACTTAAAAATATTTTTTGTAAAACCGTTACAAAATCTCTGCAGCATAATCGAGTGAAAGTGATGTTAGTAAATTTAAAAGTAATCTAATGTTGAATTCTACTTATATATTAATTACAGTCCCCGGGTAGACAAAACAACTTTTTTTTCTCAGAGAAGATTTAACTGTAAAAATTAACAGAAATCAAAATTAAAAAAAAAATCAAGCCATTTTTCTTGATATTATCGATCTTGATAACCATATTAGATCACTTTCAGTGTACTTAAGAAAAATTTGAAGAAATTTGGATAAATTTAATAATTGTTTTTCGGTTTTTTGCACAAAGAAGAATATTTTCTGAGAATGAAAGAGTCGTTTTGTGCCCCTGGGGTAATGTATATATTTGATATCAAATAGTACCTACAGTATGTCAATTTTCTCTTGCATTTTCCCAATTTGCACCTAGTGAAAGTTTGCCAACAATCAAGCGCGGTGATTGGCAAGCAATAAGCCACAATTTTAAAAATAAGTCATTGTTCAAACTTTTTCTATTTGCGGAAGTTTTAATGACCGCAAATTTGGAAAGAACAAGAAATGGGAGACATACTGTATACAAAGACTATGTATGAAATGATTGTATAGAATCCAGATGCGTTTCAATTCGATTATTTATCATATTTCTTTCGGCTTCTTTTAGTTCAATTTCTTCATCTTTTAGTTTTTTGCTTGTTTTCCAAATCCAAAAAGGGTGTATTAACGTTGTCGCCATGAAACAGAATAAAAATAAGTTTCCAATTTCATATCGATTTCCAGTGGCTACCACCAGACGAAAAATTGGCACAGCACAAAATGTGCTCAAACCACCAACTAAAATATAAAATTCTAAGCCTCTTTTTTCTGTATTATCTACCAATTTATCAATATTATTCACAAATTTTTCAAGAAAAAAATTTGAAATAGAATTTTGGTGAAGATTTGATATAATCAAAAATTTTTTCGTATTGTTTACCAACTTTCGAAAAACCTATATTTCTTAAATCCAGATCGGCATGATCTATAAAGCCTAGTTGAATTTCAAAGTTCTAATCCTCCTAAGGTTCGCATACGATCCCAATCAAACTCGATTTTTGAATTTCGGGCCAGTATTTTCTAGAACTGCCAAAAATACCTTCTTTCAAGGTTTTCCCTCATCAAAGTACAATTTCTTTTAAGTAAAATTTTCAGAAATTTCTGTTCAATTCAAAAAAAGTAAACCGAAAGTGAAAACTCGGAACATTAAAGTCGTCGGAGTTAGTCAAAACTTCCATCAAATTGAAGCTTGGGTGATGCCGAGAATTAAATCTGCTTACAGTTTCTTGATATTTTGAGTTTTTCTGGTCGGAAATTAAGTTTTAATTACGCAAAAAAATATCAAAAAATGAAAATTTCGAATTTTTTTTAAAGATTTTTTTTATTTTTTCACTTATTTTTTATTTTCTCGGCATAAGTCATGACTTAGCAATTTGGGGGATTTTGAGACCTCTAAGTGACCTGAAATCAATACGACCGCTGCCCCTCATTTTGACTTTAGTTTGATTTTTCGCAGCATAATGGGACATCAAAAAATCAAATATTTATCTTTTTTATAAAAAAAAATATCAAGCGCGCTCATTGGTCCATCTTTAATTAACATCCTTACTTATTTCTCGTAGGTCAACCTTGCAATATCGCGTTGAAATTGATTCTAGTTTTATTATCAAATTTTATTAAGTGTTCGAGGGTTACCGTCCAATATAGTCTATTGGAAAAAGTAAAATTTTCAAGAGTATAGTTTTTGTTATCACGACTCAAGATCGGAGATTAATTATTTTTACCTCAAGGAACGATTTTGAAGATAAGCTAGTTTTCCATGCTTATCTTGAACATTTAAAATCCATTTCTTGAATAACAATTCGAATCAAAACTTCAGCAAAAATGTTTCCATTCATAATTTGGTGTTTATTCTTATAACTTTCATGTTTATTATCTAGAGTCAAAATCTAATCAAAGAACTTAGGTGCTTCGTTGACATTTTTTTTCTGGGAAGAAATTTTCGCATCAAAAAAGTCTTTTTTTTCGGATAGAATAATAATTCCGAAATATACGAATGATTGTGGTCTGGCAGTGATTTGGTACACATCCGATTTATTTCATTTTTATCAGTTACTATAATCAGTATAAAATGCGCTAAAATCTTGAAATCAGTCTGTTGTACACATTTGGAAGTGATTTATTTTGTAATACATTTTCGATTATTTTTCCATTGTTTATAAATTTATTTCAAACATAGTTAATGTTCAAAAAATTTTTAAAAAAACTATTTTTTAATTGAAAAACCATATGTGTGTAAATTTTTTGATCGAGAAAAACAATCTCGAGTGATATGGAGGGAAAAAAACAAGATTGATCAATTCATTCAAGGTGGGTAGTACCCACTGGGTACTCATTGGCTTCTCAGCCGTCAAATCTCGAGCTCCTTAACTAGTTTTCTCAGAGCAAACAAATAACATACTGTTAATAAGGTTTTTATCCATTGAAAAATTTCCAGAATTTCCAAACCAGATATATCGAAAACTGGTCATGGAAAATTTTGTTCATTTTTCCGAAATGTTTTCTACAAAAAAAAGTCTTGCGGGCCTTTGAAAATCGCGGAAAACAACATTTCACCTTTTTCGAAGCAAAAAAACATGAAAAATATATTTAGTTTAAAAATTAATTTTAGGAATATTTTTTAAGTTTTATCTTACCGACTCGTGTTATTCCGTAAAGTTTCCCAAAATGTTCATTTGGAAAACAAAGGGAAATAAATGTTGCAGTTGTTCCAACCAAAAATGAACGGAATAAACAGGCGAAAATAATCGTCACTACTTGCACATTTAACACATGAATTGATGGCAGCAGACAGCTAAAAATATATATTTGATCTATGATGACATTTTCGAAGTTATGTTCAATCCCAAAGAATTGTTTCGATTATTTTTTGTGTTCAATTTTCCGAGAAAAAAATACCCATTTTCTATTTCGTTTTCAGAAAAAGTTTGTCTCCTGATGAACACTAATCATTTATTTTAATTGGCCTTATGAAACGATCGGTAGTCCAAATCGTCCCAAAATGCCTCATATTCCACTAATTTTATATTGAAATAAGGACTGTATTATAATTTCCTTGAATAGCAAAAAAGGCTCTGCTGAGCTAGTGTTCTAAATAATAGGAACCTTCACCAGGTATGCGTTCAACTACCGTTGCCTGAATTCTGGCTTATATAAATGGCTTGAACGTTCATGGCCAGTCACCTGCCCGCATTCAGTTTCATTTGAATCAGACTTCCCGTATAAAATATATTTCAAAAAATATTAATTTAAAAAAATATTCGAAGTTTGGGTAATACAGGCACAATAACAGAAAATTCACCAAAGAAGCTTATTTTTGGAAACCGGATATTTAAATGTAAAGTTGAGAATATAAAAATGTTTTTACGACTAATTGACGTTTAAAAAGAACTAGCAAGACTTGAAGTAAGATTGAAGAACTTCAACCTAAAAAGTGACGTAATTCGTATCAATATCACTTAATCACACTTTTGTAAATATCCCGGCCCTTATTAAGTGGGAGGGTCGGGATATTAACAAAAGTGTGATAAAGGGATATGTACAAAATAATTTTCACGAAATCTTTAATTTTTCAAAATTATTGTTTATCAAAGTTTTTACTTCTTTCCAAATTAAGATCTTTATTTCATGAACAAGTTATCACATTTTTGCCGCAATCTTGTGGTTTTTAAGCTCGATACAAAAAGGCAATAATCTGGTTTTAGTAGAGTATCCCTAATCCTAGATAAGCAAACTGAAACCATATTAATATGCAATATCAAAATAATATTTGCTCACCATAACCTTGAATTAAACTTTAAGAATTAATTATTTTTGTAACATTTTAATTTGAATTTTTTATTGAGCTTCAACCAAAATTATTAAACCTTAAAAATATCTACAATACCCAGAAAAATATGGATAGCTCTAATTGCTACTACAGGTTGGCTGAAATTAAGTTTAGAAATTTTCTAAAAAAAAAAATTCGTAAAGAGGGGGGATCTCGCCGGCCTAATATCGCCAAATTAGCCGAAAAAAATTTACTCAATTTCACTATTTTTAGCTATAATACTTTCAGTGCCAATATTTCACCGACGTCAATCAACGACGTCATTTTCAGGATTGACTCTCCCAAATCTAGTCTTTTCAACTTTTATTTGATTGCGTTTTGTGGAGTATTAAATTCTCCGCATTTTGATGATTAAATTCATTGAAACCTATTGTGAAACTCTTAATAAAATAAAAAAAAAATGACATATGACGTCATTTGGAACGTCTACTATTTTTTAATTTTTTGAACAAACAAGTTATTTTAAACCCATATCGCCGAAATTGCCAATATTGCCGAATTTGCCAATATCGCCGAAATTTTGTGGCAAAAACTTTCGGCGATATTGCTCCCCATATATATATATTAAAGTTATTATTCAAGAAGAAAATTTGAGGTAATTAAGCTCTTAAGCAGCAAAGTGTATCAGTGATGTTTTCTTGTTTGTATTTTTGGCTAGAAAATTAAGATATTTTTAAAGACCAAATGGTTAAAATTTGTGATATTTGATCTTAAAAATTTCTTTATATACCTCAGCCGTAGAAAACTAAGCCGAAATGAATCATTCTGATTGGTTTGAATTTGAATCAATAATAATCTAGCTGAGAATTTGCAATTTAAAATAAATAGAATTTTTTTTTGAATTTACGTTTTTTTTCGTTTCTGAATTTCCTGAAATATTTGTCATTGTGGATGTTTTACGAGACCGAGAACAAATCAGGCTGAAGGCCATATTTTGAAGATTCTCGACTTTTTGACGGTTGAAATTATAATTTTTATAAATCCGAAAAT
>SCLH01001306.1:60587-79548 GCA_004367855.1 Oikopleura vanhoeffeni | reverse complement strand
ATATACCTCAGCCGTAGAAAACTAAGCCGAAATGAATCATTCTGATTGGTTTGAATTTGAATCAATAAGAATCTAGCTGAGAATTTGCAATTTAAAATAAATAGAATTTTTTTTTGAATTTACGTTTTTTTTCGTTTCTGAATTTCCTGAAATATTTGTCATTGTGGATGTTTTACGAGACCGAGAACAAATCAGGCTGAAGGCCATATTTTGAAGATTCTCGACTTTTTGACGGTTGAAATTATAATTGTTATAAATCCAAAAATAGGAATCTAGGATTTCGGCAAAATGCTTCTAATCTACTCGACTCTTATTCTGAAATACCGTTATATCGTTAAACAATGATAATTTCAAGAATTATCTTGCTAAAAACAGTATTTATCAATTTTCCGCAATTTTAATGCAGCTTATTATTTCAGCTTGCACCGCAAAAAAACATAGATACAAATAACGGGTGATAAACCTTCTTTCCGAGCTTATTTTGCCTAACGTTTCAGAGTTTATTATCTAAGTAGGTTTAAACGTATAATTTCAAACTTGAAAATAAATCAATTACAGATTTTTTTAAGAAATCGTTGAGAAATTAGCTCGAGATGAAAAATTAAAAATTAAGGGGTTACTCCTCATGAAAAAAACATTTTGTGTTTTTTGGGGGTTAATATCTTGAAAATAACAGATCGTAGAACCAAATTGTTAAAAACACTGTAATATTTCAACGAAAATATCTCATCCTGAATTATAATTGAAGATCACTGATTGCTCCACCAATCAGGCGAGAGCTTGAAAATACAGTAGTATTTTGTTAAAAAGCTTACTCCTTCATGAGTCGTGAAGATAGAAAAATTATTTGTAGATTTTATCAACCACAAAATAAGTACGCAGGTCTGTTACCATTGTTTTTTATAAATTAATAAATTCGCCCCAGAATAGGCGACAAACGTTATTTGAGATTTTGTATTAACAAATTTAAAACCTATGTGAATCTAAAGCTTATAAATTCGCGGAGAGCTGTTACTATCGAAACCAGGCTTGTAAAGGGATGCATCCCCAAGCGGAATTTCTATCCCCATCCCCATTTTTCCCTTTTTTTGCTTTAACCAACGCAAAAAGGGATGGAAAACACACGCAAAACCCATCCCTTTTACAAACCTGATCGAAACCTAAATTTTGATGTTTTTTTCTTCAAAAGCTGTTCTTGAAATTCCTGAAAATCAATAAGGGCTTATTTAAATTATTGAAATCAAGACGATATACTTTCGAAATGATCAAAAAATACTTTCCTGGTACCGGTTTAAAATAGCACCAGCTCATTTGAAATTGTCCATATTTTTAGATAAAAACAATGAATATAAAATTGTGAAATTTTTCTGTTTGAGCCTCAGTTCACGAGGCCTCACGAGGAGAACTTTTTTAAGAGGATAGCGGTTTTTTGAGGTAGCAGTCTTCTAAAAATAAAATTGTCATTCTTCGCTTGTTTGCGGTTTTCGGACCGTTTTGATCAAAATTTATTAGTCATCTTAAAACCAAAACTTCTCTTAACCCTTGTGATCATATAAAAAAAGTTCCGTCAAGACATCAGAGCCAATATATTGGCTCTACTTTGGACTTTGTTTACAAAAAGATAAAGCTAGTTGAAACTCCAATTACTTTTGCATGAGAAAGTTAAAAAGTTAAATTGTTGCCTCGAACATTTAAAATTTTTGAATTTAATTTAAAATTCTAGAAAATATAGTTAAAAAAGCAAGGTTTAGCATATCACGTGATACTTGCCAACCGTAATTTCATAACTCATATTTTTATGGACATCGACGCACAAATATTTGCCTTACTTCTGACCTATACATGTATAATAAATATGTATAATTAACGATTTAATATTTCCTATTATCAGTATCATGGTAATTTCGTCACCCTAGTATTTGTAGCGTTAAAACGAGAGGAGCTCTTTCAAGATTTTGCAAATCAAGTTTTTTGTTTCACTTTGTTTAGTAAAATTCAGCATTTTACTGAGGACGTACATACTGAGCCAAAATACCGCAATCCGAGACCATCGATATAAAAAGGTCTTAAAGAATTAAAACTGCGTCTATGTTCATATCAGTAAATCGGGTGACTGTGGTATTTCAAGTTAGAATTTTTCGCGGCCTGGGCTAAAACCTAATTTTGCACTTTCTAAATTGGTCATTTTAGATTTTAAATTGCTATCATGTTAAAGTCAAGAACACGCCACACCCATAAGGACCTTGTTAAAAGGTTTTAGATTGTTTTTTTATATAATATCCTCTATTCACACTTTTGTTAATATCCCGGCCCTACCACTTAAAAACACACTACGTTTCCTGATCAGAGCCTGTATATTTTCAAAAGTGTGAATAGGGGATATTGATAGACAACCATTTAAACAAAGAGATGTCAAACGTATTAAAAATTCCAATTCGATATTTTGTACAGAATGTGTTTTAGCTTTTGGGGTTTTCCCCGGGGAGATTGAAACGCCCCTTAAATAAATTAACCAAGTTGCGCTCTGATTGGTTAGGCGGGAATTTCCTCGGAAAAAACATCAAAAGCTAAAACACATTCGGTATAAGCATAAGAAATTTCGATCATATATTCTTAAATTTTTTTAAAACAAGTTAATGAACACGAATTTGATCTTTCAAAATTACTGAAAATGTGTAATCTGTTGTTATCAGTTGCTCATAAAACTTGTCGTTCTCCGCAAATATTGTTTGTTTAGTAATCTGGTAAAGAAATTTATGTTTAATTATTTAAGCTTAACATTTCACCGTTAGGAACCATTTTCAAAAGTTAAATTGATCGGAATCACCATAAAACGTCACCAGTATTCTAGAAATAGAAGAAAAATTTTCATGCATTTCAACTCCTTAGAGATCTTAGTGGAAAATCGAATTTTCACTTATTAAAAAATCAAGTTTTTTAAAATATCAAAATAAGAAAATAAATCATGAGATTTCAAAAAAGTCAACAGAATAGTTTTCACAACAGAGTCTTATAACAATATCTCCTATTCACAGTTTTGTGAATAGGGGATATATTAATTTTTGAATTCTTAAATAACTTATTTTTAATCGTCTACGGCTCTTATATTTGGCATGGTTATTTAATATGTGTAACGTAATTAACGTAAGTTTGAAAAATAAATAGTGAAATAAGGATGATTTATCAACTATACTTTTGGTCTGAAATAAAAGTATCAAATTTGATGAAAAAGCAAAGTTTAATGAAAGTTGTACTGTGGGCAAAATAAGATTTTAACATAAAAGAGGGGATCGTGTACTCGATTTATTCTCATCCTGTTTAATTACGCAGTTGACGTGCCTATGACCTGCATAAGATTCAAAAAAAAAATCTTTCATTTGTGGCGGGTTTTGATCGGTCAGAAATTTCGACTCAGGAATACTGATAAAAGTTCATGAAAAAAATCGTAAGATTGCATAACTCAAAAACCGCTTTCTCTTGGAAAAGTAGACGAATTTCCAAAAAAAATAGAGAGAAATTATTTAAATAAACGCAGTTTGCCACATGAAAATATTATTTTTTTAGAATGCCTCAAAAGTGAGGACGTGAAAATAAAATTGAGGCCTTAAGATCTTCCAAAAACTCCGCCTAAAATTGGTTATACAGGTGGCTCTACTAAAACCTAATTTTTCTTTCATCAATTCGTAATCGCATATTGGTGGTGCTAATTTTTTGAAAACTGTTCAGCTGAAATAGCACAGTTGATCCAAAATTTTGGAAACAAGTCTAAGTTTATTTTGGATTCAAGCTAAAAGATATAAACATTCAAATCCCTAATTTTTATGAATAATGAGACATAATCAGAGTGAAGCTTTGAGGTGTTCTTGGTATTCATCATTGGAAATCTTCGATTTTATAAAAAAAAACTAAATGTACAGAAAAGATCGAGAAAAAATTCGAAAATTTCAAAAAAAATGGCGGTTTCTGATCGTCTAAAAACAGTTTTTTAAATACAAAAAAATGTTCAACGTTTTGGTCAATGTCGTTAACGCGAGCCAATAGCGATTTGAAACCATGGTTACAAATATCTTTTTCGTACCTCACTAAAGCTAAGGAAATGCAAATAACAATAGAAACACAATTAGAGTCTAGCGCTAACTGATGAGCATCTTTTTCTGGATTTTTCTTCGTCATTATATAACGGGATAAATCGACAGTTCCACCAACTAACGGCGCCAAGAAAATAGCTTCGGACATTTGCACCAGGCCAAAAATATCAGTCATTCTGCTAACCTAAAAATAATTAGCTTGAAACATTATTCAGAAACATTCATTTGACATTTTTATGTGAACAAAAGATTGAACCGAAACTTCCATAATTTGAACTTGAGAAGAAATTCTTGTGGCTAAATTCTCGTCATTCCAAGAGCAAATCTTCAATAATGAATTAAATTAGTTATAAATTAAAATAATCATAAAAAAATATCTAGGAACAATTCTTTAGACCACTTGTTTTCAAAACTCCGATTTCGAGTACATCCGAAATCGCAATAATACAAATAATTAAAGAAAAAATTGAAGTATTTATAAAACGGAATTGATTACGAAAAATGACTATTTTTTCAAACCATTCATCAAAATACTATGAAAATCATCATTTTCTAAAAAAATATGTAAATGAAATGAAAATGCCAAATTACGGTTTTTGTGGCGGTTCAATATTACGGCGTTCACCACCTACCAAAAATTGAAATGATGGTTAACGCTTTTATGGTTTTCGCTAAGACAATTCACGGCAAACCAGAAGAAGAAAAAAGTGTTGAATGGATAGGGAAAAAAATTAAAATGATTATTTTGTAAATACCGGTTCAAAATATAAATTTTACGCCATGGGATTTTTTTCAAATTCACAATTTTCCAAAATGTAAAATTTTATTAAACAATCTGATGAGCTTGCGTTTCAATTGTTTTCACTCTAACATGAAAATCTATTATTTACATAACCAAAAATAGTTAACTTAATCATGGATTTCTAGTTATTTAAATAGAATTTTCTGGGGAACAATCAGTTCACACTCACATTATGTGAGTCACAAAATTAAATTATAAGAATTCGTCACTAATTAAAAGTGTAAATGTGACTCACATACCTTTTAATTAGTGACGAATTCTTATAATTTAATTTTTGCCAGCAGTTTAAAGACTTCTAAGGGGGTTGCAAACATAATGGGTACTTATTTTTTATTCAACTGGTCCTTCTGGTGACACAAAATGCAATTTCTTTAGAACCCATGCCAAAAATTGTACCTGTCACAAACCGGAACTTGTTGATGTTCTGGAAAATGTATAAAATGATTAGTTTCAAATTTTTGATAGATTAAAAAAGATAATCTTAGATTAGATTCCAAATACGAAACTATTACGTAAATGCGTTTACTTGCAGAATGAACATATTCAAAAAACCTGCCTCAACCATTCATTTATTACATAAAAATAGATTTTTCATATTTTCATCAAAGAGGATGTGCATGTCTGATTTGCCTCGTTAAATTTTATATTTTAACCACGGTAGAGCATTCTAGAGCTTAATTCGAAAATATACTCTAGTCATAATACATCTTACTTTATTTTACATTTTAAGAAAAACTTATGTTCTAAGAGATCGTGGGAAGTACAGTATGTACTTTTTTCACTTGCGAAGTAAAAATTGTCCTTTAGGTAATAACGGCCAATAAAAAATAAACAAGTTGGATTTATTTTCAAACCCTTGACATCGCAATAAGGCTTGGCGTTCAAAAATAAATCACACTTGTTTACTTTTTTAATATGGCGCGCGTATTAGCCTAAAAGCAATTTTACTTCGCAAGTGAAAAAAGCAGACATTACTGTACTTTTCTCACGATCTCTTTAAGAACATAATTGTTTCTTAAAAATGTAAAATAAAGTAAGATGTATTATGACTAGAGTTCGGACCGGGAGAAAGTAACAAACAAAAATTTTGAGCCACCAACTGATCAGAAGGAAGTTTCAAAATGAGAGGTTTCAGCCTTTATTTTTCTGGGTCAATTATTTAGGAAGAGTTGTCATACGATTTTAGGGAGGTAACGCACAGTAAAATTTGCTACATTATTAAAAAATTCGAAAAAATAATCGGAAATTTAAAACCAAAGTCGAAAAGTACCGAAAATTCTTGCTTATACTTTTTTTACCTACGGTTGCTAGTTTTTAATATGTTTTAAAAATTATAGATAAATATTTCGAAATTTTCAGAAATAAGTAACTCCTCCGTGAGTTTTTCGAAAAGGATAAAAAAATTGAAATTTATATAACCACAAAATCTGCCTACGTATTTTGTGGTTATATAAATTTGTCTGTTACTATCGCTTTCTAAAATTTGTGATAAATTTGCTCCAGAAACTGCTGAAAACGTTTTTTCGAGCTTATTTAAAAAGTCTCACGCAAAAGCTTACTTCTCCCTTAATTTTCGAGCAATAACTTAAAACTTATATTATGTGTTAGCCGATGAGTTTGCGGAGAGCTCTTATTATCGAAACCTCACTTTTTGCGTATTTTTGTTTTCGGAAACTGTACTTTGAATTTCTGAAAATCCATAATTTCTTATTAAAATTCTTAAAACCAAGAAAATATATTTTGAAATAAATAAAAATTACTCACCTGGCAGTTTATCGGAATTAAAATACCATCACTTTGATTCAAATTGTTCATATTTTCAGAAAAAACTATGAAAATAATATTATGAAATTTTTTTTTATATATAATGGGCACTACTGTAGGCAGAAACAAAATAAATTTTAAAATTTATTTCTGGAAGACATCTCTGAATCAAAAATTATTCATATCTAGGAGACCGTTATACCAAAATAATGTCAACTACGCAACGAACAATTGAACATGAACTGAAGCGTGGTTAATTTGTCTTTTGAGCGTTCATTTAAAACGTAGTTACATGATAAGACGATATTTTTTCAAGCCAAGTTCTAAATTGCCGGTCCAGATCATAATTAAAGTTCAATTAACAAAATTGATTGATTATGCTAAATTGTATAACCAAAAAGTTTTGTTTGGATTTCTTAATATGAATAGTAAATTACAAATTTGACGAAAAATCGTTTTCAGAAAAAATTGATCTTCGGCTATGAAAAATGCAGACTGTGTTTTGCAAGTTTTTGGACCAGCACTGATTTTTCAATTTTTTTTGAATCATTTTTGATTAATTTTTTTGAACAGAATTAATTGGTGGTCACCGATTATCAATAGTTCAAAAGTTTTTTGTCTAAAAAATTTACAGTATGTGTTTTTTCTACTTGCGAAATGAAAATTGTCATTTTGGTAATAACGGCCAATTAAAAATGATAACTAGGTGGATTTTATTTTGAAAGCCAAGCTTTGGCCGATGTCAAGGGTTCGAAAATATAATCCACCTAGTTACCATTTCTTATTGCCCGTAATTACCTAAATGACAATTTTCATTTCGCAAGTAAAAAAAACACATACTGTAACGAAAAACAAAATTCAAAGAAGACTCTCTTTCCTATTTAAGGGTCAGTTTTTCGCGACTACCAGAGTGGTAGTACCCTCTTAAAATTGATTATCATTCGATCCAGATTATCGACTTTTAATTTGGATTTAAAATTTGGATTTTTAAGTCTCTGCTGATCTTGATTAAATTTGAATATTAAATTTTTTTTGAAAATAACCTTCTCAGAAGGCAGAAAAGCTCATTAACCCGTTAGGGGTGACTTTTGATGAGACTGTAGTGAGAGTTTGAAAACAGAAATTGGTGACTCAAAAATAAATTTTATTCTGACAATTTTTGGTAATAACTTACAATATTCAATTCTTTATTGGGGCAATCGGCTAATCCAACGACAAAATGAGACATCCAGGCATTAAAACTAAAATTAAGTTAAGGGCTTGCTCGACGTCAAAAGATGTTTTTCCAAAATCTACGTTAAACAGTGAAAATTTATTTCTTGAATGAAACCTAATAAAATTTTTTGGTTTTAAGAAAATTGAATTTTTAGAGAAAGTGACATTGAAATCCTCAAGGTTTGTAAAAATTTTTTATACTAGTATATCCCTTTATCACTTTTTGGTTAGAATGCGTAGCCACAACGTTAAAATCACATGTTAAAAAGAGTAGTGGCTACGCATTCTAACCAAAAAGTGATAAAGGGATATAAAAATTCTATAATAAAAATTTTCGTTGCAGATTTGTCATTTGAGCGTTCCTATAAAATAAGGTAGGCTCAACAAAACTTTGTTTGCCTACGGTAGCTGATTTTTGATTTGTGCTAAAAAACCAGGAATAAAAATGAGCTTTGCGGAAAATTTTTTAAACATTTAACCAGGAAAGTGTTCAAAACCGCATCAACTCTTTGAAATTGCCTCTCATTTGGTATGAAATTTTCGAAATAAGTCCAACGGTTTTGCGTTTTTGAACACATTCCTTGTGAAATAATAGAAAATTTCTGCATAGATTATTTAAATTCGTGATTTTCTTGAACATATCCCAAATCAGCTAAGCCAAAAAAGTTCCGTAGGGCCTACCTAACTATATCAAGTTTTGTTTACTGATATTCATATCATATTTTCACTCGAAGATGATGAATAAATTTTCCAAAAACAGTCATTTTATTTTTGTAACGATGTCAAAAATTGAATAAAGTTGACCAATTAAACGGTTCACAGTTCATCCTCCGTAAACATAAAGGGAAGTTATGTAATTATCTTTGAAATAATCTGTCGAATTTTGTAATGAATATGAAACTAACCTTGAGATAAAATAGTTCCAGCGGACGACCAAAACGCCAAAATATAAAACGTTGAAACCAAACAATAACGAGACAAGGGATGTACGAAACTTTGGAATTTTCAAGTTTATTTTGTTAGCTTTTTTTGTTAAATTATGTGTTTTGTCGTATGAAGTAAACGAAAAGTTTTCTATTTTAGCAGCATCAATCGGAATCACACATTTTGGCATCAGAATAAAAGTTCGAACATAGCAAAAAGACGTTGCAATAGTGTACCACTTTAGAAGGCTTTAATTAAACAATTTTAACTCTAACTTTCATTGCCAAATTTTCATAATAACATTAATAGAAAAATAAGGGTTACATTTTCTGAAAACCATCTGATAATAAAATAACAGAAATGTTGATTCTAGGAAATTCTTAAGGGGTTGGTCAACGCAAAATACCACTTATTGATTTAAAATGCAGAAAATATGCAGTTTTGAACTTTATAGGAAAAATAACCTCATTAGACATTTTTGTCCAGATTCGCGTTGACCACCTCCTTAAAAATACTGAATCATATTGCAAATGATTTGATTGTTCGTCGCTGATGGAACAAATTGTGCAGCGGCAAAAACCAGCGATAACATAAAAACATTATAAATAACAGAAGAATAAGTTGACCCCAAACAAGGCTGTTATCGGTTTTCGTTTACTTTAAACTAAGGATAGTTATGAAAAATCGGGAAAGAACATTTTGTAAAGAATTCAAAAAGAAAAAATTTTCACTCGGTCAGAATTTTGAACATTTTCGAAAAAATCCGGGTTTTTGATTGGTCAAAAATCAACTTTCTTCGAATAAAAACCAGGGATACAAACGTGTTCTTTAGGGGGGTTCCCTTAAAAGTTGTGAAATTTCGACAGTCAAAAAATTAAATTTTTTGGTTCAGTATTCGAGAAGATTTAACTGTTTAAAATAAGGCAAAATGTCGATTTTTTTAGAAAATTGCTTCATTTTGGCAAACATTTAGAAATGTTTTTTGCGGCAGTGCTCTGAATACAGTCAAACATTAGCTATTACATAGGCGCACATTTCTATGAAAAAAATTTCAAAAAAGCTATTCCGGTACGCTACTAAAGGCGCTTATTTCGGGAAAACTGAAAGTGATTGAAATTTTATTGTTCTTTAGTCCTTGAGATCAGGGGTCGGCAAATTTTCTGAAATTGTTTGCTTTGCTCTAAAACAGGTTCCAAGCTATTTTGCTCCTATCTGATGCCAAATTCAGACTTAGCTTCACTCTCATAAGAGTAGCCTGGGGATTTGAGTTGAATAATATTACTAAATGTGCTCTGAAATTGACCTCAAGATTGAAATAGAGCGGACTAGAGGAGAGTCTGCCGATCCCTGCTTGAGATTGAGGATAAACTTAAATTATCACATTATTTAATTTACATTTTGACTTTATTCACTTCGTAGAATAGTAAAATTTACTTATTGACCTGCAACCTACGCAATTCACTTATGAAAAAATAGGAGACGTCAGAACAAAAAATTAACGGTGGAGTATTTTCCTAAATAGTGACTTCCTCAAAAGTAACCTTCAAATTTATGATCTTTAATCTACAGGTGTTTTCTAAAATGGTTCAGGGTGTTAGGGGGTTAAGACCCTTATAGAGCTTCGGGTTTGATGAAAATTAAATTTGTTTTTCGACACGCTGGACAAGTCAAATTAATGGTAAAAACAGACAAAACATACTCAAAACCGAAAAATAATATTTCTGACAAATCTTTCATTTCAAAATTGTTATTTACAAAAACCAAATTATGTGAATTTATAAATGTTAAATAGTGCTGACTTTTTTAAGAGGTGGTGTTAGTGATTTTGTGGTTTGCAAGGTTTCGTACGATATGATATCGTCGATATCCCTTTATTACACTTTGGTTAGAATGCGTAGCCACAACGTTAAAATGAGTAGTGGCTACGCATTTAACCCAAAGTGTTATAAAAGGATATAACCAACTATGGTTCGATTATCAACACAGAAGATTCTAAAAACAATTTAAATTTTTTCATGTTTTTATCTCTAGCGCCCTTTTGTTTCAAAATTAGACCATAATTGCTAATACCGTTTCAGCAAATTATACCAAAGGAATCTTTTGGCGACATTTTTATTGCCTGATTTTCACTTTTATTTTCAAAATTGTCAATTTCGCGCACTTATTTGTCGATTAACAGCCTATAAGGTCGAAATTCCAAAAAACACAATCAATTCGATATCCGAGACATTTTGAAGCGCTTATATTTAAAAAATGGCATTTCTAGCTATTCTACAGAAAAATCCTATCATCAAAACATCTAAAAAGGGCCATTTTTTGGCACCTTCGATCCGATTGCTGCCCCTGAGGGAAAACTCGAAAAAATAAAGCCAATGCGCTGACATTCAAACATTTTACCAGGCTTTCACGAAATCTAAAAACTTTCCGATTTAAGCTATAGGATCCTTGTTCAGTTGAAAAAAGCCAAGAAACGCGTGTTTAACCCGGGTTGACTAGATGGTTGGTGGGAGTCGTACTTAATTGTCAAATGAAACCGCGAGATTAAGGAAAGCCTATCCTGGATAGGTTTTTCATTTGTTTTCCACGGAAATGTCTCATAAAAATCGGTTCAGCCGTACGAAGCCTTGCAAATCCAAAAAAAAAATCACTCACACCGCCCTCTTTAGGATGTTTTATAGGCAGGCACGGCAAAAATCGACAAGCTCAGATTATATAAATTTTTGAAGGTCCGTTTTTCGAAAATCAGAATTTTTTGGCCTTTTATTTGGCTTGAAATTATCCTTGAAATTATTTTGAAAAGTCCAAGGCAATTTAAGAAACGGTTTTATGTTTTTGAACACTTTACTAGTGAAATTTTGGAAAAAAATTTGCATAGATCATTTTTATTCATGATTTACTAAAACATATCAAAAAATCACAAACCGTAGGCAAACAAAAAGTTTTGTCGGGCTCACTTTAATGTATTGACTCAGAAAGTTATTTTGCGAACTGTGTTTCTTGAAATCACTAATGCGCAGGTGAAGGTTAAGTTTTTGATCGGTGTTCAAGTTTTTTTAGTTGATATATTAAATTACTTTGATCAAAGGGTATTTTTAGTCACTTTTGATTAATGAAATTAATAATCAAATATTTATAACACGAAGTTAATTGAATAAGAATGATATCAGCTCGAGGACACATATTAACGTTGAGTCATAAAAAGTGGTTATGGTTACTTATTTCTCATCAGGAGTGGTCTCAAAAGTTAAACAAGTTGTTATTATTCTCAAAATCGTAATATCCTAATTATATCAAACTCATAAAGTCAAACAAAAGTAGTCCACTACTAAGCAACTGTGGGTCGATTATGTACACCAGAGGTTTACTAAAATAAAAGTAGCTTCCTCCCATAGCGCCCCACGTGTACATAATTGACCCGTGGTTGTTAATACCGTCATGAGAAGTCGACTACAAGAAATATTTTGGTGATTCTTTCGAAGCGCTGCGGTGACTTAAAAATTCACCTCAAAATTAGTTTAAGATTATCTACTGTAGTTTTCATGGAAACATTTGAAACTCTCCCATCGATATCAGAGTTAATTGTGATAAAGCCTTGGCTGACAAAAATGACTCGAATCTGATGTGTAGGAGATATATCGATTACGGGGCTCCTGGTCCTTTTCACTAGATTTTAGCCAAATTTTTTATTTAATTAGCTTTGGCAAACGACTTATTCGATTGAATTCTTAGATAGCTTAACAGAGCACAATTATATGATTGATAATTAATTTAAAATGGTCCGAATCCGACGATTGTTACCAACTTTTTAAGAAAACTAGATAATTTACAATTTTTATCTCAGAAAAAAGATGAAATAAATTGTCCCGACGAACCAATTTTTATTATTTTATTTTTCACAAGATATCTGTGCTCAGTTTAAGCTATCTAAGAATGGTGTCGGATGAGTTGTTTTTAAAAGCCGAATAAAATAGAAAATTTGGCTCAAAAACTAGTAAAAATGAACCAGGAGCCCGTAATTGATATATCAAACATATTTATTTTAGTGCCGTTCGGCAACCGCTAGCGGGCGAACGTCAGGTCCTTGAGATCTGAGACACAGATTATTGTTATTTTTTGGCCGCTAGTCTATCACTACAATTTCAGCAAGATATTTTGGTGAACGGTACCCCCTTAAGATTTGTCAGAAAGTGTTCCGGTTTGCACCATACATTTAAAGTTTTTAATATTTATGTCGTTTCCTGAATTTCATTGTACAAAAACATCATGACAAAAAAATGGTTTGACATGTCAAGGTGTGAAGTTATCCCCTATTCACACTTTGTGAATATCCCGCCCTGATTAGGAAACGTAGTGTGTTTTTTAAGGGCCGGGATATTCACAAAAGTGTGAATATGTGATATCGTTATTCAGAAAAAAATAAAACATTTTTTTGTGAAAATAATTTTAAATCTTTTTTCTTAGTATATCCGAAATGAAGATTTCTTAAATGAATCCATAATTTCAGCTGACACTGTCGTCACTACACAAAGAGCATTATTTTATTTTAAATTTAAAATCATTGAAAAGCTTGATTTCATAAAAATTGGTTTATTTCCGCCGGTGAAACTAATCCCAATTTCAGAATCAAGCTTTTTCAATAGAATATAGTTTCACTTTCTAACAAATTATTTCAGGTTTTTGCGCTAAATCATGATCACGTTTCGCTGGATATATGCACAGCTGTCAACTCCGCTTCTAATATTTTTTAGGTAAGATTTTAGTTCATTTAATTTAGAAATTTTGATCCGAAAAAGTGATTTTAAATGGGAGATTTGTATTGAATTCCGCCCATCTTAGAGGCAATCTCAGAGTTATCGAACTCGTTCGTTCTACATTTCAAAACGAGGTTTACGGAAAATAATCGTATATAACCGAAAGGCGAAAGTGATCACTCATTTCAGATATCATTTTTACATTGTGACGCCATTTCACAAAATCTATATGGTTAGATAAATCATCCGCGATAAAAGTGCGAGTAAAATCTTAAGGGTTACTGTTGGCGCGAAAGGGTTTGCGTCATAATCAACAAATTCTTGACAGTTATATCATATAATTTATATTATCTGGGTTCGACTCCCGGGCTTCTCAAACATTTTTTATGGTATCCCCCCAACATTACAGTATACACTTTTTTTTTTCGATAATTATAAAACTTTATTAACAAAAGATTTGAAGTTACAAAAATATTTTAGACTATTGATTGCAAAATCGCAAATTGCGGTGAATGAAATTCCCGTTAATTAAAAATGGTATCTTGGGCATTATTAATTAATACATTGTGTCGGGAATGTTCAAACACATTATTTCGTTTATGTATAAATACATTCTGTGGCAAGTGTTTGAAAATATAATTTTCGAACATTCTGATAATTATCCAAAAGTGAAATTTACCTATTTTAGTAATAAATAATCCAAATACAGGGCGGTGGCCAATATCGCCGAAAGTTTTTTGGCAATAAAATTTGGCAATATTGGCACATTCGGCGATATTGGGCACTTTCAGCGATATGGGAAAAAAAATTAATTTTTTGTTCAAAAAATGAAAAAAAAGCGTAGGCGTTGGAAATGACGACCTATGTCAAACAATTTTACAATTTTATAAGTGGTTTCACGATAGGTTTTAGGGACGTGAGTCACCAAAATGAGAAGAATTTAATACTCCATCAAACGCAATCACATAAAAGTTGATTAGAGTAGATTTGAGAAATTTAATCCTTGAAGTGACGTCATTCATAACGCACACAAACTAATTTGAGATATAAATCTCAAAAAATTCGGCGATTTCGGCAATCGGAATTATTTAAGCTTAAAATCGTGATATTGCATTGGTTAAATTCGGCGATTTCAGCACATTCGGCAATATTGGGCCGGCGATATCGGCCCCCCACCCCCTGTAGGTTTTTTATTTAATTTTCAAATGAAGCTATTGCGAGGAGGACGCCTATACCGAGAATCAAACTAGAGTGACGAACGTTCAAGGCAAAGAATTCATTATCTATCAACAGCCTTTCAGTGTACAAGGTATAAAACAGACTTCAAAATTGAATGAGAATGAGCAGACTTGGCTTCACATATCCTTCCACGGAACCATAAAAGTGCATTTCATCTTTTTTGTACACCTTTGGAAGAACAGCCTACCATTATCTCCTTCGTGGCGCGCCATGACGTTAGCTGGTTAGCTCCACGTGCTGGTTGGCAATCTGTACTATAGTCATGAAGATACGGGGTTCGATTCTCACACGTAATACTAATTTATGAGTGAGAATAACAAATAAATCTGAGGGTTACTTAATTTCTGTATTAAAGTAACAACTTTTATAAGATATACGATCTATTTTTTCAGACCACCTGAATAATGTCGAAGGGTTTCGTTTCAAATGATCCAATATCTTCGTATTTTACAAAAGTCGCCAAACTGTTCTTAATGGTAGATCAAGTAAAAAATTCAAAATTTATTTATGGTTTGAAATTTTTCATACGGATTTCCACCCAACTGCAGACTGGAAGCCTAATTCGAAAGAAGCCAAATCTATGAATATAATTAAGTTTAATCAGTCAATTGTATCATTCCCGCCATATCCTTTTCCAAACCTAAGTCCATCTTCAAAATGCTCACTATCTCTAAAGCGCGTATTCGAATCTCACTAATGTTGTCTTAGTGATTGTTTTATTGATCAACTTTGGCGGTCCCAATATCAAGCACCCTTGCTTAAAAGCACACTCAAGACAATCAACAAGACAAAATCAGGGGGATTCGAACACGCGCTATAAAGATAGTAAGCATTTTCAAGATGAACTTAGGTCGGGAAAAAGATATTAAGCAACATTTAACTCGGGCCTTCACTCTGGATTGGGGCGGAGATCCATATATATCAACTGTGGCAAATGTTAAATAAACAAAATTGTATTAAAAATTTCAAATACGACCATAAAAGTAATACATGGAGGACTTATTACATTTTAGTTTAATCAATAATTGCATACATGTATAATTAGATAAAACATATATTTGATTACTGATCTCGGCACACGCCAAATCCAATCGATAAAAACGCCTTCCTCACCAATTCACCTTTCATTATTTTTAACCTATGCTCAATTTTACTAGATTAACAAAGTGGTGAAAATTGACATTTTGGAGACTTGGTGCGGCTAAACTGAAAGCAGTACTACTGCTGCAGTACCGGTAGGACATTTCTGTTTAAAAAATATGAATTATATTTTGCAATTTAGTACCGATCTCATCAACCATGTGGTTAACAACAATCGGTTGTCTGAATTTAGTGACTGAATAAATTTTTTTATTTTAGCGCCTCACGATTAAGACTAAAGGATTTTTCCCTTGAAATGTGCCAAAAGCCGTTTTTCGACGTTTAAATACAAGGTTTGTTTTGTAGTAACGCAATATAGGATAAATCTTACTTCGACAGAAATTATATAATCACATAATTCAGGCGGTCAAAAAAATTGATCGTTTATCTTATAATAATATACAGATGAAGGTAAGATCTTCTAATAAACGGATAAAACTAAAATGGAAATGCACTTTGATTGTTCCGTAAAAGGATCTGTAAAACCAAACTTTTGGTATATGATATGCTTATTCTCATTAGATTTTATAAAGTAAGTCTGTATTATACTGTGTACACTGAAGTTGTTTATAGATAATTGACAATTATATCTATTACGGGATCATCTGGTCGTTTTTTGCCACATTTTCAGCAAAAATTTCTATATAATTCGGCTCTTGAAAACGACTCATCCGATTAAGTTCTTACATAGCTGAAACTGAGCACAAATATTTGAAGAAAAATACATTGAAAAAAATTGGTTTGAATGATAATTAAAAAATTTCAGTGATCTCAAAAAAAATGGTCCCAATCTGACCAATTTATTAATTTGTATTATTCACGAAACATTTGTATTCAGTTTGAGCTATCGAAATCCTTAATCGGATAAGTCGTTTTCAAAAGCCAAATTAAATAAAGATTTTGGCTGAAAGTGGCAAAAAACGACCAGAGGAATAGATATGTCTTATACAAGAAAATTAAAGTTTGAAAATAACCCTTCGTGGCTTTTGAGTTTTTTTAATAATTAAAAATATGCAAAATTATCCGGTTGATTTCGATATGCAACATTCACCTGAATAACAAATTATAAAATAGTTTGTCGCTAGAAACCTGAAAATTTGCAAAAAACCAAATTAAATGAAATTGAGTTTTTTTTCATTTAGCGACAACAACCCCTAAAACCCCTATGTTTACAGTATACGTTAGCCCGTATACAGTTATCGTGTACTCTTATGTGTACAGTTATGTGTACTCTTAACGTATTCGGGGAGCTTTAGGATGACGTGTTAGAATATCGTTAAAATAGCGTAAACAGTATACTCCAAAATGATGACGACTCGTCATTAACGAGCTAGAAAAATCAGAAAATAGCACACGTTATACAATATTTGGTATACCCTATACCAGGGTTGTAAAAGGGATGATCCCCGACCGGATTCCCCTAACCTTTCCCTATCTTTTGCTTTAAACCTACGCAAAAAGGGAATGGAAAACTCCCGCAAAAGCCCTTTTTTAAAAGCCTGCTGTTTACTGTTTATTTTATTAACGAAAGAATTTCCAACGGTTTATTTGGAATATAATTGGTAACTGCCTAATCGCTTGATACATAAATAATATATAAGTGGAAATAATGGGTCAGATTCTTTCGTTGAGCGTTTGAATTGGATATTTAAAAATGTGAACATTTATCATATAAAAGCGCTTCATCGTCATTTTCACGAGAAAATTGGTATATCTTGACTCTTTAGTTTTTGCGGTACTTTATGAACTGGTTGGCTCAAAAAAGACATTAAATTATTGGCTTGAAGATGAGTGACCATCGGCGAGATTTGTCTTTTTTATCGACATTTCTACCCGATATGTCCGAAAAAAATGTACGGATAAAAAAATGTGGAAATTTTTTTTGGAAAACCTTTACAAAAAATTCGAAAGAAGCCATATTAATTTTAGGCAGAAACTTTTAAAAAACAACAAAAAAATTGACAAAAATTAATGAAAATACGACTCTTTGATTGGTCAAAATGGAACCAATCAGCATTGAGTATTTGAGATTACAAAAATGTTCGTCTTTTTCTACTGCGTACGATGAAATATTTATAAATTTTAAGTTTTTATCATATTTTGTCCATAAAGCAATTGGAAATACAAATTTTGCCAAAAACAGAAATTGTTCCCAAGTTTTCCAACCTCGAACAGTCTATTCTATAAATTTTATTTGCAAATAATAAATATTTTCCGCCAAAACATTTTTCTGTAGTTGAAGATAGGCTGTTTTTAAAAGCTAAAAATTGAAAACAGAGTTCTGACTCTCTGGTGAACTTAATTGCTTAATTTAATCTCGGAAAAATGTGTTCTGCTTCTGATGCAGAGCATCATCGAATTAACCGGGACTCAACCAGTATAATCTTCAATATATCAAATCATTTCAAGACAACTCAAATAAATTTATATCTTTAAATTATTTTGTTTTAGTCTCAATGGTGCGTGAAAATAACCTATTTTTCATCTTGTTCTCGAAAACCAACAAGGAATGTTTCATATTTCGAAATTAATATAACGAAAATTTTCTTTAAGTTACCTTGTTAAAGTAAAATTGTGATTATAAAAAATTCTGCGGTATTCTAAACTCTTTGAAAAATAAATCGAAAATTTACAAATTTCCAAATGTTGAAAAGGCTTCCAACATGGAAGTTCCGAGTGTTAATGAAGTTTTAGAAAAAAATTTGTTAATCTTGAATATTTATGGGTTTTCTGCATTCGACAACGTTTTTTGACGTCATTTGAAGTTAATTACATAATCAAGAATTGGAAATGTCAAAAAATTCTCAGATTCGTGTCCTGCCGTATAAACATAAACTTTTCTTTCAAGGATCTAATGAAGATACTTTTGCTTTCAAAATCACACATTTGTTACAATACGGTATTGTCAATACCCATGCGGCATGCCGCGGCATGGCCCATTCCGGCATAAAATAACGCCGCATTTTTGCGCTGATTTTACACCGATTTTTGGGCGCTGTTAAGGTGCTCAAACACCGGTTTTTAAGACTTTTCAAAAT
>SCLH01001306.1:28966-60528 GCA_004367855.1 Oikopleura vanhoeffeni | reverse complement strand
AAAAAAATTGTAATTGTCAGCCCATAACATAAACATTTTTTGAATTGGTATTTCGTAGGAGTATAAATGCTTGAAGAGAAGAAATAAAAAGGTTGAAGATCCAAATAAACCATTCATTAACGTTATAACCATAGCTCGAATTGAAGGAAATAAATGCCTAAAATAATAAATGAATAATTTCCCAGTTTTTCGCAGCATTTTAAACAAAAGAGCCAAAAATAATTGCAAAAAGGTTACGTTAAATTCTAATTTGTACGGGATAATTTATACCAGTCAAGACAATTTTTAAAGATTTTTATCGGTATCATTTGCCTTTTTTAACCCCCCTTCCTCAGTTCAAAAGCTTTATGGCATAATCTCCAGAGATCGGCATAACGAATTGGTTTTGGATTGTATCGGATCGAGGAGGGGTGAAATAAAAACTATATTGAATCGGATTGAATCGGAGGGGGTGACATTTTAACTGTATTGGATCGGATCGTATCAGAAGGGATTACAATTTTAACTGTATTCGATCGTATCGTGTCGAAGGGGGGTAAAATTTTAACTGTATTGGATCGTATCGCATTGGAGGGAGGTAAAATTTTAAAAGTATTGGATCGGATCGTATCGGAGGGGGGTGAAATTGTAATTGTATTGGATCGGCATGTCCTATTTTTGCCAACTTAATAATTGAACAGAATTCAGAAACTTCACTTNAATTTGAATTAAAGAAAATTTAGCAATAACCTTTGCCAAACCAAAGTGCCTCTTGGTAATAAATAGGGTTTTCACACCGTTTCCGTTTCGGCGTTTGTACTAATCTGATTCAGTTTATAGATAGCTCAGAATAGCCACTTTCCAACCTTCTTTAAGTTATAGTTAATCATAAATAATATTCGAAAAAGGGACAAACGGTCTGAATTGGACCAATTTTTTAGTCGAACTTTTCTGAATCTAATTTTAAGCTATCTAAGAACTCAAGCGGACGATTTGTTTTGGAAAGCCGAAGTCTTAACAGTTTGAACACCCTATTTACTACTGAGAGGCAGTTTGGTTCGGATGCAATTTCAAGTGCTTTTAACATTATTAGCTTCATCGAAAAATATTCAGCTTCAGATCATTTTTTTAAAACAAAATCTATCAAAAATTTAAAATTATGAAAAATCACATTTATGAAGTTTTTGAAATTTTATTCTTAGCCAAAAGTTTTTGAATTCAGTTTACTTTGTGAAACCTTTATATCGAAAATACTGACTATGCGTCGAATTTTGTCAGGCGTCATAACTTTGAGACAGTGTCTAATCACACCACACGATTTTCGAGAATCCAGTGATTTCATTGGTCACTGTCTCAAAGCTGTGAAGCCTGATAAATTTCGACGCATAGGCATGATTTTCGACATGATGTATTTTGAAAATCTAGACAGCTAATTATGAACAATAAATTTGTCTTAACAATGAACTGATTTTTTTATTAGAAAGGGGAACAATAAAACAAGTTTTAACATGAGAAGTTTCTAAAGTTTTAAAGGTATTTTGAGGAAGAATTTTTTTACGAATTTGAAATAGAGAACTCAAATTTAGAACGTATTTCGAAATTAGGCAATTAATTCGATTAAATAAGAGTGTCAAAAACTGCCAGATTTCAGAAATTTAGAACTACAGCGGGTTGACCTGCAATTATTTTCCTTGTCATGATCACACCTGGAATCAAAACTGTCGATTGAATGTTCGATTTTGATGAGAAAAAATTTGTGGTTTTCATATCAGGTGCACTAAATGCACTGCTTCTGTTATAAAATCTTATTTTATCCTATGTGCTTTTGTGAACATGTTTCTAGTTGATCGGAAGTTCCAATTCAGGTTTTATTTCGACGACATTTAAGAGGGTGATCAATGCAAATCAGGCCACAAATTCGAAATGAGCTTATTTATGATGGAACCTTCATAAATAAATCTCTGATCAATTTGAAATTGATGGGTGGTTTTTTCAGACTCCTGACTGCTCTAGAAAGTACTTTTCAAGATCTGCGAATAAAAATATTACATTTTTTCGACTGATATCTAATTTCGACATTCGATATTTTCCGCCCAGAGATAAACAGAAAAACAAATTTGAAAATTTTTGTCCAAATTGTTATTATTCAGCGTCTCTTTATCACTTTTAGATAAATCATTAAAAATTATCACGTGAAATGACGGAGGAGTAGGGATTTGAAATCAAGCAAAATTTAAGCTCAAAAAATTGTTTTTTTGAAAATAACAAGCCCGATGAATACAAATACTGGAATTTACTAGTAAGTCCATACTTTTTTGATTCAACTTATGTTTTACATTTAAAGAAATAATTAAAGTTGATAGCTCAAAAACTCAGGGAGGAGTAGGGATTTGGAATTTGAAGACGACTAAATTTCGAGCGTCGTTTCCGGCGGAACTGAGAAACTTTCATGTAAATCAATTTCAGGCAATTATTGTTTTATTTTGCTGGTAATCTTCATTATAATAGTCTTTTTTGCTAATTTTGCGTTGTCCACCCCATTAAAAGTAGAAATAATATTGAATAAAGTTAAAAAAAAATGATTTTCACCCCCGGTTATTTCTTTAAATTTAGGAATTTAACTTTCAAATGTTTGAGGTACACTGTTTTCATGCTCGATGCGATAAAAATGGAATATTCTGTCCCGATATTCATCAAAAACATATTTCCAGGATAAAATACGTACATTTAACAGGTACACTCGATACTGATCAGAATATTTCACTTCATAGATTTCAGCTTTAAACAATGAACTTCACGAATTATACTCAGCATATCCTTTTCCAAACAGAACTCCATCTCAAAAACGTTCACTATCTTTATAGCGCGTGTTCGAATCCCACTAATGTTGTCTTAGTGATTGTCTTGCGTATGATTACAGACAAAGGTCTTTATTATGGGACCGCTTAATTTTATCGGTGTGTAATCGCTCAAGCAATCACTAAGACAATCACTTTGACAACATCAGTGAGATTCGAACAAGCGCTATAGAGATAGTAAACGTTTTTGTGATAGTTTTTCGTTGAGAAAAGGTATTACAGATAAATATTCTCAGAAATGAGATGAAAGAATCGTCAGCAAATTTATTGACTGTTTGACTAATAAAAACTAAAGCTCCTCGAGTAACTTTGCAACATTTTAATCGAATAATATATGACAGACAAAAAAGTGAAATGATTATATTTTGAACACTATTTCGTGGAAAACTTTTCACAGGGTATTATAAGAAAAACTCAACGATTTTTATTTCTTATTGTGCATAATATTGGCGATTGGAACGTTTTGGAAGTATTTTTGTTGTTCTTGCAAATTCTGAACATTGCGAAATCCTAGAATTATTTCGTTCAATAATAATGATCGATGAACATTCTAATTCTCAGTCAAACAACTTAAACTCGCACATGGAATGTTAGGCTTTAATTGTAATTTTGCATTCTAGTCGGTTCATTGAAAATGTTTTTGCTTCTTGATAACAGTGCTCTGAAAAAGTCGAGAAAACGTCATTGAAGATATATTGTGAGCATTTCTCAATTGTCGAGTATGTCAACCTCCACAGGCGCGTCTGTATTCGCATCTCATATCCTTTTCCGATTAAACTACATCTCAGTAGTAAATACCAGGCTAAGAAAAAAAACGTTCCCAAGGCTTTTTCTTTCCCCCCTTCCCCAAGTTGTCGTTCCCATCTTTCCCCCTTCTCCTTGATAATCGTTCCCCTCTCCTTTTTTTTCCTTCCCTGCTTTTTTCTTAGCCTGGTTAATAGGTTATTCACATCGTTTACCTTTCTGCTCTTCGAATTCACCGGATTGAGTTCTAAGATAGCTTGAAATGACCACACATATCTTTAAAAACCCAACATTAAAATTTTTTTTTCTTTAGAAAATTTGAGATTTATCATTAGCTTTTGATAAATAATTGGTTAAATGGTCGCATTTTGTGAATATTCAGAAAATGCGACCATTATGTGTGATCATTCTGAACTAACTTAAAAGTTATTCGGATAAGCAGTTTCCACAAGCCGTAGTATTAACAATGTGGACACCCTATTTTATACGGATATGCACTTTGATTAAAAAAGGATATGGGCCATATCATATGGTAAAGATGAAATTCTGAAATATTTCATGCGTATTTCAGTGAAATTTTACATAAAAAAATTAATGATGACGGTACAGCTGATTTTTTCGGCTGTGTTAAAGAACACAAGAGTGCCTTTTGGAGTTAATGATGTCTCAATGCCAATTTCGTCAACTTGTACCGGACATCCAAAATAAAAGTCAAAATATCAGCCAATTTATTCGTTGATTATCGAAAGAAAATATTGCTAATCCGTTCATAGCGTCGTTAAGGCTAAGAAAATCGACTTCAATTAACGTTAAAATAAACTGTAAATGTAATTAATGACGTCGTTCAACCTCAAAAAATTAAGCAAGAGAAGTGTTTTAGTGAAAAATTTTAATCTCTTAGTTAATAAGGATTTTAAGTTAAGTCGGCCTAGTGAGGTGGAGAATTTTATGGGTATGGTGGTTTGAAGGGTATGGTGGTTCCCAGATTTTCTGCAGTTATTATGTCATAAAAAGCCGCCAAATCAATTGTTTATGTTTTAAATTATCAAAAGAACCCAAATAAAAATTTATTCGAAATTTTTTAGTTTTTTCGATTTTTTCTGAGTATTTTTCTTAATATTTTAATGGAAAAGTAACGTTTGTTTCAATTTGACCACTAAAACTTTAAATATCGGATTGACGTAAACCAACTTTTTCTTCAGTGCTTTCCTGGCGTTCTCTTGCGCCTACTTTCGAAAAAATTGAAGCACATTTTTATTTCGAAAAATTTTTCACGTGACCTTTAGAAATTCATATTTTGAGTTTGAGGTCGAAATTTGAAACAAACAGCTCCTCAGAAGTTTTCGTTTGTTTCGCACTAGCGTTTGCAAAAATTTAAGCGAATTTTGAAATTTAACCTTAGAGGTGATAGATTTTTCGATGAATAATGTCCAGAAAACGGTGGCTTTTCGCATATTCTAGAGAAAGTATAGCACTTATTGACATAAATGCTCCTCAGAAGTTTTGTCCACTGATTTTACAGGTTATGTAAAAATTAACGTTTATTTCAAAATAAAACCTAGGAGGATATAGGTTTTCCATTTTAGACTGGGTAACCTCGTGACGGATGTATCAAGAAGTGTATCCGTACAAAAATCATTTGACAAATTTTTTACGCAAGTTCAAGGCTAATTTTACAAATAAGCTATTCCAAATAGTATCCTAAAGGCGCTGTTTGGCTCATTTTTCATCGGGAATATGTCAAATTGGGAATCACCGTACCCTTATAGCCTATAAGCTATAGGGGATTTATTGTAAATTACGAAATGATAAGAAGGTGGTAGTCTAAAAAAGGCGAAAAACGTTGTTTAACATTCACCTTGCGCGAAAGCTCGAAAATATAAATGATTTATAAATTAAAAAGACTTGAAGATCCGCCGAAAAAGCGGAATCAATCAAAATGTGAATTAATTGCTCAGATTTGCTCAAGGACTCCGAAAAGTTTATTAAGGGGTGGTCAGGGCGTTTCATACTTAAATGCTATCAACCACCTTTTATGTATTTCTAAAAGATTTCGTCGATCAAAGATGAAAATGCCAAAAATATTCACTGCTGACCACACCTTAAAGTTACACTCAGCTATGCTGAGTAAGTATCCTTATTATAAAAATAATAAAAATTGACAAATTTAGCCTTATTAAAGATAGTTTCAATTCAAATTCAATATTGTTATAATTTGACACGATCAGAATCGCCAAAATTTTCTAATGAAAATTCTTTTAATAAATGAAAATGATTAATTACTTCATAATAGTGGTTTGCAACGACCACTCTCTTAAATTGTTAGATTAATCATACCAAGATGTGACTGAAAATGAATATGCAGTACTTATTACACTACTTCATAAAACACATTCTATCAGCTAATTCTCAAGTTATGACGCGTCTTGACGTACTACAATACAAAGGGTGTCCGCCGGTAATTTTCTAAGATATTAAGTCCTCGAGATTACGAAATTGTTTTTTGTTGTTGTCATGATAATTTTTGGCGAAAAAAATCAAATCATTCATCTACTATTAACCCCCACGGGCGCGTCGGTGTTCTGAAGCAAAAATATTTCACAACCTGTACCTTTATAATTAGTTTCTTAGATAATTGTTACTAAAATAGGAATGATAACAGTTTGCAGTATGTTTAAGCGTACTTTTTTAACCAAATTAGGTGCTCATAGTGAAGAAGTCAACACCCAGAATTGACATCAGTCCGTAGAGGTTAAAGTGAAATATAAAATACCTAGCAAAATCATAAACAACTCGGAAATTCAAAATTGCGACTTTTCTAAGCTAACGGGTTATAACTACTCCCTATGGCACAAAAATAAGGCTTTTTGCGGTGACCTATTGTATTGCAGGGGTTTTGACTGCATCACAATTTTTGAACAGAACATTTTTAACAAATAATTTTCAAACAAAAATCATATATTAACAAAACATTGTCCAATGAAAACAGCATTGTTATGGCTGTTTTGTTTTAGGTTGTTCAATTTAACCCCTGGAATAACAGAAAAAAAGTTCCGCCATGGCACCAGAGCCGATATATCGGCTCTACTTTGGACATTGTTTACAGAAAGCTCAAGGTAGTTGGCGCTCTGATCTCTTTTGCTATAGGTAGTTGAAAAGTCATATTTTTGCATCAATCTATTCAAATTCTATAATTTTGATTTTCAGTTCTAGAAAATAAAGTTGAAAAACCAAGGTTTAGCATATAACGTGATACGTGCCCATCGTAGTCTTCCCAAATTTTCTTTTTATGGGTACCAACGACCAAGTATCTGCCTAACGTCACACTTTCATCCAATTAGATCTATTTCAATTACGGGGGCTCCTGGTTCTTTTTTACTAGTTTTCAAAGCAATTTTTTTTATTCTTTTACTGAAAAACACTCATCCGTACAACTTCTTAGATAGCTCAAACTGAGCACATAATTTTTGTGAAAAAAAAATTAGTTCATCGGATCAATTATTGTCTTTTACTAAGATACTGAAATTGTTAAATTACTAGTTTTTCTTAAAAAAAATGGTGACAATCGTCGGATTCGGACCAATTTTTTAAATTCAATTATGGACCAGATATTTGTGCTCTGTTTAAGCTATCTAAGGATTCAATCGAATTAGTCGTTAGCAAAAGCTGAATTAAACTACTGAATTAAATAGCAATTTTCAGCTAAAAATCTAGTAAAAAAGGACCAGGAGCCCCCGTAATCGATATATCATCAATCAAAAGTTATTTTGAAAAAAAAGTAAAAAAAAGTGATGAAAAATCACGAATTTCTATGGAAAATTGCTATTTTTCCAAATAAAATTAGATTAAGGGGGTCGTCGAGGCAATCTGGATCTTTTTAAACTGCGCCTCAAGAATAAACGGAGAACAATAGTTTTAAAAGGTTCAGATTGCCTCGACCACCCCCTTAATACCATTTTTATTATTATTTTTAAGTCGATATGGTAGTCAATTGACAGTGTGGACACTTTTTGATTGATTACATTTATTTTTATAAAAAATAATTTTTTTCATGGAATACTTAAATCGAAAATTTGGAAATTTCACTTCCATGAAAAATATCTGTCCCAAGATACGAATAAACTTTAATTTTAATAGGTTTTAGGTGGGCTTGAGCCGATATATCGGGTATGTATTAGAACGCCACAATAGTAGATCGCCACACTTCGAAAAACTGTGGCGATCTAATATTTTTTGTTTAAATGGTAGGTCGTGAGGGGATAAAATTAGCACCAGAATTCTTAGAATTAAATTCTGCATCAGATGCATAAAGAAAATTTTAAAATTTGATAAAATTTGAGAAAAAACTCAAATTGTGGCTATATTATATCGGCTCTGTGATTCCAAGGTTTTACTGGTGTATATTTTAAGAGAACCATACTAGTTAGCCACAATCGTTTTCTCGCATGTGAATCTTAACCGAATTTGAAGTGGTTAGTTGTTTTCCGGTGATTATCAGGTCACTAGAAATTTGCAAGAAATTACATATAAACCAAAAAAATTTCCCATCAAAAAAGATTTTTCCAACTTTATTTTCAAGATGAAAATTATTTGTTTCAAAAAAATGTTTTTTGTTCAAAATATATCTTCTGTATGAAAAATGTTCTGATCTAAATCTTTCTGAATAATTTTTTTAAAGTTTGTTGAAGACTTTTTGTTATAATGTATTTTCTCCCACTGTATTTATCGTTAATGACTTTGTAGATTTTATCATTTTTTTCTGCCGAAATATTCTGACTTATAAATAGCGCGAAGAATAAACAGATTAGCCGACTGAATATAAAGTACCCTTCACAATTTCAACGGTGATAATCCTCACAGCGCAAAAGATAAAATAAACATAAATAATTTTGGTGCTTACATGTGCAAATAAATATAATCCAAAAGTAATTCAACTTTGCTTCGACTTTGATAATTGCAGCTTTAGTGTTTATTTTCTTCGCGCTTTTTTGATCCGGTACGCTGGACCAAACTATATTTTATGCTAGAAGATTAATCATTTTTTCACCTTAATTTTCCCCAATTTACTATACTATCTACTATACATACCAATCAACAAATTCACTTTTTTCATTAGGAAGAATTTAACGTGATTAACTCAATAAAATAGTCAAAAATGATAACTTGCCGATGAAATTTGAAAATATTCAGGGGTGTAAAATTTGCACAATTTGATAATCCGTTTGGCTGAACCGACTTAAATCACAGGATTTGGGATGACTCATTGGTTTTTTCTGTGTTTTTGAAGAAATTCAGACATTTTCGGATATATGAAATTTATTTGCATTTAAAAAATGTTTTAAAAAAAAATGATAAGAGTCAACTCTCATGGGAATTAAAATTCCAGCTAACCTATTCATTTGATATTATTGTGAAAACTTTTGAAATAAATATAGTTTGACATCCTCTAATTTGTCTGGTACTGATCCGATTTTGGCGGTTTGATCGACTTATGTGGTAAGCCTAATAATTTCTAAAATAAAAATCGATTTTTTGTACTTTGTTTCTGGTTGATTCTGCGTGACTATTCTCATTTCATTAACAAAATATCCCTTTAAAAATTAAGTATAATTAAAGTTCAACCGTTTGATGAGTTAGATTTGGTTATTACCGTTTGTTAACTCGCAGGTGCATAATAAATTGGCTTTTGCGCAATTATTTCTATGTGAAACAAGAATCAAGAGTGACACACCCTAGAACAGATATCTTTATTAACTGTGTTTGGTAAATAGTGGAAGAAATGGGTCAGATTTGCTGACTTTTGCAATTTTATGGCAATATATCTGCCATTTTGTGGTTAGTTATTTCTGGCACAGATCGTTCCAGATAGAAGAATGTAGTTTCATTACGAATTTAATCCAAAATTGTACTGTCATTGAAACCTGTACAGTATGTACCTTGTTTGGTCATAACATAGTCATGTGTGGGCGACAATTCGTAAGCGGAAGAATGTTTTTACTAAAATAATGGTCCGAAACTACCTCATTATTACGAAAAAATAATGAACGATAAAAATAACGCTTAATATCTCCCCGCAAAATTCTCCCGTAAAATTTTTTTTGATTATTTTTCAAGTTTTCAAATTCTACATTAGAATTTAATTTTATTAAGTTAAATTAAGTCGTTCAAATTTTCCTCGGTCCGACCCTAGTCAAGTCACATGTGATCACATGACCGAAGCAATGCGTAAATAGTTTTTTGGTTTCCCGCGTTCAGTTTTCCGGGTGAATTTGTTATCGGGGTTTTTTAAAATTTTCCGACCAACAGTTGAAGTTTTTCAAGCAATTTATATTTTACTCAAGGAGGTAGTCGTCGCAAATAGATTTCGCTTTTAATTTGAAACTATACTAAATCTGCCAAAATAATGACAATGAGCTTGGTCTAAGATTTTTTCGATACCAAGTTCAACCGCTAAAGGGCCTCAAAGACCAAGTCTTAAAAACCTGAACCTAAAACCTTAAATACAGATAGGATCAACTCAATTTCTCGGCTATGGCTGCAGTACAAAAATATCTTAATTTAATTCCAGGGGTGAATTTTTCTTGTAAAATACAGTAGATAACCCTCAAAATAAAATTTGTGACGCTTATAGCACACGGGATGTATATGGAGGAATGCCAAATCAGTGCTTTGTAATTTCGGCTTCCAAATAATGGAATTGTTCATCTGCTTTTAAAACTATTTTATTTGGTATCGCGGGAAAATTTCCCTTTTTGATGGAGTATAAGTTATTCGGTAACAATAACCCGTGTGAGGTCAAAGAACACGCACGAAAACTTTAGTTTGGTCCATGGTTCTCCCGGTCCGAACCCTAAGTATGAGTCATAATGCTGGCTATTTGACCAAAAATGACCGGTTCTCTCATTTTTTTCATAAAACTAGAGGTCTCAAACTCCCTGCTAGCGAGGTTTGGCGGAAATTTGTGATACAAAGTCATTTCGGTTTTTGATTTATGGAAAATTTTATAAATATCTATATGAATGAGTCATATATTTAAATGCATGTTATCTTGAAGAATTTATTGGAAATAACATCTAATTTTTATTTATTATCAAATTGGTCGGCATTGCGAAGAGTTCACGGCATTTTTCGTATTAATTTACGAGTTTTCATAAAGATTCACTTTTGAACCAATCAGAAGCCCGGATTATTATTTTTTTTTAAATAATAAAAAGAATTCAAATTTTGAAATCATTCTCGGAATAAAATTTAGATATTTTTGTATTGCAGCCATAGCCAGAAAATTGGGTTGATCGTTTTTGTATTAAAGGAGGAGATAGGTTTTTAAGATAAGATCTTTGAGGCAATCTTGCGGTTGTGATAAAAAAATCTTAAACCACCCCATTAAGATTTCCGAAAAATGCTTTAGAACTGAATTATTGTAATATACGACTTATTAAGTTTATCGGGTTTCAAACACGAAAATTCGTTTACTGAACTTTTGTTAATTTTTAGCTCAGAAATCATATCCGCAACTTTTTCCTGATAAAAAATATAATTTCTGCGCACTTTCCACATTGAGTACTTTATAATTAGTTTATGCGTGTATCTCTCAAAAATTCCACAAAAAATGTAAATTCTAAAATAGTCGATTAGTTATACAATATTCAAGCAACGTTTCAATTCTGAAATTTTGAATGAAAAAGAAAATAGTGAAAAAATTATTTGCTTGAAAATGAATTATCAAAACTTCCGGTAATTCCTTTTCAAGCTTATAAATTTAAATTTGAAAGTTACCTCAACAGTGAAAAATTCAGATTATTTTCATTAAAATTAAACGATGGGAAAACTTGGGAAAAATTCTATGTATACCCAAAACATGTTGAACTTTAAAATAAGGTCACACGTGATAATTTTCATTTATTTTTGGATAGTTAAACTTAGTCTTTCAAACGGTTTCTAAAACTGTTCAAAATATAGAAGGTCAAAAATAGATACGAACATGGACTGTTCAATTTGCCCCAATTTCTTTGACCGACCCACCAAAAAAACTTGTAATCAAGATTTCAAATTTTTATAATTGAAAAGTTCATTTTTGTAATAACTAATATATATATGAGTCAAATAGTTTGAAACGCTAGAAATAATTGGCAATATTAGCCCACATTACCCTCCTCAGGCCAACTCGCACACCGATTGGTCTAGAAATTCAGCAAATTTTGTGACAATATCGATTACGGGACTTCCTGGTCGTTTTTACTAGATTTTTAGGAAATTGTTTTCATATATAATATATATAATTCGGCGTTTGCTCACAACTCATTTCATTTCATTCCTAGAAAGCTCAAACTAAGTACAAATATCTTGTGAATAATTAAATAAAAATCGGAATCCGACCATTGTGACCTTTTTTTTGGAGAAAAACTAATACATACAAAACTAATAAACAGTTACATGTTTCAAAGATTTTTCAGCTTGGTTTCCGGGCCGGAAATTCCGGCTGTGTTTTCAGCAGAAACAAAACTCCATTATTTTTGCGTTTCAAACTATTTTAAAAAGATGTTATTCTTTTAAATTTCTACATTCGAAAGTTTTATTTTCGTAATAACTTGGTCTACTAGACAAATCAAGAGCGGTTCACAATTTTACAAATATTATTCTTCGATAAAAGTGATCATCATCATAAAACAATTCTGTCTGATAAAATCAAATTTGTTAATTTTCCATCAAAAGCTTTTTTCAAATCCTTCAAAATAGTTTTATTGGAAAAATTATCGAGGAAAACAGGCAAAACAGTTGAACAGACTCGTAATTACATCTTTTTCGCAAATTTAACACAGCAAAAATGTGTTCAAAGTAGTATGTTGAAAAATGATGACTCTCGAATGAAAAGTTTCAAGTCAGCTCACGAAAAAAGTTCAAAATTAGTTCCGTGTTATATTTTCTCAAATGAGCTGATGATGATAAAATAATGAAATTTGAATTTTTAAGTATTGCGTGTTGAGTAAAGCAGATGTGCAACTGTTTGGTTCAAAAAGATCAACCTTCATTACTCGGAGGTTATAACATACAAAAAAAGACACGTAACCAAATTGCAAGAAAATGACAAGAACTCATCAGATCACTTTTGCCATTTTTGAGAGAAAAAATAGTATTAAGACAAAAATAAATGGTTTTTATTGCTTACTTACTTCATTCATTCAGCGCCTCTCTTCACGACTAGATTATAACAGCGCGCACAATGTACAGTATCTCACATGTTTGCTTGTTATCTCAGTTTTTTGTCCTAGCCAATCAAATTTTTTAAATTCAGGAAAATTTAGGTGTTTACCAAATTTGAAAGCGCAGCGATCAATCCTCGGAGTAAATTTGGTTTCAGCAAAAAACTGAGATCACAAGCAAAAATGTCTTACGGTCAAAACACGGTTTGGTGCCGATTTTGTCAAGAAAAATGATTTTCAAATGAATAGTTGTGTTGTTAGTGAGTTTTCGAGACCGCTTGAGTATCCATTCGGTTGAAAAACTCGCTGATTGGCTCACGCGCAACCGTTTTATACCGAATTAACCGTCTCTGAGATAAGTTTTGAGAAAAATTTTTAACACTCTGAATGTCTTACATTTCAATTTTCAATTCCTCTTAAGGGAGGTAGCAGCGATGTGGCAGACTCGCGTCAATTTAATTTACGAAAAACAATAGTAGTTTATTTTTTTGTGCTTATTATCGTTAGCTGAACCACAATAAATGTGTATCAGCTCATAAAAACATTTTTTATCTATTTAAGTAACGATTTGAGTTCAAACTTTTATTTTATAATTCGTAAAATTTTCGGAAAAAATTCAAAGCATTATGAAAATTTTAATCATTTTCGACCAAAATTTTTTTCTGTTTTTTTTTCAAATCTTTGAATAAAAAAGAAAAAAAGCCACTTTAACTTTTTTCATGCATGTTTACATATTTTCTGACTGCTGTTTGAAAAACCATGAATGTTTTTTGTCATTTTGTTGTCGACTCTTTAGAAAATATTATGAAAATTTTTCCGCAAATCAAGTCCAAAAATTTTAATTAGTAGTTTTTTAAAATCTCTGTAAAAACAGGCCGAATCACTTGTGAAATTTTCTGGTATCTATTTTGGTTCCGTATTTCAACCGATGCAAGGGTCCAGTAATATCGTTTCTGAACTTCTGATGAAATTTACAACACTTGCTTAAGAACCGTTTGTGCCATTTGGCACGCAATTTATAAAAATTTATTTTCTTCAAAAATTTCAATTAAATTTCAAGTGTTATAGGCTACTTTTATTTTGAAAGTCAGGACATTTTTCAATATTTAATCGCAATTGAAGGTCAATTTTTTTTTCCTAAAAAGCTGTTTTTATCCATTTTTATGGAAAAAAAACTTCCATATATTGGAAGTTCTTCATGTGGATAATTATTTCCCACTAATTAGTGCATAAGACCCGACAATGTCTGAAGTTTATAAAAATTGCTTTCAAAAAAAATCACATCGCGGTTCAAGTTGGAAATGGAGTCATAATGAAAAGTGGTTTTTGAGTTTTTACAGATACTTAAGTATGTAAAAAGTTAAAAAATAAACGTTTGCAAGTATGGACTCTTTTCCTTTAGATAAAAAATAATATAAAAATTTCACATTTTTTTCTTTCAAAAATCGCCTCCGAAAAATGTACCGAATCTGCCACATCGCTGCTACCCCCTTAACTTGGCTTTGTGCAAAAATGACCAAGCTTTGATTAAAGTATAATTTTTGTTTGAAAATTATTTGGAAAAAAGTGTTTAATGTTCAAGTATAGAATATGATGGTAACAACCGTGGTGATTTTTGTTTGGTTTTAAGTGAAAATGGTGTAATAATTGTGTTTAAGAAACAACGTTCTAATACCAAATTTAATCATATTATATGATTAAATTTGGTTTTAGAACGTTGTTTTTTAAACACAATTATCATACCATTTTCACTTAAAACCAAACAAAAATCGCCACGGTTGTTATATATTAAATGATTCATATTTATTAAATTTACGAATGCACGAATAATTAAATTAATTTCGAAGGACACATTTAAAAATAATAGGAAATGCACAAAACAATAAAAAATTAGGAAAAGTCAAGTTTTATTAAAAATTGAAGATATATATTGCTGATTTATTCTTTCGTTGAGAATTAATTTCGTCTTGAGGATATTAAAACATATTATAAATCTAAATCGTTAGTCTTTTCGATTTCTCCTCTGTTTTACCCTGACGGCTAGACAGCCACCCCCTTAATAGTAAATGGGTGAAAACGCGGAGATTGTGAAAAAGGGAAGATGGGTAAAAAAGAGGAGATGGGTGAAAAGCGGAGATTGGTAAATAAAGGAGATGGGTGAAAAAGAGGAGAAAAGTTAAGTAACATGATGAGTCATCAATTTGACTAAAATTTAAAACCTCTGTCTATCCGTCTGGGTAAAAAAGAGGAGATACCGAAAAGACTCACGCTGTAAGATAATACATGGCTGGCTCATTGAGTGTACTTTGTGGATTTTTATGGGAAGTTTAGCACGACTTAATTGTGAATTTCAGTTGCGACATTTTTATTGACATGTTTTTATTACAGTATTACCTACAGAGGTCAAACTCGATTATCAAGACAGTCACGAAAGATTGGAAGATATCATTCTTATTTAATGATTGATGGCTCAAATTTTCTGAGAATGTCTTCAAAGTCATAAATTTTCATATTACTAGAAATAGCTTAGTCTGTAAGGCATTTCGCAAACAATTTCGAATTTTTTAACAAAAAATAACTAGTTATTTTTTTTAACATTATCAAAATATTTAAACCTCGATAGGTTTTCAGCAACAGAGCTTCTAATTCATGATTTAAACTTGATAACCAAGTGCCATTTAAATTGTCAAAATTTGTAAAATAAGTTTAGAAAAAATATTGTGCATTATTGGCGGATCTGAGAAGCTTTCGCAGAAATAAGAAAATATATTCGAAGATTAAATTTTTTTTATATTTCTGGTGAACTTCATAAAAAATCTGTCATTTTCCGTTGATTGCCCAATTAAAAAACTTATTGATGATATATCTATTACAGTACTTGCTGGACATTTTAAGCCACTTTTTAGCTATTTATTTATAAAATTGTGCTTTTGAAAACTACTCATCATAAAGTTCTAAGATCTAGATTCTAAGTTCTACTCACCGATTAAATTCTAAGATTGCTCAAACTGAGCACAAATAATTAGGAAATGATAAAATAAAATTGGTCCGAATCTGACCATTTTTTTATTTTTTGCAGAAATGTTTCAATTATCAGTTTTTGTTGAAAAATTGAAAACAATGGTCCGATTCGGAGCATGTTTTCAATTCATTTTTCGGATTATATTTTTGCTTAGTTTGAGCTTTCTGAAAACGCAATCGGACAAGTTGTTTTCAAAAGCCAAATTATTTTAAAATTTTGGCTGAAAAGTGGAAAAAAGGCTCAGCAAGTACTGTAATTGATATATTTTGCTTTGCTAGTTAAATAAGCAACAAAACTTTAGCAAGGATTTTCCACCGGACTTTATGCAAAAAAAATTGCGCTGACGGTTTTGTTAGAAGCAAGTTGCCAGAAAATTATATTAAGCAAAAAAAATTTGGCGGCTACTCAGATTAACCTTTGTGCACTTGTCACAACAAATTAAAAATAACTTAATCCGTGTACTCAGCATTTTAAAACATATATATTCAATTCTCTTTACATGCGACGAAGTTATGATTTGACTCAGTTTGAAGCCCAAACAATTTTGTCCGAGATTTATTCACTACTGTAGGCTCATTTGATATTCAATTTTCTCTTAAGCCAAACTCAAAGTTTCTGAATTTGAGGTATAAATATAGAAAAGTTAAAATAAAAATTTTTGAATCGGGCGGTATCAGTCGAAACTTTTTTCTATAACTAATAAGTCGGTAAGGACATTTAAGAAATGAAACAATTGATATTCATTTAACGTACCTTGCAAAAACACAAATTTTCAAATAATTCGTAAAAATTTCATCAAAATAATTTTTCACTCGAAACTGTTTTTATATTTCGGGTTGAAAATTAAGATTCTTACAGCAGCACATGATTAAGTCAGGTCTTGATCAACGTGTTATTTGTTTGATAAGTTGAGTAAAACATTTTCAAATTTCGAGGTTTAAATTTGCAGAGCTGTTAACATGCGGCAATTATTAATACAATAATTAAAAAGTTTGAATAAAGCACTCGGAACAAATAAGCCAAAGTGAGATTTAATTGCATGCTTTCGAAAATGCCTCGAAAGTTCATTGACAACAAAATTAGGTAGTCAGATTTTCACCCAAAAATTGTGAGGAAATATTTAATCATGAAAATAAGTTCAATAAGCATTTTTAGTCATTTGATAAATTTCAAAAATTTTCTGACTAATAATACCGAACAAACTATTTCAAATAATGCATTTAGTTTTCTTCAACATCAGTTATTTACAGACTATACAAATAGACTATACTATACGTTACAGTATTAAAATTAGAAACCACGAAACACATAAGAATTTCTTATTTTCGGGACGATTATATGTGTGACTTTGCTCATGCTTATTTATTTATGACTTTTCAAGAAACAAATCGTTCTATTATTTGTTTCACTATGCATAGGTCAGCGTTGACGATGCCATTACCTATGTCGCATTTATTAAGGAGGTAGTTAAGGCAATAAAAGTGTTCTCGTGACAATCGAATTGTCTTAATCACCTGGTGATAAGTTCCTTTCTAATCTTTGAAATTACACCTTTTTCAAGACAATTGCTCAAGTGGGATTACGTAGACCATGCATCTCGATGAACCATTTATGAGGGTTGTTAAGGCCAAAATTACATTTTCAACTTTATTTCGCAAGATCAGAAAATTAAAAAAATTTGTCGCTTTTATACCCACGACTGATTCAAAATAAGGAGCGGTGCTTTTTTTGCCATCCAGTGTTATATTCATTTGCTGATAACACAAATAAATTTCTTGAAACCCTTACTTTCACGGGACATTTAAAAAAAAAGGTTTTTTTCTTTTTTGACTCCGAGGATTAAAAAATTATTAGCTCTTTAGGTTTGAAATAGCAGATAACAAATTTTAAGTACTAATTTCCTGGAAATTTTATAATTAATTATGGGTTTATGACTATTCTGCCGCTAGAACGTAAAACTTTTCTTCATTTCTCACACTTTGAAAATTTTAAATATTTTTTATAATACATTTTTAATAATCGAATAAAGGACTATGTAAAAAGGTCTATATTTCAAAAATATTCAATACTCAATATAACTAAAAAGGTACGCGTATTGGATAATGAAAAGCCAAGTTTTCAAATTTGAAAATATTACCAGCAAAAAAACCTAAGTGGAAATGGGGCATATTCGTTAACGTCATCATATTGGAAATATATCACGGACTTAAACCGACTGGAATTTGCAAGATAAATCTCGCAAATAAAGTTCTACATATTTAAGATTTTTTCTAAGTATTCTCCAGTATATTCATTGTATGTCAATTTATGGCAAGAAGTAATTGCAAAATCTACCCTCAACCCCCTTTATTTAATGAAACTCAGAAGGAGATCAAACAAAAAAAACTTGGCTGCAGTTTGTTTGAACTGATACCAATTTGAAATTTAACGAAAACCCTTCTTATCCGACAGATCACCACTACTTAAATCACACGCAGCAGGGGATCAGTAATAATGACCTGTAAAAATAATTTGAAGATTAGGCATTCCCAGGCATATCTTTGAGGTAATACGTTTAAGAACAATTGTAGAATTCTAATGTTTTAATCTTTGAAAAATATGACATAATTATATATATTATGATGGCAGTGAGAGCTTATTGTCTGATAAGAATAAAAACAGTCATCACTTTCACATTTATCAAATAATTTGAATTGCTATGAAAAAAACATAAAAATTGCATACCAATATCCCATTTTGAATATTCTTAATCATGAATTAAAATCCGTAGATAAAGCTCAAATGCATTTTAAAGTAACAATGATCGTTACTGATTTTTAAATACAAACAACGCGGGAAACAATCATCCAATCAAAACCCTGGATAGCAGAATAGGCCGATTAAATTGGTCAGATTTGGGCTTATCAACTAATGAAATTCCGCATTTTTCAAATAGTCACGATCTGACTGTCAAAGGAACCTTAATCAATATAGTTGGAAAGATATTGATATCAAATTTCATAATTTTGAAATGAATATCATGTGTCATTGAAAAAACTGAAATAATGCGACTCTTTTTTATCAAAAATAAAATGTCAGTTTTGTTATCAGAAATTATTTTTAAATTTTAAATTTATGAAAATTTGCATTGAAAACTGAAAATTATGTGTTGATTAAAATTTAAAATTATGTAGCTATTTCAAATTGTAAATTATGTGCAATTTCCAAATAAAAAAAATGGTATCATCTTAAATTTGAAAATAATCGGACAAAAGCAAATTTTTCTGAAAACTTAAAAAATTTCTAAAATAACTGAAACGCATTTCTACAATTGTCTGAAAACATTTTTTTACTTTATAAATTCGTTGCGTTGATCAAAAACATATTTGGAACCTACAATGTAGACTCTATTTTTTCACTCGATATTTTCACCGATTTCACATAATATGAATAGCAATAATATGCAATAATATGATAATATTATAGCAATTGGCTATTATCGATTCGTTGTCACTCGTAACTATCAGACAAATCTGACGTTGTGCAGCTCAGCAGATAAGTATATAAAGCTTCGTTATATAACAAGGTTCTACATATACGTAATCTACTCTAAGTTGATCTTTTGACTTGTCCTAGGCTCAAATTATTCGGGTCAAATATCTATTTTATAATGTTAGTTTTACGTGCATACCAGTTGATACAGTACCTTAACCAGCTCTTAAAGCTTTCAATCTCAGTTCAAATCTGAAGTTCTCACAAATCATTTATTATTAACATTTTATTCTTAGCCCTCATATAATGACTTAAATATAAATGAAAAATTATTATTTATTTGCTTAAAAGACCCCCCAATCCCCCCCCCTCCCAAATTGTATGTTTGTTAAGAAGGTTATATTATATGTGGGCACGCTTTGCTGGGGGGGAAACCCCCAAACCCCCCTCTAATTGTATAAGATAGCTCATCTAAGATAGGCTAAGATAGCCATTTTCACTAATCCATTTCACAGTCTACTATGGAAATTTAAGCGCCAATTCACCTCCTATATTTGTATAGAATTAATTTTTTTTAACTTACGCGATTTGAATATTGGTGACCAAAAGTCCTCCACCTCCAGAACCCAAAAGTGGTAAAGCGATATACATCAGTCCAGCGGTATCTTTTCTCAGGATTGCGAATAATAAACTTCCAATCGTGATTTGAATTGTGGTCACCAATCGAGCAATTCTGGTCCCATACCGGTCCATGAAAAAACCGGTTATAAGACAGCCAAAATTTATTGCACTTGCTGTAACGACGTAAACAGAACCAAAGATTTCGTCCTTATAAGATTCAAAAATTTAATTTATTCTGAAAAGCAATTTATATTCACCCCCGGTTTTTGTGATAAAAGTTTTTTTCTGTTTTCTGAAACAAATTATTAAACAAGAAAAAAAAGGGACGCAAAAAGTATCACTTAATTGTTAATTCCAAAATTTTTTAATGAAATGTCACAATAAAAGGCATAATCGAAACATTTCAAAATATCATATACAATTTGTTCACTTGCAGAATCTCAAATTTTAAGAATATTTTTTGAAAAAAGACTGATTCGTGCTATTTAAATCAATCTCGAAAATTGTTCAAATAATATACATTATCAACAATGATGAATAAGGCGAAATATCACCCAACTATGCTTGACATGAACATTGTGATATACATATTATGTGTAGCATCTGAATGTCAAGGCCGTGAGCGGTGGGCAAGCCCGATTCAAATGATGCGCGTGTGGATTTATGGGCTGACATAAACTTCCTGATGGCTTAGCATATAAGATTTAGTCAATCAGATTAAGCAATTTTTGAATTGAGCTTATAGACTCTATTCGGGGTGGAGATCTATATATCTGTTAAAAATTCTATTGAAAATTATTTAATTCTCCATATCCCTTTATCATTTTTTGGTTAGAATGCGTAGGCACTACTTCTTTTAACGTGTGATTTTAACGTTGTGGCTACGCATTCTAATCAAAAAGTGATAAATGGATTTAACAAAATTTGTTATTTATTTAATGAATTTTTTACATGGCACTTTTTATAGACATATTAACATTATTTACATGTGTATAAAAAGTGCAGAGTCTTTAAAAAGCAAAAAATGGCACTTTTGTGCATATCCCGGCCCTACAAAATCCCGGCCCTTAAAAACACACTACGTTTGCTATTCTGGGCCGGGATATGCACAAAAGTGTGATAAGGAGATATAATACGGTTGATTATTTCGTTTTTATAAATCTAAATCTGGATAAATATATTCTTCTAATTTGCTCTTGTCTCAATTCATTTTGTAAAAAAACACGAATGGTTTCCTAAAAAATACGAATTTCAGCAAACTTTTACGTCGTTAAACTTTTGAAATTTTGAATTCTGATTTTCCTAAAAAACAACTTCAGAAAATTTTTAAGATGTGATGACTTGAAAATTTGTTATACAACCCTGAAATGGGAAACCAGTTCTTGCGTGGATAATTCGTATTGATTTTTCAATCAACATTTCAAATTCACCCAATATTACATAAAAATTATTTTTATGAACAGATGAGTATTCTTCGTTTGACCAATAATATTACAAGCAAATTTGCAGAGAAGTAGTTTGGTAATAATTGATGACTCACTATTACTTAAAGTATTTCATCAGAAAGCAATGCTTTAAGGGAGTACTGGTCGCATTTTAAGGCCAAAAAACAGGGTTTTCAGCGTCGCCTCAATGAAATACTAGAAACAGCACGAACATATGGATTTCAGTTTAGGGATAATTGAACATTAATCTTGCTTCCACAAAACACATCGGAGGCCTCTGATTAGCCGACCAATCAGGAACGACCTTTCAAAAGTGGCACTATTTTTCACTTCAAAAGCCTACTCCTCCCTGAGTTTTGAAGATAGAGAATACTTTTATAGCTTTTATTGACCACAGAGAACGTGGGCAGAGCCCCTAGGCGAGTTTTACTCAAAAAAATTTCATCCGGCGCTTAAATGAGCAAAAAACTTTTATTTTTTTTTTGGCCAAGTTTTTTGCNAAGCACAGGACTTGTTTAACAATTCATTGAAGCGTTTTTTTTGACATTTTGCTTCGGCGTCTCTTGGGGACCATGTCAAATTTTCATTTTTAGCCAAATTGTTCGAAATGGTCAGTTTGGGAGACTCAGGTAAAAGCTATCTCCTCCACCAGTTTAGAAGATACACTTTCGGCTCAAACTGCATCTGAAAGCACAAGCCTTGTTTGACATTCTATTAAAGAGTTTTTTTTTGAAATTTTTATTTGGCGTCTCTTGAAGGCCATGTCNTAGGCTCAAAATGAAAAGTTGCCATTGCCCCCAAGAGACGCCGAAGCAAAATTTTAATAAAAACTCTCTAGTTTATTGTTAAACAAAGCTTTGGCTTTCAGATGCAGTATAAGCCGAACGTGTATCTTTTAAACTGGTGGAGGAGATAGTTTTTGCGTGAGCCTCCCAAACTGACCATTTCGAACAATTTGGCTAAAAATGAAAAGTTGACATGGCTCCCAAGAGACGCCGAAGCAAAATTTCGTAAAAAACTCTCCAGTTTATTGTTAAACAAGTCTTGTGCTTTCAGATGCAGTATTAGTCAAAACTATATCTCTCAAACTAGTGGAGGAGATAGCTTTTGCCTGAGCCTCCCAAACTGACCATTTCAAAATTTTAATTTTTGGTTTTTTCGCGTTTTTGTCCGCTGAAAGCAAAATTTAAAAGCAAAAGCGCTTTTGCATTATTCCTACGGTTCTCCGGAGCCTGACACAAAAAAATAATTAAAAATGATGAAAATTGAAGGAGTAGGCATCAACTGCGTGTCTTTTTAGGAGGCTTTTTAAAATCGTAGGTGGGATTGTATCAGATTACCGTTGAGTTCAAAATTACCGCGAAGGTTGGTTCTGTTAGTAACAAATGTTTTTGGAATATCACCTTTGCTAGTTTGGCGGGAAATGACCTTGAAAGGTGCCCAAATGAGCGACACCCACTCCCTTAAACCGCTCGAAAGACAAAACACAATTATATTTTGAGTGCTCAAGTTAAAAATCTAGACTTTAAAATTTTCAGGAAAAAAAACAAACATTTAGCACATCAAAAAAATTGACGACTTAACAATTTGGCAAGTTTTAAGGAAATAATGTCATTTAATTTTTGATAACAAGAATAAGAGCGCTGTAACAAAACAAAGACATCTTTGAATGAAGTTAAAGCGGGCATTCGTAATTTTTTGAGCCGGTGATTTTGGAAAAATTTGACCAAGAAATGTGGAAAATTTTCAAAATATTTCCAAATTTTTTCGACCCAGTAAAATTCTTTTATCAAGAGCCAATATCCGGATCTGTCTTCAAGAACCAAACCCATTAAGTCTCCGGAAATTAAATATAACTTAAATTAAAAAAGATTATTTCATGCTCCTGCTAAATTGTTATTATTTTTTATCAAAATTGTCATTTTGTTTTTCCGGAGTAAAAAAAATTAAAAAATTAGTTTTTGTTTATTTTAATAATCAGAGAAATTTATCTTACTAGTTCGAATTTTTATTCAATTTGTTTATTAGCCATTTTTTTATTGGGCAAAATGCTGTCTAGCCACTAAAAGAAAAAAAAACAATTGAAAAAACTTAGGCTGTCTACTTGCCTAGGCCTTCTTAAATTTTTATTTGCATATCAGAATAAACGCAATAAAATTGTACACTTGATGTCGACACATTATCAATGAAAAAGTCATTTTCAGCATAAATCGACCACCCTCATCGGCTCGTGAGAGTTAATGATATAACAATCATGAACATTAAGACTGTTATGAAACGTGTACTTGGTAGTGAATTAAATCATGACCCCAGTCAAACACGACTGAAAAGAATAAAGCAATTTTTTCTCAATGAGGTTTATTTGGTCTTCAAATACTGAAATTAACATATATTCAAATCTTATGATCAGTTTCTTTATAACTCTCGTCAGCAGTCTCTAAAACAAAACCTTAAAAAATGGTTTTCAAGATTTTTTTCAATTTGTTTTTTGAAATTATTTCATCAAGTTTGGGATGATCAATTACAAATTGATAACGCTTCATCCTTGTGGGCATATTGGCTTTGTGCTCACAAGAGTTAAATATATCCTGTTCAGAGGAAGTCAACACAAAAATCGGGATACAGTGTGGTGTAGAATAGGGATTTAAGCGATGAGTAAGTGTAGAGCCTGTCGGCCTATCAGCGACGGTTATTACCCAGTCTAGCGTTTGTTGTGTTCACTCCTTCTGAACAAGATATGCTCAGTATTTAACCCTTGTGAGCACAGAGCCACAAATGAGGCTCTCGCATACCTAAAATTATTCAAAAACGGCATCGTAGAATATTTTCTTTTAAAAACATTATAAAGAATTTCGATTCGATTCCGTAAAAATTATTTAAATTTTTTTCGAATGTTTGTTTCCAGAATAACGGGGTGTTGATTTATAAGGATTTTTCGCCTATGTTTCACTTCCTGAAAATTATTTCGAACAAGACATAAAATACAAGTGTGAGATTAGCCAGTTTTCAGCAAAGCGTTTTGTGCATGCATAACAGTTTAAAAATTTATTGGTATCTAGGGCAGATTTTGTTTTTCGGAAGTGAAATTTGAAAATTTTAACTTCAAGTATCCCATGCAAAAAATTTATTATTATGAAAGTAAAATTAAGCAATTAAAAGCTATCAACAGTTGTACTGCATAACCATATTAAATTGAAAAAAAAATGTAATAATCTGCTTTTATAGGGTAAAATAAACATTTTTAATCTAAAGCATGATTTTTCCTTCAAAATGTTGGACTTATTTTAATTACTTTTGATTTATGAAATATAAATCAAAATAGACAAAACGATTATGTAGGCCAGATACTTGTGCATCGTTTTCGACAGAAAAAACATTTGTAAAGACAACTGTGACCGTGTATTACGTGATATGGTATACCTTGCTTTTCTCACTATATTTTCGAGAACTAAAATTTGAAATTCTAGAATATAAAATTTCGGTTGCGAAAATACTACCTCTCAACTTCCTTATGCAAATAAAATTCAAATTCCAACGGCCTTAAGCTTTCTGTAAACAAAATTCAAAGTAGAGACACAATTGTTGCTCTGGTGGCTTGGCGGAACTTTTGTTTATATGCTTACAAGGGTTAAGAAAATAAAAAGTCATCAGTTCAAAAAAAGAAATTTTTATCTGGCATGGACCATGTCACATGGTGAACATCATTTGAAATCTATTTTCTCGCAAACCCCGTAGAAATAAACCAACATCAATACTTAGCGTCGCCGGTGAGAGCCAGTTACCTAACGTTTAACAATGACGAAAAACAGTGTCTGAAACTCTGACACGTAAAGTAGGTAAAGAAATTCTTATCTTTTGATTACCTTTAAATTATTTGAATGACTTCGGTCAAGGATATCAAATATAATTACCTAAAATTTTTTTGACGCATTTATATTTCACGAAATATATTTGAGACCATTTTGTTTTTTCGACCAATCCGCACGTTTTTCCACAATTATTAAAGTAAGCTACCTAAAACCTTTTCAAAACATCGACTTTTGAGTATTTAATTTTCAAAAAAATTATTAAATATACAGTATTAAATATACAGGCCGAAAGAATTTAATTATACAAAAAAAATTGACCAAGTACCGAGAGTTTTCAGCTAAATTAAAAATAATCGAAAATGTTAATTTTCAAGAAACGTGCTTGAAATTAATTATCTGTTGGCAGTAAATGCTAGTATCAAACGTTTCAAAAAAACTAAGGGTTTTCAGGTGTTAAGAATATTTTATAAAATTAAAAATACTCACATTTTCGTTTATTATATACTGAAATTTGGGTATTTTTAATTTTATAAAATATTCTTAACACCTGAAAACCCTTAGCTTCTTTGAAACGTTTGATACTAGCATTTACTGCCAACAGATAATTAATTTCAAGCACGTTTCTTAAAAATTAACATTTTCGATTATTTTAAATTTAGCTGAAAACTCTCGATACTTTGTCAATTTTTTTTGTATAATTTAATTATTTCTGTAATTAATCAAAATTGATCAAAAGGCGGGAAATTGTGGAACATTTGTAGTTTCAAACGTAATTCAAAAAGTTGAATAAAGTAAGGTTAGATTTTTTTGTTAAACTTTATTTTAATTATTTTCAAATCCCCCGCACAATCTAGATAATTCAAAAGGTGTTAAAAGGATAAACAGTTAAACTTCAATTAGTGAGGAAAGCATCAAAAAGCGAGCTACACCCATCAATGAAAACTCTTTGGTATTTGAATAAATAATTTTTGATCAAATTGCACAAAAATTGATGAAAAAGTTTTCTTCGTGACAAATAAACTTTATTTTATGTACATTAAATTGTTTATATCAAAATAACTTTATAATTATGAAATCGATGACAAATTGAATGTGATAATGTTTATTTTATGAAAACTCAAATAAAAACTATATATTAAAGTCAACGTGAAATCAATATTTATTTAAAGAAATCTGAAAATTTTCTGAAAAATTTGCAAACCTGGAAAAATAGCAATAATAAAATATCTTGCCCCGTAACCATCTTTTATGTTTTACGCAAAATTGTGACAAAACAAGAATTGTCAAAAAATTTCCCAACTGATCACAAAGTTTTTGTCATTCAAAATATTTGTAATTTTGGTTTTACGATGCCAAGAGGTCACTTACATTTAATGTGTTCTTACATAATCCCTGCCTAAGATATTTGATGAGCATGAAGCGATTTGTACTCTTGGTGGCTTGCGGATGTGTCAATAATTTCTCATTTTCGATATTTTTTCGCTTTTCCTCCATTTCTCTGACTTATCTCTATAAAAAGGTTAAAAAACTTATGCAACTTTTTTTTGCTATTAGCACAAAGAATAAAATATGGTTCGATTGTTTCTTAATCGTAAAAGCTTAATTTTTCAAATAAAGATGAAACTTCAGTGAAAACAAATAGTAAAAGTCAAGGTAAAGAAATTTTATGAAAAATCTGTGAAAAGCAATTTGACGACTTGTATTCTCAGATTGAAGCAATTTGAATAAATGAAAAAAAATTTGAACTCTTTAGAGAAAATTAAAAATGATTTCTGACAAAACCTTTTGTTTTTTAGTATACCATTTTTTATGAAATTTGGCACCCCAAGTACAATCAAAAACCTGAGCACGCCGGGTGTGCATGTAAAAATTTGTGGGTTTTTCAGGTCATGAAGATTAAAATTTTGCCAAAAAGATAAAGTGAAATATATCGATGTCACTTCTATAACCATTCGAATAACTTTGTTAAACTGAAATTAAATAAATTTTGAATTTAATTCTTGCGAACGTTTTTGTTTATTCATAAGCAAGCTAAATTAATCATAAAAATATTTTTCTAAGAAAAACGCAGAAAACATAAAAACAGACGATGTCTTAAATTTGCAAAAAAATTGAAGTTTGGCGTAAATCAAGAAATACAATTTTGATTATTTCTTAATTATAATAATTTTTAATTCAATAATTTAGTAGAGCATGAATTTATTAATACTGCAGAAGGCCTATTATCGTCGAAAGTTTTTGTCAGGAAATTTCGGCGATATTGGGCACTTTCGGCGATATGGGGACAAAAATACATTTGTCGTTCAAAAGGGTTGGCGTTCAAAATGACGTCATAATTTGGCTACCAAAATGTGTAGAATTACGTACTCCACCAAACGCAATCTAATGAAAATTAAAAAAAGTAGATTTCAGAAATTTAATCTTGAACTATGACGTCATTCATAACTTGAAAGCGAACTAACACAAATTTGTAATGAAAACCTCAAACGCTCACGGAATTTCGGCGATATTCGGCTTTTTCCGCCATATCTCTTTATCACTTTTTAATTAGAATGCGTAGCCACTACACCTTTTAACGTGTGATTTTAACGTTGTGGCTACGCATTCTAACCAAAAAGTGATAAAGGGATATGGGCCATATATCCCTTTAACAATCTAAAGTCAATTTAGGATGTGCGGGCGGAAGGAGACAATCCTAACACTCCTGAAATCCCTTCTAGCCACTCATGGGGCCACACCTCAGCCCACACATCCTAGATTAACATTAGTTCGTTAAAGTGATATGGGCACTGATCGGAATTTATCTAAAAATCGTCAAATTGCTTTTTGGCGATAATGGGCCTCCCGCTGCAAATAATTTTTAAATTTTTAATATAATTATTAAGTTACTAAAATAAAATATATAAAATAATTAATTACAACGTTTCGAGAATTCATTTTCAAGCTAAAAATAATTAAGTAAGTGCATAAAATCACAGTGCGATATCTACTGTTTTCACTTTTTCTGGAAAAGATAAAGGTAGGCAAACTAGAGCTGATCTTCAGGCCCACTTGGTAATAAGGTTTAATTTGTATAAACTCATTGCTTTTGACTTTTCATATAAAATATTAAATTATTTAATAAATTAATAATTTTTTATGAACACAAAATGAACCGAACATTTTCATTACTGCAGTTACATTTTCTCTTATTATGTTAAAAATACCTTTCTATAATATTTTGTTTATTAACGATCTGCTTTGTTTTTTGGCATCCGATTTATAATTGGCTTTATTTTACGAGAATCATCCTCTAAAAAATGTTTTATTCTTATGAAAAGTTAGTATGTATATAAAAAAACGTATTAAAAACCTTTGTTTTCTCAATTATAATTTCAGGATGTCTCACTTTTGATCTTTTGTCAAATATAATAAGTCTTGGTCTGCCAATTTTTTAAGATAAATATCACTTTTATTTTCTTTGTATTTAACTCTTACAAGGTAATAATAATTAACAAATATTAAAACACCTTTTTCTCTTTTGATTTAATTTTCAGCAAATTTAGAAAAAAAAATCGTGATTTTTCGATTCCTGTACATATATATTTGAGAGAACAAAACTTTTCGTAAATGAATGAAGCAAATATTTCGAAAATTTTCAACAATACAAGAGATCATGAGATAATCAACTCTCAGCCGAAAAAAAGACTTTTTGTTATAAATAATTATAAAAGTCAAACAGTTTGTTCTTTGGACTACACATAACTCGGGATTTTTTTCTATTTGAAATTTTTTCGAAATAAATCGAGGTTATTTTTTCATAATTTGATAACGGTTAAGCAATTAACAATTCTGAAGGTCACAAATGGCCATCGAACGTACTTTTTTCATCGGCAAACACGAGTCAAATTTTTCTTGCGGGATGTTGACTCTCTAAAATTGAAGATGAACCCGGTCAACCAAAAATTACCAGTCAAAGGTTGAGATCATCGAATAAATTTGAATAAAAGGTAAACCATTTTTTGAGGTTGCATTTCAATTAACGGAAAAAAGACGAAAGTTGATCCGTGAGGTTGCTGAAGAGCAAAATTAAGGTATCAATTTAGTGAACGAAGTTAAACAAGGTTTATGATATGTTAATAAAAAAATTAATCCAGAGATGATTGGGTTGTATTCTCAAAATAATTTCATAAAATTGACTAACAACTTTAACCGGTAATTTTTGGTTGACCGGGTGGTTTTTAATGTTTGAAGAGACAGTATCTGGGTAGAGAATCTCTACTAGAGACTCTTAACTAGAGAGCTTCAAATCCTATCGGCAGATATAAGTTATATATATATTATATAAATTATATATATATGCTGAACCGTAACTTTAAACTGAATTGATTTCTTTCAATTTATTATTTATAAAGTAAAGAACAAGCATATATGATATGCTGCATATCCCTTTATCACGCGTTTGTTAACATCCCGGCCCTGTGTAGTAACGTAGTGAAAAATGATATGTAAGTTAGGGTGTCCCAGGTAACTCGCCTTTTTGATGTTTAGGGCCTGGGACAGCCTAATGTAAGTGAGCTAATTTGGCCAGTGAATTGTAATTTTTTAAATAACTGCATATCCTTTTATCACACTTTTGTAAATATCCCTGTCCTACTTCTTTAAAAAACAGTACGTTTGCTCATCAGGGCCGGGATATTTACAAAAGTGTGATAAAGGGATATTATTCAAGAAATATAGTTTTTTCAACATAAGCTCTTTTTTAAAAATGATAGTTTAAACTGACTTACCTTGCAATTTGTAAGTCTTTTGAATTCCGAGTTTACAGTACAAATAATAGTTTTGGTCACAAACCATGTAAATTGTTGACGGCGAAACATCGTGGAGCGAAAACTCGTGGTGAAAGTCTGCCTTTACTGTATACATAAATATAATAATTCATTTTGCCGAACCTCAACCAAATTCTCGGCACTACCGTTTCATGCTTAGGTAATATGGCGTTAATTTACAACATCAATAGTTAGTAACATCCAATAAAATGTATATACAAGCATTTCAATTTAAGAATAACAGATACAAATCTACCGGCGTACAAAACGTGAAGATTTTAAACAATTTTTGATCAAAACTTTGAGAAAAAACAGGATCGTACGAAGTCAGATTGTATTTAGACCAAAAATCTTGACTTATCATGGATAGGAGTGTGAGCCCACTTTTGAGCAATATTTTTGTTTCCGTCGATACTGTTACTTTGCAATTTGAACATTCCATCACAAGTTCCAAAATATAAAAAAAGGTTCCATTTTGACAATATTCATCGTGAATTTGATGCAGTAGTTCAAAAGAAAACTTTTTAGCACCTCAGAAGCTTTAAAGTCTATTGACAGGAATCATCAATGCATCATTTATAGTAAAATAAATTATTTTTGGCAAACAGCAAAAAACCGGTCGAAAACCCATAAACCAATACTGTTCTTTCCTTCGAAATTACCGGTAATACGGTCAACGCTAATACCAATCAAAACGGTGAATTCAGATTATTCACATTGAAAAAAGGAAGCGAAAAAATGTCCATACTGTAATAGAAAGCAATTGGATTAAACTAGAATATGTCAAAATCAAACCAGCATTTTTGAAAAGTCCAATGTTGTCTATGCACGCGCCGTTTGTTAGTAAATACATACACTCCCTGAAATTAAAATGCTTTAGTTTTCCCGATGTCATCTTTTGCTTTTTAAATAATCTTCATTTATGGAGTAGAATCGTGAAACTAAAAAAATAGATGAGTTAATTGAAAAATATTGTGTTTCACAATAAACAATTTCTTGAACATGAAATTTGATTCCTATTCGAAATAATGAAAACATTTGATCGTCCAATCAAAGTTATTTAAAAACAGATTATTCACATGTCAAATTTTTGATTTCTGTGAAACGATTTAAGTCTTCTTTTAAGAATAATTCAATCAATTGGGTTATGATCGATATGAATGGATTCATCTGCGAATAATAGATTCGCGGATGTTATATCAGAAAGATACTAATGGCGAGATGTGCCGCCCTCATAAGATCAAAACTTTAACTGCAAGATGTAATTATGCACGAAAAAGTTGAGTTATTTTGATGCAAATTATTCAGTATCTTTATTAAGTCAAACTAAAAGTTTAGTTTGCTTCAAAACAGTTTGAGCAATGCATACTTCAGCGACGATAAATAATTTAATTTGAAATCTTCAATTATTAAGGTGTGCGATTGACACTGTGACAGGGTTGTTAATTATATCGGATTAAATGATCGCATTCACAACGGTTTCAAAGGGCAAGTATTTAAAACTATATTCAAAGTATTTATTGAATTTACACAACAAACTTATAAATTCTTTGTCAAGCCAAAATTATATTGGTCCTACTTATCCAAGTATTCAGAATCAGTGGA
>SCLH01001306.1:0-28945 GCA_004367855.1 Oikopleura vanhoeffeni | reverse complement strand
AGCTAGAGCATGAATTTATTAATACTGCAGAAGGCCTATTATCGCGGAAAGTTTTTGTCAGAAAATTTTCGGCGATATTGGGCACTTTCGGCGATATGGGGACAAAAATACATTTGTCGTTCAAAAGGGTTGGCGTTCAAAATGACGTCATAATTTGGCTACCAAAATGTGTAGAATTACGTACTCCACCAAACGCAATCTAATGAAAATTAAAAAAAGTAGATTTCAGAAATTTAATCTTGAACTATGACGTCATTCATAACTTGAAAGCGAACTAACACAAATTTGTAATGAAAACCTCAAACGCTCACGGATTTCGGCGATATTCGGCTTTTCCGCCATATCTCTTTATCATTTTTAATTAGAATGCGTAGCCACTACACCTTTTAACGTGTGATTTTAACGTTGTGGCTACGCATTCTAACCAAAAAGTGATAAAGGGATATGGGCCATATATCCTTTAACAATCTAAAGTCAATTTAGGATGTGCGGGCGGAAGGAGACAATCCTAACACTCCTGAAATCCCTTCTAGCCACTCATGGGGCACACCTCAGCCCACACATCCTAGATTAACATTAGTTCGTTAAAGTGATATGGGCACTGATCGGAATTATCTAAAAATCGTCAAATTGCTTTTTGGCGATAATGGCCTCCCGCTGCAAATAATTTTAAATTTTTAATATAATTATTAAGTTACTAAAATAAATATATAAATAATTAATTACAACGTTTCGAGAATTCATTTTCAAGCTAAAAATAATTAAGTAAGTGCATAAAATCACAGTGCGATATCTACTGTTTTCACTTTTTCTGGAAAGATAAGGTAGGCAAACTAGAGCTGATCTTCAGGCCCACTTGGTAATATAGGTTTAATTTGTATAAACTCATTGCTTTTGACTTTTCATATAAAATATTAAATTATTTAATAAATTAATAATTTTTTTGAACACAAAATGAACCGAACATTTTCATTTCTGCAGTTACATTTCTCTTATTAGTTAAAAATACCTTTCTATAATATTTGTTTATTAACGATTGCTTTGTTTTTTGGCATCCGATTTATAATTGGCTTTATTACGAGAATCATCCTCTAAAAAATGTTTAATTCTTATAAAAAGTTATGTATATAAAAAATTATTAAACCTTTGTATTCTCAATTATAATTTCAGGATGTCCACTTTTGATCTTTTGTCAAATATAATAAGTCTTGGTCTGCCATTTTTTAAGATAAATATCACTTTTATTTTCTTTGTATTTAACTCTTACAAGGTAATAATAATTAACAAATATAAACACCTTTTCTCTTTGATTTAATTTTCAGCAAATTTAGAAAAAAAAATCGTGATTTTCGATTCCTGTACAATATATTTGAGAGAACAAAACTTTTCGTAAATGAATGAAGCAAATATTTCGAAAATTTTCAACAATACAAGAGATCATGAGATAATCAACTCTCAGCCGAAAAAAGACTTTTTGTTATAAATAATTATAAAAGTCAAACAGATTTGTTCTTTGGACTACACATAACTCGGGATTTTTTTCTTATTTGAAATTTTTTCGAAATAAATCGGGTTATATTTTTCATAATTGAGAACGGTTAAGCAATAAACAATTCTGAAGGTCACACAATGGCCATCGAACGTACTTTTTTCATCGGCAAACACGAGTCAAATGTTTCTTGCGGGATGTTGACTCTCTAAAATTGAAGTCAACCCGGTCAACCAAAATTACCAGTCAAAGGTGAGATCATCGAATAAATGAATAAAAGGTAAACCATTTTCGAGGTTGCATTTCAATTAACGGAGAGAAGACGAAAGTTGTTTCGTGAAGTTGCTGAACAGCAAAATTAAGGTATTAATTTAGTGAACGAAGTTAAACAAGGTTCATGATATGTTAATGAAAAAATTAATCCAGAGATGATTGGGTTGTATTCTCAAATATTTCATAAAATTGACTAACTTTAACCGGTAATTTTGGTTGACCGGGTGGTTTTATTGTTTGAAGAGACAGTATCTGGGTAAAGAGTCTTACTAGAGACTCTAAACTAGAGAGCTTCAAATCCTATCGGCAGATATAAGTTATATATATATGCTGGAGCGTAACTTTAACTGAATTGATTTATTTCAATTTATTATTTATAAAGTAAAGAACAAGCATATCCTTTAAACACTTTTGGATGATTGAGAGATGTGGGCTGAAGAGAAGATAAAGCGGCCTCATGAGTGGCTAGAAGGGCTTAGGAGTGTTAGGATTGGCTCCCTCAACCACATCTCTCAAATCTCAAAAAGGTGTTAAAGGATGATATGCTGCATATCCCTTTATCAGAGTAACGTATTCTGGACCTACAATTCACAGGTGTTTTGTTTTTATTGCTATTTTTGAGTAAATATCTTGAGAATCACTTTTCCACGCCTTTTCGTAAAATTTAAATGATTTTATTCCCGCAGCCGATATCACACCGATTTATTCAGCTGGAGTCGAAAGATAAATTAATAATTATTTAAATTTTTTTTTTTTAATAAAACAGGAAATAGTTTGCAGAAATGAATTGACAGTAATTTTGGAGAATAAACATACTTATTTTAATCATAATCCGGTACAACAATTTGTGGAATGCAATGAGGGCATTCGGCTCTATAAAGAGCATCAGAGTTGTTTTCAACTCTATTAAATTTGAAAACCGCTTCATAAAAAATATCTTGAATGAAAAATATAATTAAAGTCGATTCTCTAATCGCAGATTTTAAATTTCTTGCAATAAATTGCAGTTTGATAATGTGTTAATCCGACCGTTTCGTTTAGCCACTTTCAAACCCGCGTAAAAATTCTAAATTTGTCCCGTCTTTCGCTAAAAAAATTATAGATGCCTGAGACCATAGAACTTAAATTATATGCCCGAAATTATATTTATTTTGTAAAATTGCGTTCAAAGATTCACATGGATTATTTGTAGTTGAGGGGTACTCAGTTAATAAATCCAGTTGAAATTTGAAAATCGCGCCCAAAATAAATATAGATTAGGGGTCAAGTAATATGTTCGAAAATAAGCAGTAGAAATTTTGAATTTTTCACTATCAAATTCATCAAATATTTCAGTTGAACATTCTCTAAACAAGTAACCAGTTTAGCTAAAATTATACTGTATAGGCAATTCAGATCGCAAAAAGAAGGCCCAGTAAAGTATTAAAAAGTTCTTCAAATTTTGGACTCTTATTTTTTAGGCCGTTTTAATAAGATATTTTTAAGGCTATTTTTAATATGAAAAAGCAAGTGACATTGGAGTTTGTAGAAAATGAGATTCAAATTATTAATTATCGCACTCTCGTTATCTGAATGCAACTTAGAAGGAAATAATAAATTACCGGTTATTTCTGTGTAGATTTTCACGCGTTTGTTAACATCCCGGCCCTGTGTAGTAACGTAGTGAAAAATGATATGTAAGTTAGGATGTCCCAGGTAACTCGCCTTTTTGATGTTTAGGGCCTGGGAAAGCCTGATGTAAGTGAGCTAATTTGGCCAGTGAATTGTAATTTTTTAAATAACTGCATATCCTTTTATCACACTTTTGTAAATATCCCTGCCCTACTTCTTTAAAAAACAGTACGTTTGCTCATCAGGGCCGGGATATTTACAAAAGTGTGATAAAGGGATAAAATTCAAGAAATATAGTTTTTTCAACAGAAAGCCCTTTTTTAAAAATGATAGTTTAAACTGACTTACCCTGCAATTTGTAAGTCTTTTGAATTCCGAATTTACAGTACAAATAATAGTTTTGGTCACAAACCATGTAAATTGTTGACGGCGAAACATCCTGGTGAACTAGTCCTGCCTTTACTGTAATCATAAAATTATAATTATTCATTTTCCGAACCGCAACCAAATTCTCGCACTGACGGTTTCATGCTTAAGTAATATGGCGTTAATATTCAAACATCAATAGTTCAGTAAAAATTGTATGGTTGTTTAGGACACTATTATATGGGGGGGAACCTCCCAAAACCCCCTAAGTGTGTTATATGTGGGCTTCGCCCACGTTAGGGGGAGACCCCCTAAAACCCCCCAAACTGTAAGGTTGTTTAGGGCACGATTATATTCCGAGTTTACAGTACAAATAATAGTTTTGGTCACAAACCATGTAAATTGTTGACGGCGAAACATCGTGGTGAACTAGTCCTGCCTTTACTGTAATCATAAAATTATAATAATTCATTTTCCGAACCTCAACCAAATTCTCGCACTGACGTTTTCATGCTTAAGTAATATGGCGTTAATATTCAAACATCAATAGTTCAGTAACATCCAATAAAATGTATATACAAGCATTTTCAATTTAAGAATACAGATACAAAAATCTTACCGCGTACAAAACGTGAAGATTTTAAACAATTTTTGATCAAAACTTTGAGAAAAAACAGGATCGTACGAAGTCAGATTGGTATTTTAGACCAAAAATCTTGACTTATCATGGATAGGAGTGTGAGCCCACTTTTGAGCAATATTTTTGTTTCCGTCGATACTGTTATTTCCAATTTTGAACATTCCATAATGGAAATTCCATCACAAGTTCCAAATATAAAAAAAGGTTCCATTTTGACCAATATTCATCGTGAATTTGATGCCAGTAGTTCACAAGAAAACTTTTTAGACACTCTAGAAGAGCTTTAATAAGTCTATTGACAGGATACTTATCAAAATGCACTCATTTATAGTAAAATAAATTTATTTTTAGCAAACAGCAAAAAACCGGTCGGAAAACCCATAAACCATACTGTTTGCTTCGAATATTTATCTCCGCTAATACGGTCAAAACGCTAATACCAATCAAAACGGTGGGATTCAGATTTATTCACATTGAAAAAAAGGAAGCGAAAAATGTCCATACTGTAATAGAAAGCAATTGTGATTAAACTAGAATAATGTCAAAATCAAACCAGCATTTTTGAAAAGTCCAATGTTGTCTATTCAGCGCGCCCGTTCTGTTAGTAAAATACATACGAGTTCCATGAAATTTAAAATGCTTTAGTTTTTCCCGATTGTCTATTTTTTGCTTTTTAAATTAATTCTTAATCTTATTGAGTAGAAATCGTGAAACTTAAAAAAATTAGATGAGTTTTTGAAATTGAAAAATATTTGTTTTCACAATTTTAAAAACTATTCTTTAAACAATTGAAATTTGATTCCTATTCGAAAATAATGAAAACATTTGATCGTCCAATCAAAAGTTATTTATTAAAAACAGATTATTCACATGTCAAATTTATTCGATTTTTCTGTGAAACGATTTTAGTCTTTTGTCTTCTTAAGAATCCGAATTTCAATCAATTGGGCTTTATGACTCGATATGAATTTGAATTCATCTGCGAATAATATTATTTTCGGTATGTTTATATCCAGAAAGCATAACTAATGTGCGAGATGGTGCCGCCCTCATACAGATCAAAAACTTTTAACTGCATAGTTATTGCACGAAAAAAGTTTTGAGATATTATTTCTGATGCAAAATTATTCAGTCTATCTTTTTATTTTTATATGTCAAACTTAAAAGTTATGGTTTGGCTTCAAAACAATGTTTGAGCAAATAATCGCATACTTTCAGCGACATAAAAATAAATTTAAATTTATGAACCAAATCCTTCAAAGTTGATCAGTGCCGATTGACACTTGTCTGTACAGGGTTGTTTTAAATTATGAATATACGGATTAATGATACGCAATTACCACAACGGTTTTCAAAAAGGTTGCAAGTTATTTTTAAAAAATATTTTATTTCCAAAGTTATTTATTTTGAATTTTACACAACAAACTTTATAAATTTTCTTTGTCAAGCAAAATTAATTATGCCGTTCCTACCTTAGTCCACAAGTATTTTCATGAATTCAGTGCCGAAAGTTGATTAATTCAAATTTTGAACAGATAACTTGGTTATAACTTCAATTGAGGTTTTTTTCTTAGTTGCAATAACTGTTCTTCGATTATTTTTAAATTTGATTCTCCGAGCTATACCATTTTTATCGATAATTTATTTCGTCAAGTTAATTTTTTATTTATTTAGTTACAAAAATTGCGAAGATGTGAAAAACTGTCTACTAACAAAAATACATCTAAGTTATTTGGTGTGTTTATATTACAAACTTTGTCAGAAAAACACTTTTTAAATATTTTGTAGTCAATGGAAAAATTTTGAAAGCAATCGGAAATATTATAGAAATTAAAACTGAAAGATATTTTTTGCTTATCCTTTTTTTCATTGTTAAAAATAAGCTTTTTGAAAAGTTGACGTTAATTTTATGTAAAATGGATACAGTACTCTTATGAGATTTCGGAAAGATAATTTGGAACTGGCATAAAAGAACTGGAATTTGAAAATTTTGATTCAGTTATCATCATTTGAAAAAACATGACATTTTGGATCAAGAGTCAGAATTATTTGCTGAAACAATTCCAATAACTATTAAAAAACATGAATTCGACACACTGCGAAAAAATGCTGATTATTTTGACTGTTCCAAAATTTTCAGATGATATTAGAAGATTTTTTTGGGATCCACTGTGAACAACTTTATCAAAATACGGGTTCAAATTTCCATTATTTAAATTTCGAAATTTTGACCGATCAAAATTTCCAAATCTGTTGATTTTCGATTTCACCATTCAAATGGCTAAAACAATGGACGTCTCAACTTTTAAAAATGTTACCGATCGGCACTTAACTATTGACGCGTTAGAGCACAACGAAAATTTTACTCTCGAACTCAGATTTTCCAAAGAAGTGGCCAAAAGGCATTTTTTAAAGTATTTTTTTTATCAATTTATCTGTCTTGAAAAGTAGTTTTAGTTTTTGAGACAAAAAAGCAAAATATATTTTATCTGACTTCGGAAAGTCTAAGGCAGTTTTTTTTGCTAATAAATCAAAAACAGCTAAAATTTGGCTAATGCAGTATTTGCTCTTCACAATTTTATTTCTAAAATGTTAGAATATTTCCGCTAAAATAAAAGTTCCGAAACTAGAGGTGGAGTTTCCTTTTTATTTGACTCAAAGTTCAAAAACAGCAAAATACGTTTATAAAACGTGCTCAACTCCAAGTAAAATAAAGGCGATTTCTGATCAATATTTTTGACTTTTTTTTCCGCTAAGATGGTATTACATGGTGCTATATCAGACGGTTCGCCATTAGTTTTCAAACTAAACTCAACAAATATGTTTGACACAACGAGCGCCAAAAAATAATATTCTTGTTGGTCAGACTTTTGCCGGATTGGCTGATTAGTCATCAACATTTTGCCGACTTCGCAAATTTCTATCATTGATTGGACACATTTTTTGAAAGATTCGCTGAAGAATATTCATAATGACTTTTTTTCCATAATTATATATAATTATATNATATATCGTTAGTGAAAAAGATTTTGGTGAACATTCAGTTCTGCGTTGTTAACTTTTTGTTTTGCGAAATGATTTTCTGTAGCGATTACTTTTTGAGCTTTCTGGTTGTTAAAAAATGTCAGTTTATATTGATTGAAAATGGAAATCCACCGTAATTTATTCTGAAAATAATCCTAACTGTAGGGTTTTTTGATAACTTTGAGAGACCAATCTTAGTTTTATTTCCTGATTTTCAAAAAATCCAATAGAAACACTGAAATAAAGCCGAAAATGTATATCCAATATCCCTTTATCACTTTTTGGTTAGAATGCGTTCCCACAACGTTAAAATCACACGTTTTTTTTCGATAATAATACAATTTTATTCAAAGATTTAGGAACTGTTCATTAACTGTAAAATTTAAAGGAAACAGTTATACAATAAAGGCTGCCTTAGGTAGAACATTTAATGTTTGTGACTTAATTTGACTTGTTTTTCAGAATACCGTATGACCGATAAGCTTATCGAAAAGTGCTCACCAATTTTGAGTACGCTAGGTCAAAGAAGAGTGCACTGCTTCACTTACACAATAGTGAAAAAAGTGAAGTATTTTTTTTTGAGAAATCTTTTATAAAATTTTAGAAAAGAACTGAAGTGTTCAATTTTATACTTTAAAGACAACTTTTCGGAGTACTGTCCAAAATGTCCCTTTTTGTTTTTTGAAAAATTTGAGAACAAAATGGACTGTACGTTAAAAGGAGTATTGGCTACGCATTCTAACTAAAAAGTAATAAAGGGATATGTATTCAATACTCTGACTAATACTCATACGTCTTGAAAATGAATCAAATGTCCTGACAAAAATTCTCAAATCATAAATGTATGTGTCAGGATGTTCGGATACGTGATGTTAGTTCAATTAAGTGTAAACCCGATTTTCTATCAAAGTACCGTATTTCGATGCCAAATTCTAAAGAACTTGTTAAATATTTAATGAAAGATCAAATAGTGACATTATTATTCTCAACGCCGACTTAATGAGAAAACTAAATGGGATTAAATGTAAACGTCTACTAGACAAAATCATTAATCGAATAAATTCAAGCCTAATTTTTTTCAATCCTGAATTCACTCGAATTCATGCAAATTGACCGAATTTTAATTCATCACAAGTTGTGATTTACATCGTTGTGATTCACAACGGTTATTTAATTTTTTGGAAAATGCAAAATTGACATACACTGTAATTATAACTCGGTTTTTCAGCGGAATATTAAGATTATTTAATTCTTCTTGTGTCGTGGTGATTGAACCCTACATTTAATGGGCTTCTCAAATGTCAACTGCACGAAAAGTATTGAATGTATTCTGTATATATTGTGATAAAATCACAGCTTTTAGGCCACTAATTTAATCACAAAGAAATATAGTTATAAATCCCGCAGTTAGCTTCACGGTCAGCTGATTTCTATCTGCTGATTGACCATATGTTAACCCGCTAGTGGTATTTATTCTTTAAATACCACGATTTTAACTGAATTATTATCAAAAGTATAACCAAAGTATTTGTGTTAAGAGGGTCGGTGCATTTTGACAGATACGCATATGGGCTCTTGATGAAAACCTTTTTACTGATTTTATATATCCTTCTCAATATATCACCAAAGTATTGTTTTATACTCCAGGCAACTTTTGTAAAGATAGAATTTTCGAGTTATTGCTTTTTAAGAAATTTGGTTAACCTGTAATTTAAGAAGAATTAACTCTCGAAAAACAAAAAAATAGAAGATTTAAAATCTAATTTTCTAAACAGTGATTCGTTCAGAAATAACATCTGATTTCCGGTTTCTAATAACCAGATGTTTTAAGATGTTTTGCAAAAAATCAAGAAAAAAGGAAAATAAAATATATTTCGACTCATCAGAAAAGAAAATCACGACTTGAAACCTTGAACGAATAAATTTCAATTAACTTTTGTCATTTCCGGTTTTTTAAACAATTAACTCCCGTAGTTCTTTGCGCCATCGATGGCGCAATGGCCTTTAATCGCAATTTAGGACCTTATCATGTATGAATAAAAATTTACAAAGTCATCGACTATTTGAATAATTGACGTTTGTGCGTTTTTTTTCGAAAATTTTTACTGTATTACAGTACTTATTTTTTGCAAAAAAAATTTAAATCATCAAAAAAAAGCCTTTGAGCGGGACCAAAAAAAATTCAAGATTTTTCTCATCAGACCATAGCCCAAAGTGATCACGTGACCGTATATTCAAGGAATAAGGTTGGCCAAAATAGTACTGTTTTTTTCAAAAATTACTTATATCAATTTTGAAAGAATGAAGTGGTTTTTTAAAAGTTTAGAAGACTTTTTCTTCATACACCAAAGACCAAAAACGATCACGTGACCTTCAAATTGGAAATAAGGTTTTGGTGAAGTGAACAAATAGTGACAAATTAACACCGAAAAATTTTTTGGGCCATTAAACACATAATTTCAAAGTTTGAACATAATAAATATTGTCCAAACACGTCACGTGATCTTATTTTTCGAAAATAAGGATTTAATTTATGACATATTTCAAACCTTATTTTTGAATTATTTCGTCACGTGATTTAATTCGGACATTGATGTGATGAGAAAAATGTCTAAAACGTTGAAGTGACCCTGAATTTTTTGACGAATTTGGTATTTTTCAAATTACGTAATATGCCTTCTTTCAAAATTACACAAATCACGTGGAAGATCCTTAAAAGAATCGTCAGGAATTCAAGACTATTATTGTATTTTAATTGGCCCCGGCTAAAATAGAGCATTTTCTAAAAGTCCAAATCCGGAAAACTGATAACATAATAATGCGTAGGCGAAAAAAAGAAGAGAATGATAAATTATTTCATGCGCGAGATAATCCATATTTTAAAGATATTTTTTACATGAGAATGGGAGAAACATTCCATTTTTTTTGCAGATGCAATACCCAAATTGGGCGGTTAATATTGAAATATGAAAATGTCAAATTAACCCTAAATTCGTGTGTTTATGCACTTGTTCTGAGAAATCGGCAAAAAGAGGAGTTTTAATTTTCTTATCACATTTGATAACTTTTATAAACTTTTTAACAAATTGTTTTTATATGACTGTAGAGAATCTTTAAATAATATGATTACATTGAAAAATATATGTTAATAACGAATCTTCGTTATAATGCTCAATTCAGCCGCTGCGCCATCGATGGCGCAAAGACACTACGGTCCAGAGATGGTCGGCCACTACGGGAGTTAAAACCACTATGGCTCCGAGGCTGAGAGGATGAGGGAGTTTAAAAATTGCTGGCGAATGATTTTTATTCAGGGTGTGTTTTCCTAACAACTTGTTTATAGTGAAAACCATATAAATTTGTAATAATGTATTGTTATCACCGTATCTTACACATTTAAGGTTATCACTTGAAAAATTTCGGCACAAATTGTGATTATCTACCGAAACTGAAAAATTGTCCGAGCAAAAAACTTTTTGAAAATTGTTTTTTTGTCAACTGATGGTTTTCTCACAATATTTCCGAATTTCATTTTTATGATTAATTTAATAATTTTTATTTTCAGGTTTAAATCGTAAACGCGAAATCGTATTGGATCGTCAAAACATCAAGATTGAACATTTTCCGAATCTTGAAAAGCTGAAACATATTGAATGCCTTAGTACATCTGACCTTGGAAGCGAGTCAGATAGCGGCGTAGGATCCGTCAGAACCGCAAGCTATGGTGAATTAAATGCATACCAAACACTCATCAAACTCATTCTGATAGACTTAAATTTTAATACCGCTCCTAAAATTCTGAAAAAACTCGTCCAAATAAAGGACCAGATTTTCAAAAAAATTTCTTAAAATGTACAGCGTGTGTCTTTTCGATTTCTCTGTTTTTTACCCAGGCGGCTAGACAGCCAAAATCCTAAGCAGAGTATATGCATTTTTGGCTGTCTACCCGCCTGGGTAAAAAAACGGAGAAATCGAAAAGACTCACGCTGTAATTTTAGTATCGGTTTTATTTCAGCATTCGTGACGAAAGTGAGAACTGTATTGAGTTCCGGCATTTTGTTTATGAGCAGAAACTTGCCAAGCTTCGAGGGCTTGCACAAAAAATTTATCTAAGAACTCGCTGAACATCGATTTCATGCACAAAAACTGAAGTGCCAAATTTATAATCAAAGGCCTAAAATTTAAAAAAAAATTGGGTGATCGGCTCTGAAAAATGAGCCAAAAACTTTTATCGGAATAAAAAAAAATACAAAAGAGTAAATGATTTCCATAGCAAAAATTCACCTTATTATCAGTGCTAGAACTAATAAAACTGCTGAAGAAACCGTACTCGTCGAACAGACAGGATCAGTGGTTGACCAAGAAGCAAATCTAGAGGTTCCAAAATCGCCCGAGGCACAATATATGGATCGAGATTCTACCATTTGTACCGTTACAAGGGCAGACTCGATGGCGACATTGGATCAAGGACTGTGTTGGAAATTAAAGTTGAAAAATGATAATCAAATTACAAATTTAAGGGTATAATTTTAAAGTAGGCCCCACTTGGGACGATTATGCACTTGGGTTAAATCACACTTGGGAATAAATCACACTTGGGACCATATGCAGTTGGGACCATGACGGACTTGGGACCAAGCATATTGGTTCCAAGTGTGATTTGGTCCCAAGCGCATAATCGTCTCAAGTGGGGCCTAGTCATAATTTTCAAATCACTACAAATAGGCGGTGAGATCAAAAAAGGGTGACAAGATCATTTAAAATTGATAAATAGCTCATAAATAATAATATAATTATTACAAGTTTTAGCTGCAGAGTCATTTTTTCAATATACTCTTTTACGGGTTATTAACAGGAAATTTTCTTCGTCTTGGATAAAAACTATCAAAAATTACTGGTAAACTAATTTACTTGAAAACTAAAAAACGCTTGAGAATTAATATTATGACCAAGAACAGCCGTGTATTGATTTTTGATTATACCAGTTATTATTTATTGTTTTTATTCGAGACTTTATAAATTTCCGGTAAATTACGAGTAGGAACCAAAGATCAATTATTTTTCGAATATTTTCTATTTTTATTTGCGCTTTCTGATTGGTCAAAATTTATGTACAATCCACTCAGAAAGCACCGCTTGAAGCCTGGTAGTAATTAAGGGCGTTGATTGGCTCTCTCTTCAACATGATGAGAAAAAGAGGACGAATCGTTTGCGTAAAATAAGCGGTGCCCTCTGAGTGGATTGTACCGTAGACTAAAATAGTCAAAACAATTTCGAAATCTTAGTATTTCTAGAATATGAATTTTTGCTAAAATTTTAGAAAATGAGCTATCGGTAAACCGGAAGTAACTCTCGAAAATTAAAGGTTTTCTGATAAAATTGAGAGTAAAATCAACATTGCGATATTTTTGTTTTTTTCGGCAAAAATTAGGTTTAAACTTTTTTGAGGTACCTATCTAAAAATTTTCCTGGAATTTTTTTTTTAATTTTTTCAAACTTTTAAATCATTTTTTCAGTCCTTTTTTGTCGTTTCATTCGTTTAATTTTAAACACATTTGAGACTGTAACTCATTGGATGCATTTGATGACGACGATATTTTATCTATTTTCACAAATCATTTGGGAAACGAAAGTCTTTCTGATCTGATGATGGCAGAGTTCAAAAAGATGACGACAATCAATGTGAAGCAATTAGCTTATGATTTTGCAAAACATGATCAATTATTATGTGCCGCAGTTTCGAGTTCTAAATTATTCAAAAATGAATATTTTTTGCGTTGAATTGGGGGAAGGGATGAGTAAATTTGATTATTCTGCAAATTTAAGTTATTGAATTTCAATATTTTAACCCTAGGCGGCCTCATTTGTATTGGTTCGAAACTATTCACTAAATTTTTCATCCTAAAAAATAACTTTATGAACCGGGGTATACATTTTTTTCAACTTTTTCATCTTATCGTTTGCTATACTAAAAATTCGTGAGCTCAAAAATTATACATATTCGATGAAAAAAGTTGTCCAATGAAAATTTTATGCTGCAAAAATAAAAATAAAATGAATTACGTTATTCAACCGGTTAAAAATTCCCATATAATAAAAATGGCCAATAATTTCGAAGAAAAAAATGTTTACCCCAAATAACCGCATTCAAGAGCTTCTTCTCTTTGAATGTCTAAAAATATATTTGTATTCCCCATCCGGACCCTTTTTTCTCCACATTTTTTAAACATCATCTTATCCGATTTCCCTATTCCAACGTGTGGGTTCAACCGCAACAAGTAATCAGTCAAATTCAAACTCGCCAAAGATAAAAAGGTTTGTTAAATACTTAACTAGACTCTAAAATTTAGTTTGTCAAAAGACATCGTTCAAAAAATACTGACTTTTTATCAATTAAAAAATTGTATTGAGCATTTTTATTGGCATCTCATTCAAGTTTTCGCTCAAGCTTGAGTAGTTTCCGCGGAAAAACCAGATAGGGGAAATTTACAAAGGGACTTATGGCATTTTTGTTGCTCAAGTATAAAATTTGGTGGTATCAGATAGGTATTATCAATGTTTCGAAGACAACAAAATTTTAGAAAATCATAAAATTGTCATAAATGAACGAAATAAATCGACCAAATTTAAAAATTGAAGTTCAATAAATTGTTTTACAAAAATTGTATAAGAAGGGCTGTGAGCAGGGTCGGCACATCTGAATTTTTTTTTGGATCGGATCGAGATCGGATCGGTCGCCTCAAATTTTTTTTGGATCGGATCGGTTGCCTCAAATTGTTTTTGGATCGGATCGGGATCGGATCGGTCGCCTCAAATTTTTTTTGGATCGGATCGGGATCGTTTAAAAAATTGTCCGTTGTTTAAAGAGTTGTATTTTAGTTGCCTTTCCCACAATTTCGAGAAATTTCAAATAATTTGTGAGTACATGTGAGGTTATAAGTTATAACTTAAAACGTGTTTTTAATGGCATCCTGATAATATTTTTCAAAAGTGTCTTTATAAAAGAAACCACACAGTTAATAATACTGTATTATTAACACATGTATACATATTTTTGTCCATATTTGCGTTAACCACCCCTCAACGACAAGCACGTTGAATATATTTGTGTTGAAAACTGTTTCAAATTATATCCATACCAGTATGTACTTTTTTTACTTGCGAAGTGAAAATTTGTATTAAGGTTATCGCGGCCAATTAAAATGGTAACTAGTGGAATTTTATTTTGAGAGCCAAGCTATAGCTGATGTCAAGGGTTTGAAAATAAAAACCACCTAGTTACATTTTTTATTGGCCGTAATTACCTGAATGACAATTTTCACTTCGCAACTAAAAAAAAGTCTTACTGTAAAATTAACAAGAAAACCAAGACACATTTTTACCAAATCAAATTAATTTTCAAACAAAAAAACACTGCGATCCGAGGCGTTGGATCGGCTCGGTTCGTACAAAAATTTGGATTCGGAATCTGGATCGGATCGGTCCACTTTTGAAAAAATTGGATCGCATCGGGATCGATCGTCGCCTTTGAAAAGATTGGATCGGATCGGATCAGTCGCCTTTTGAAAGATTGGATCGAGGATCGGATATCGGGATCGGATCGGAAACCGATTCCGATCCCGATCCGATTCGACGATCCGATTCCGATTCCAATTGTGCCGACCCCTGGCTGTGAGGCATAAGTTCCCCCCTCACAGTGTTTTGATTTAAAAAGTTATGAACGAGAGCACTCTGATGAATATAGTGGGGGGGTTTATAAACTAAGTTGGTAAGAATTGTTTTCCAATGTTTTTTTCTATTTCAATACTTGATTCTTCAAATTTTGGAAGAAATGTCGAAAAGGTTCTAAAAATTCTGAAATTAAATAGATCTTATTTGATCTTTAATAAGAAACATTTCATAAACCTTTTTAAAGTTTTTTCATATTTGTACGAACTTGAAATTTTTATTTCAAACTCAAAATTTTCCAACTTTGCAATATTTCAAAAATCACAAATGTTGGTAAAATGATTTAAAATCATTTTTTTTTATTTTTTCAGTGTCAAATATTTATTATCATTTTTTCTTTCTCAGAAAGTGACCCTCAAAATAAAATGGCGCGTCATTATTATTATAATTGTAATGATTATAATTATTCGAATTGGCAGTTATTTATTATCAATATTATTGATAAAAAATAACTGCCAAATAAATTATGAAAATTGACTTTTTCATGAACGCTTGAGCAACCACGGGTTAATCCTTTTTAACATTTTTACTTTTTCTTCAATTTAACTTTTCCTACACTTTTGAACCTTGCGACATTAAAATCTCGAAAAATAAAAGTGGATCCTTATTTTGGGTTAACAAGTATCATTGTAAAAAACTGGTATACAAGTATAATACGTACAAAACATACTTTGAATCTCATATTTAAGCTTTAATTAAATGCTTTTCATGATCGTTTACTTCCGGAGCAATTCGAAATTGAAAAAGTAAAAAGTCATTCTCAACCATAACCGTACTTTTCAAACTTTTCGAATAAAAAATGAAACTTTCTAAAAGCCTTGAATCACGGCCGTTGATATCCCTTTTTTACACTTTTGTAAATATACCGGCCCTGATTAGGAAACGTAGTGTGTTTTTAAGTAGTAGGGCCGGGATATTAACAAAAGTGTGAATAGGGGATATATAATTGAATCAGAAACGTGTTAAATGAACAAGTTTGGCGATATATTTAAATAGATTTATTTGACCGGAGTGACCTAGTGTGAAACTTTTAAGCGTATTAGAAATTAAGACTGCAAATAAAATGTTTTTATTCAGTTACTAATGATGGAATTCTAACCAAAATATCGACATTATTTATATCTTATTTATAAAAAAACTCAAATTAATCATATGTACTTTAGTAGCCAGATCAGTGCTGATTTATTCTGCATCTTATTAATTTTTTGTTTTCGTTTTACAGCGTTAAAAAAACATGAAAATTTGAACCATTATACACATCGTTCCCAAAAAAGACAAAATCGCCAATTTCCAACTATGTTTATTAATGAAACTTAAATATCTTCAAAAAATTATAAAAGTCCATTCATAGACACTGTGTAGTTGATGATACTATTTTTGTAAGAAAAAATTCTTCTTCAAAATTGATTAATGATAATTGTTTCCAGTTCAAAAAAAACAACCGACAAATGTGTTGACATGAAGCTTATAATGTACCAAAAGGTATCAAAAAAGTATAACAATTTTCATCTGGAACATGTTGTATCGAAATTTTAAGGTGTTGAAATTTTTGTCCCACAAGTTTATAATTTGGCAATACAGTTGTTGACCCCTCCAAACCGCCTGACTGATTAACAACCCCTATGAATGTAAAACAGCTCCTCTTGCTAATTCAAAATTTCTTTAGTTTAAAATTTTTCTTCGACGAAATTATTTCTATTCAACATTCATTTCCTTCATTCAAAAGTCAAGGGATACATCACCGACCTAGTTTTTTATCAGAAAGATATTTAGGATAATATTAACGACTTTAACCCCTATCGGCAATGGCGCCATTTCCTGTGAACACTTTCAAGCCCCTGCCCAGTTCACTTCCCTCCTTTTTGAGCTAAAACTTTAAGGGTTCGTAATTGGACCGACGACTTTATTTGGACATTTTGAAGGTATAATTTGCACCGATTTTGATCATTCGTGAAAAACATTTACTAATCTTTGTTTTTCGGAACTTCAAAATATCTTTATTTCTTGATGGAGTAAATTCTAGTTCACCAAGAAATCAAGCTATTTCTACTTTCCTAATAACTTAGACTGATACCAGTCAGTAACCTTAACAGAAATTTTTTATTATCGTCAAACTTTTTTGAATTTAAAATTTTTCTATTCACTATTTCAAACGTAGTCAACGCAAATTTTAAAAGTGAAAATATTGGCAACAATTGACCAGCTCAGATTTTATTTATTTTTTGAACACTTTCATATTATGTGCTGAAATTGACCTAGAAAATTTGTGGAAAACGGGTCATATTTTTTTTCCAAAAATGCTTGCCCATCATTTGGCTTAAAATTATCATTTAATTTATTTAAAGAATTCCAAACCACATGGTAAGCAATTTCATTGACGGTTTTGCAGTTTCAAACACTTTCCTGGTGTAATTTTGAGATAATTGTGCATATATCATTTTTTTTATGATTTCCTAGACATATCAAAAACTCACCGACCGTAGACAAAAAAGTTAAGTCGGGCCTACTTTATTTTCAGGTAATGAAATTTATATTTTTGTCTTATATCTCAGACAGAATAACTCAAAATTTAATTAATCTCCCAGATTGTTCCCAGGCAAAATGAGAAGTTCATGAAATACGTGTAAATTACATTTTTTGATTATGGGAGATGTCAATTTACTGCTCAGAATTTTCCTTATAAGATGTAAATTCCGGCAGAATTACTCTTGGAACATATTTCAGCTGAATTGACCGATAGTAGTTCAATGGTCACAAAATGTCATCATCATTCTCATTTATTTCTCGTTTCAAAAAAACATAGTCACCCGAAATTAATTATTTTCTCGAAATTATTTCAAAATTCAATCCTAAAATACATCTTGGACAAAACGAGATAAGGCAAGTTAATTTTCTGACAAGGAAATTGTCAGCCTGATTTTATACTTCTCAATTTTCTGTGGTTTTGAAACTCAGTCTGGTAGACATTGATATTAAAGATATTCTTGGAGACTGATTCTACCTGCAGCTATAAATTTGTTTTAAACCGTATTTGTATTAAAGCGCAAAACGTTTATTGCGCCTATTTTTATTTTCTTGCTAACATACAAGTTTTTCACTTATAAAATTTCTGAATACTATAGTGGATCTTCACTCTTTGTGAGGTCGGCAAGCTCAATTCAAATGATGCTGAATGCTTGGAGATGATTGGTTGAGGTGAACTCGCTATTGTAGCATATCCCTTTAACACCTTTTGGATGATTTGAGAGATGTGGGCTGAAAAGAAGAGAAAGTGGCCTCATGATTGGCTAGAAGGGGTCTTAGGAGTGTTAGGATTGGCTCCCTCAACCTACATCTCTCAAATCATCCAAAAGGTGTTAAAGGGATATATGTTTCAGCCAATCAGTCGACGGAATTATTCCCTCAAATTTAGATTTTCTCATGAATTCAGTGAATTTGAGGAAAGAGACAATTTTGAATATTAAAAACTAAGAATCAATTTTGTAGGTTTTCGATCATTTGCCCCTCCAGAAACAATTGAGTCAGAAACATTTGAAGGCAAAAATTGTGGCAGAATCAACGCCAGATGTTCCTTCTACTCCAGAAATTGATCTCAAGAATCGAGAGAAGAAAATGCGAAAAAAACGAAAAATGACACGAAAGACTAATTTTGGTTTGATTTGAACTCTAACATTCTAGAAAATATCAGTTGAAAAATTTCTATGATCGATTATTTTCGTTATCAAATTTAATTATTAACCCTAAAGTTAAAATAAGTGCTTATTCCGAAAAGTTATTTTTGAACAATATTTGTCTTAGGAACACCTTAAATTAGGGGAGTAAATCATGGAAATATTGGTGACAAACTCATTGAATAACATTGGGATTTTTCTGAATTTTTCATTTTTTACGAAATTTTAATTTTTCAGGATTTAAATAGCTTGGTTCAATTTAGCCCGTTATAGTTCACGCACTTTAAATCCGCGGAAAGTTTTGTCGTATTTGGAAGTCTTTATGATGTTTAATTACATAATCTATCAAAAGTTTAGTTAAAAATGTTCTTAAACTTTTGCACCAAGATCGGCATTTTCATGTTGAAAATTTTGCGTAAGTGCCATAGCAAAAGATAGCTACTTTTGATACACGACACGGGGTAAATTTACAATATTCCCCAAAGAGTTAAAAATAATTTCCGAAATGTAATATGACACCAAAACTAATTTTGACAAACTATTATTCCTGTTTATTAATTTGATATGTATTTAAGAAATGGATGAGAAAGAAATAGATTACACTTCTGATTCAAGTCGGGATTCTCCTTGCAATGGACGAAAAACCTTCCAGAAAAAGCAATAAACCAAAATTTCTTATTTTGTAAAAAAAAAATTTTATTATTAAATGCGAACATGAAATTGACGACAAGAATAGCCCATACAAGTATTTTGTGACTGGCGTTCTGATATAAATTTCTGAAAGTTTCAAGATAGTTGATATTAACATGATTTGAAAAAATTATTGAAAAAATATTGAAACTTTATTGGATTCTGAGGTGATATCCTTTCTTGATAAAATTGTATAAAAATCTCTTAATTATTTCCTGTACAATTCTATGTTTGTGAAAAATGACCCCACCGTATAAATTTCCTTTTTATATCATTTTGCCGATTTTTGACTAAAACTGGCTTTTTAATGTATTAACAAATTAATCACCTTATAAGGAAGGCGCTTTTTAACCATCACCTGCACCTGTGCGTTTAAACACACATATATTAGCAAAAAAAATCCCAAATTAACTCATTTTTGTTGATAATTAATTTTGTTCGTGACATCCATCCATAGGTTATTTAAGTTAGCAAAACATGGATTTAAATTAAATTTTGCGTTTTACTCACCATTGAAGCAAGAAGTAACTTGCTGATTTTCACTCCGTGCAGGTGGGAGTTAAAGTCCATATGTGAACAAAAACCCCTTGAACAAAACTTGAAAAGTTTTGAACAAGTTTTTTTTATATTTTTGTTCAATACCTTACCGTAAATAAATAATATCTCAAATAACAAAAAATCATGAAAAAGTGAATTTTTTAAAGTCTTTTTTACAATATCCGACACTAAGCTTGTTTTCGTAAGAACTTTTTATCTGGTCGATTTAATTATCTTAGATGGCAGAAATCAGATGAAAAAAACCTCCTTAATTTTTAAAACAAAATTTCACAATTTTTTCCAGTAAATTGTTCATCAATTAAATTACTTTAAAAATTCTTTTATCCGAATAAATTTTAATTATAACCATTGTACAATTTAAATAACTTTTGCTCTACTCAAATAAACCACTTTTCCGAAATTTTATTAACTTTTGATTTTTAAAAATATTCCAACTGATGGTCAGGGATTTTTTTTTGAAAATTTGACCAGGTTGGGTCGGGTCGATTTTTTCTCTGAAATTTTCGAAGTCGAGTGGGATCGGGTCGAACGTCGACCAAAGTACTTTTTCGTCAGGGTCGGGTCGAACGTCGGGTTGGGTCGATCAACTTATATACAACTTAACATTAAAAAAATTTGTGAGGAGGTAGCCGGCATTTTACCGACGTATTGATAAAAGCGGTTGAAATAACGCGAATATTGATAAACAATTAAAAAAATTTCAATGTACCAGTACTTTAAATTAAATTTTCATGAAAAATATGTCATTACAAAAAATAGGGGTCAAGAAATTTTCTTAGTGGATAATAATGCAGTGCGGCCGCATGCGGTCACTTTTTATTCATCCTGAAAAGCGATAGAGAGCATAACCGATTTCGGCGTTCAAAATTATTTATTTTTCAACTTTAACAAATTCAGTTTTCTTGCAAATGATTGCACGAATATTTTTCACCATCAAAATTTTATAATTGTCATCTTTTTTCATTTGAATCTAGAGTCCACAACATTTTTCAAAAACTTAACAATTGTCAATCAATATCATTTTTTTATCCATGCCACAACTGTTTTACCGAAGGCGCTTCGAAGTTAAAATATGCAAGAAAAAGTATCTTAATTTCCAGTAAACTGACTCAAATACATTAAAGATAATCAAAATAGATACAATTGAAGCTAATTTTCGAAAAAAATTGACTAATATGATTTGCAGATCCAAGCTTGTGATGGTGGTTTTGGTTCTGGAGTTTGATCACCGTCAACATAATAAGAGCAAACATATTAAACCAACTTCTGTCCTCCCAGCCAAAGGTATCGTAACCATCCATAATTATACAGTTTTTTACTCTCTCGATATCATCTGGTTGATTTTCTTTCCAGTTTTGATAATCATTAGCTGAATGGTCAGAGCACTAAAAGTCGCAGGTAGAACATGGCATTCTTCAGAGAGTTATACATTTTTTTCAAATTTTATATCTGAACATCAGTCGTGTTTTTGTCAAATACGTTGAACAAGCACATCGTGAATAAATAAGGATGATTTCGACCCGATTTAATTTTACGAAAATGTTATTTGTTGTGATTTATGACCATGAAATTTGATTTGAACATTGTGAACAAGGCGCCAGCGCGCATAATAAAATTCTCGGACCATCATTGTCGAAAAATCTAGACTTTTTTTAAATCAAAGTCAATGTAAAATGATAAATTAAGGAACAAAAAATTAAGGCAACCATTACATTTAAAGCAAGAGGAAACCATTTTTATTAAATTGCGCTTCACTCTCCTTGAAAATATAGATTAAGTGTTGATGCAAAACATTTTAATTAATATACGGTCAAGTCGATGCGAGGCGATCCGCTGCGCAAGCTTTAACTCGTCATCTCCAATCATTTTGAAAGAAAAGCAAAATCACAGCCAATCAGAGACGCGTATTCAACCAACACTATTAGCGGTGGGCTCCGGGTGGGGTGTAGAACTTATAGAATTTTTTCGTAAATTCTTATATTTAGCGGTTTTGATATTTACTCTGCAGCTTAAATGAAACTTAATCTTGAGAATGATAATAAATCGAAACGTAGATAGAGCCCACATTCCAAATATTTATATCAGGCCGCAGTGACACTGCAAAAAACCACAAAGCATAAAATTTAACCTGTATAAATTAGTTTATCTCTTTATAGTTTATAGAATATAAATAAATTTTTCAATTTTTTGTCACATCTTCATTATCTAGTCTCAAGACCAGATAGAGTCAAACAATAACTTAAGCTTTTTGTATACGGTTTATAATTTCTTAATTAATTGCTCTCTACCGCTTCCAAAATAAAGACTTTGTTATGGTTCGAAAATGAAGTATAATTCAAACGGTATGAATCATACCCAATCTGCAAACCACTCAAGAATTTTAATTTCGAGGAGATAGAAGGCACCAAACCAAAACAATAATAAAACGGTATAAATTAAATCTTATTTGGAACATAATTCATAATATGCAATTAAAGGGCCTCGGTGCATTTTGACAGATTTGCACTTTTTCCATTTTTTTGTCTTGATGGGAAACTTTTTGCACTCAAAAATTTCAAATAAAAACTTTTCGAACAAAAGCTGCCACTTTTCAGCTTACTTTGTTCAGTCTGAATTTCTTCAAATTGATTATTTTTACTTAATACATAGTCTTTTGAAAAAACACTCAAAAACGCGGGTTTTGCTCCATGGTGTCTAAATAACAGTTAAATTTATTAATTTTTATTTGTTACTTAGAAGCCTTAAAATACGCTTCCAACCAGCGACTCGGATTTATTTAATATCATTTTATATGATTTCTACGTCAAAATCGAAAATTTAAATTTGTGAAAAAAGACGGAAAAAACCGAAATTTTACCACATCGAAAGAAATAGTTTTCTGCATGAGTTAAATTAAATAAATTGAAAACAATTGATGAGTCAACTTATCAATTTGGCAAGTTTGAGTTTGATAATTTTTTTTTAATTCCAGATAATGAGGGCCTTGGAATATTTCTGCCGATCCGTAGTTTCGACAAAAAAGTATGATTCAGAGTATCAACAAGAGCGAAGAAACAAAACAAAGACAAATTTATGTATAGTAAAAGTAGCCATTCCATATATTTTAGCTAAGGATTCCAGAAAACTTAGTTTGAAAAATTTTGAGCATAAATGAGGAAAAATTTTCAATATATTTCTAAATAGTTTCTACCGAAAATCCCAAAAAAAGGTCATATGATTTTTCAAATAGCATATTAAAAATGTGGTCATTTTTGCGAAAAGTCAAACTTGCCATTTTGAAGAGTTTTTTTTGTTGATTTAAAACAAATACTGTAAAAAAAATTTGAAAAAAATTAAGTCATTTTTTCATAATNTCATAATTTGTCGAATTCGAAAAGTTCAATTCGAACTCAAAATTTTCTTAAAAAGCAGGAATTCGAAAATTCTGTAGGTACAAAAGTTGCCTGGATTATCAATCATCACTTTGAATGTTTATTGGAAAGAATATATCAATCCAGTGAAAAGTTTTTCATCAAGAGCCATTATCGGTATCTGTCAAAATGCACCTTAAGCTGGTGGAGAGCAAAGCTGATTCGAAATGCTCTCCAGCGCCGATTCATATTTTCAGCAAAAATGATAAGGGTTTATAAGAAGATAAAATGACCCGAAAAGTTCCAAGTCTACAATGTAAAAAAGTTCACAGCTTAAGTAATTACAGCTTTGGGCTTTGAGTTAGATTTGTTTTAATTTTTCCTGTAATTATTCTTGATCATGAATAGTGCGTGCTATATCTTTTATGGTGCTTGCTTTGGCTTTATACCACTTGTCATTTTTCGATTTTTTTTGGTGTCCACGAAGAGAACTGTTTTTTGGTTTCTGTACTTGCTGGGTCTTTTATGCCACTTTTCAGATTTAAGTTTATGCTGAAGCTCCAGCAACTACCGTTATAGACATATTTATATTATATTTTCGTCAAATGAAAACCAGAATTTTTTTTCCCTAAATAGATTTGTGGATTATTGACTTTTCGAAAATTTGAACAGTGTGTCTTCAAATACCCTATGTGACATAGGCTATGTCAATATCTAGTGAGCAGAATCACTCACATGCTATTTTTTGCGAAATATTTTTCATTCGAAAAAAAACTGGATCGAAAATGATCACAATAAATAGAAAGCTTAACCCCTAGACTCATAGAGTATTGATAAACAAATAAATTAGTTTAAGTAAAAAAGAAAAGAAATAAATTTATCTCATTTTTGAAACTTTTCGTTTTACTCAAATTGTTTTTTGATTTCTTTAAGGGGTGGAATAAGTCCAGCAGATTGGTACATTTGTTCAGAGCAATATTTGAAAAAAAAAGTGGAAATTTATTTTTTTATTTTTTATGTTCAATAAAAGGGGTGTAATTAAATGACGCGGGATTTTAAATTTTTCAACCAGTTTGTTTCTAGAACTGGCGAAAACTCGCCTTATTTCAAAGCTTTTCGCTATTTCAAAAATCTATTCGCCGTCTGACTTTTACATTTCAGAATGCAGTATTAATTTAAGGAAGATGACAAAATTGTCTTTTGTTATTCTTTTATGCCTGCATGAATTTTAAGAATGTTTTGTTGAATTCTAGAAAATCACATTTAGTACCGAAAGTGATATCTTGGAACAATGAAATCGTCGAAATGTAGTGCAAAAATACACCCAATGAAGCTTGAGTTTTCGGATCAAAAATTTGCATGACAAGCTGTTTTGATAGTTAGAGTTTTTTCTTGGTCGAAAAGTGGGTTTCAATTTTTCCAAAAAAAAATACTCAGAAAAATTTAAAAAAATGACAATTTCGAAACTTTTTTTTGCAGATTATTTTTTTACTAAGTTTATGCTTTCTGCGTGTTCCCTAGCAATTTCGTGATTATTTTAGACCCAAAAGTACCCTCAAAGTGGACGCTACCCACTTAAGGGGGTGGCCAGGCGACCTTTTACGCCATCGGGGACACTTGACTTCAAATATGATAATTAGTTTTCTGGACTAAATCGGCCATGAGAAACATCAATGGTTCTTTACCAAATTGTCCTATCTCTCTAGACATTTTGTCTAAATTTTGAAGAATTTCGTCCCTTCAATCTTTACCTTCCTGGTCTTCAAATTGATCAATATTAATAAAAATTGATATCATTTATAATAAAATCGGCATGAGACATCAATTGGTTTTTACCAACTTTCTATCTCCTCTAGAAATTTTTCTGATATTCTTGAAATTTTCGTCGCCTTCATTTAATTTTTCCTGGTCTTCAAATTGATATTTTAATAAAAATTGAGATCCGACAATCTGCCTAAAAAATCAAAGAAATTTTCCAACTGATTGATATACATGACGAGAATCGCGGCGTTTCTTGGAAGATAAGTGGTCTAAAATTCACATCTGCCATCAATTATTTTGATGATTTACGAGTTCAGCTGGTGTTGTTATGTTAGTTTCTAGTTTAATTTTAGAAATGTAAATCACACTTTTTCCATTGAAGTGATCAACTATTTTGATTGTACCAAGTCTATTTAGATAAAGCATTGAAATCGGAAAAAAGCCGAAAAAGTTAGTTTTCCTCCCTAAAATTTAGACCTAGAATATGGTGAGAAAACCATAATCTTTATTATATCAAAGTTATGAGTATCAAATAATTGTGACGGCAAATATTTGCTTTTGTTTAGGCGCAAAAAGATTTATTTGTTGTTTCAGATACAATATTGCGGTATAAACAATATTTTTTAAAAGACGATAACATCAGTTCACCATCATTTCACAGAATCTATCGAACACAAAAAAGCCTCGCAATTTTGGAATTAAGATATTGCGACTAAATATTATTGTTGAAGTATTTTCAGACGTACAATTCGAATTTAAGGGGTGGTCAAGGGACCTTTTTAAGGTCCTTTCCCATGGTATAAATTTGAAAAAATTAAATATTTTAGGAGTAAGTCGTCCACGAGAAATTGAATGCTTAAGCAAAATCTCTATCTCCTTCGAAATTTTTCTTGAATGCATTGATTTTGACCTCATGTATACATGTTCTCCAAACTCTCAAATAGGAGGAAAAATATTTTTTCTTGGTTTACAACCTATACTGATAACAAAGATTATAAATAAAAGTTTCATCTATGGTAAACAAAATTTTAGAAAATTTTTGAAATTCAAAATTTTTTGAGATTTGAAAAATTGTGAAATAAACCCAAAATTTTTTTAGAATTTTTCAAATTACATGAAAAATGTCAACTCTTGTGCATATGAACATTTTTTAATTCGCCCTCGATTTTTTGAACATCCTGGCACTCTTGAGGCCTTTTCAAACAGTTTGAAGCAACAATTTTATGCAGAGGCCCTGGCGACACATATACCCGTACATACATCATTTTGTGATTCCAATATATTTTGAGATATGTCCGTCAGTCCTATACAATCTCAAATACCTAATACAGCTATTGCGACCCATTTATTGGGTGGAACGTCTTTCTTTTTATCAAATTCATGGTCACTTGCTCGAAAATTGACCCAAAAAACTGATTTCAATTTAAAAGTAAATTTTCATTTGAAGAAAAATTGTTTACTTTTGTGTTGGACAAACCGTTTCTCATGAGACTCTGAGCAAAAGGCATTAATATTGCTCCTTTGGCATACTATAGTCGCCATGACGATGACACAGGGCAACTTAGCGAACAAATTGGTCTAATACCTTTATGACTGTAGCAATTCAAACTTTAGTTCAGTTCGTTTACATTCCGACAGTTTGGCGTCCGAGAAATCCGTATATATTTTGTAAGCAAGCCATTGCATGAATATCATTTTATTTGTCAATAGGCGGTTGTACGCTGATTCGTTTTCGCAAAAGTTTAGGCGTAATAAGTACTTTTTCTGTTGTTCGGTTTACTTTTATTCACCCGCGTTTACATGCTTGAGTTTGTTTTTAGTCTACCCATTTCGTTGTTTGATTTTTGAATTTTGACATTTGAAGTTATAGAAAATGTTGAAGAACCGTCATCTTGTGACGAAAAAATTCTACATATGGTTCTCCTCAACATTATATACAGCTGTTGACCACTGATCAAGTTACTTGTTGATGAAAAGTACAAATTAAAATATTATCCAAAACCGGGAAAACCTTTGATCACAAAAGTTCAAACTTGTTAATTTCACTAATTAATACTTCTCTTATTCCACTTACTAATTTATGACGCGATTGTGACATGATCAAGACAATAATAGTTGTTTGACGTTGTTAGCTTTCTCTCAGAGTGAACAGACTTTTTTATTTGCAAAATATATTCAAGTAACAAGACGGAAATTAAATAAAAAATTCGTCACCATCGATTTATTTTTCTAGTGATTATAATCGGTAGAAAAAATTTTGAAATGTTTTGAAATCGGTTCCTAAATTTTCCAAAAATTTTCAATTTGACCAAATTTTCAATTTTGACCAAAAATTTTTTCTCAATTCATTCCAATATTAGGCGCAAAATGACCGTCGCAAAATTCTAAGAATTATGGCTGGTAAACATTTTTTGAAAAATGGCTGGTGGCTAGGCTAGAGCGCCAAAAACGGTCGGCGCCACTTTCGGCCGATTTGTAGGCAAACTAAGGCGGAATCGTAAATTCGGGCCCGACGTACGATTTTCAAATTTTTAATATTAATTTTTTGCCTTTTCTAGGGTTGGACAGCCTTTCCAACCATGGTAAAATATTTTTCTAATCTCAAAGATATCATCAAACTTGTCTTTACATAACAAAGTAATAATTGAAGTTACTACTGTTCTCGTTTATTCTTGAGGCGCAGTTTAAACAGGTCAGATTGACTGACCACCCCCTTAACCCGACTATCGTAATTTTTTTAAAGACGATATATTAAACTGTAGGACATTGTCGGGTGTACTCCGCTCGAATAGTTTTGGAAAAAGTCGATAAAAAAAATAAAAAAAATTTTGAATTGTTTCAAACAGCACCGGTCAGAAAATAATAGGAATCCATGAATAAGTTGAACAGAGTTTTTTTTCTATTTTACCACAGATTTCATTATTAAAAAAAAAAAAATGTTGGACGAAAAATGCGGGGAAAATTTTTCATAATGCCTTCGTATTTTTTCAATTTTTTACTGATTTAAGATGAAAACCCGAACTAAAATCTTTCCTGAATAGAGTTAAATGATTTTTATGACAGCGGTTTCAGCCTAACTATAATAGCATGAAAAGTATTACTGACTGACTATTTTCGTACGTTTATCTGACTCCAGGATGCCGGTTATTGCCACCCTCTTAAGGAGGGGTAGCAATTGGCAGATTGGAGTTAATTAACTAAGAATAGAAGAAAATCAAAACATGAAAAATTCACGCATTTTTCGATTCCAGATAGTTTTCGGTATTTCGTTTTTGTGAAATCTCGTGATAAAAACCCTACAAAAATAGACGACTTTTAATTTTTTTCAATGCATGTCTACATATTCCTGACCGCTGTTTTGGAAAATCATAACTGTTTATTTGTCATTTTTTTGTCGAATTTTATACATGTATATGATCGTTATTAAGATGGCACGCCGATGTATCCCCCACTGATTTTTTTGATGTTTGCCCTGAGCTAATCAAAACTTCGTTAATAATTCAAATTCTATATTTAGAAGATATTGTTTGAAGTTACAAACTTATTTAAAAAGTTGCTCTTTTGACTTAACCGGTTGATGTTACTGGGTCTAAAAAAAGGTTTCTTGCATTTTTTGAAATAGATCATATGAGATTTAACAGATTTCTCTCCTTTTTGAAAATTCACTTAATTCTTAGCTTAAGTTGGAAATTGATGCCAGTGCAAAGTGGTTTTGCATTTCTAACCGTATAGGTTAGTTATTTGGTAGGAAATAAAAATGTAAACGTTTGTAAGAGATGAACAC
>SCLH01001305.1:57419-101449 GCA_004367855.1 Oikopleura vanhoeffeni | reverse complement strand
GTTTGGGTTTGAGTGGGTTAAGGAAAATGTTTTTTGATAATTTTAGGGTCATCGGCTATTTTAGTGTTATTTTGAGCTTGTTTACTGTTTTTTACCCCAAAAACCCTAGAATGTGGAGAATTTTATTCATAACAGAAAAGCATTCAATCAAAATTAATAATTTAATCAAAGTAAAACATAAATTTGATTGAGATTGTTTATTTTTTTAATAAAATGTTGAGCTGGATTTTCAAAAATAATATATTTAAACAATTTTGTAATTTTTGAAATCTAGCTCAAGAACGCCCCAAGTCAAAATCCAAAAAGTGCTCGCATACCGACCAAGACAAGCGTTTGAATATTTTTATATCTGTATTCTCAATATTTTTGATGTAGACCAAAACTGGTATATTTTCTCAAATAAAACAGATGATATACTAGTTTATATATTTTGATTTTAAAAAAAAAAATTAAGCTTTTTGAAGAATTTTTGATACAAAAAGTAAAAAATATATTTTTAAGGTTGACGACGATGGAAAAATCATTGATGCCAAATTCAAGACTTTTGGATGTGGATCAGCGATTGCTTCATCTTCATTGGCTACCGAAATGATGATCGGAAGATCTACCGGAGATGCTCAAAAAATTAAAAATACNATTTTCTCCAATTAAAAACAGCAAGAGCGTGAACGCAACGAAATATAGGTTAAGACCAAATAAAAATTTCTTTAATTTTTTTGAACAACAAAAATTTGGTCAGTTGAGAGAAAAATTTTACTATCGAAATGCGTAAGCGGAAAAATGTATTTGATGAAAAAATTTGGCCAAAACTAACCAAAAAATTATCTGAGATTTGCGCAAGGTTGCGCAATATGAAAAATCGGCAATTAAAACCTGACTACCCCCGCAAAATTATCATCTTTTAGGTGATGTGTAATATGACCCAATGAGTCATCTGGCGTAATTTGAACATTTGGTGTCATATTACAAAATTTAACCTCTTAAAATGTTCTTTTAAAAATGGTAAGACATTCAGTGCGAAAAAAAATTTATTACTGTCCCATAACTACCGAGATCGTCATTTCAATTTGAAGCGGTATTTACTGATATACCGGTAATGACCACTCGACCAACATATACTCTACGCCATGACCCAAACCCTTCTCGGGTCATTGCAGAATATTTTTTTGAAATTGAACATGTAGTTTTTAGGAATTGGTACAACCGCAAAAGTCAGGAACTGTTCTGAAGCCAAAAAGGCGTGTTTTCGTCATATTAGGGTCAAATTACATGGAAAAACGTTGATTTTTATATTTTTGGATTTCGTCAAATTTATTTAAAAAAAATGTTTTTTTTATACGAATTTAATCTTTTGTTAAATTTTTTATTATATCACAAATCATATATAAAAGGTTTTTAAAACAAAATTTTGACTTTTATAAATTTATATTTTGTTAAAAGGTTGAAGGTATCTTTATTATGGAAATGTTTATTTTATTTTAAAATTGAATACAATTTTTAGCAAGAAGTTTTATCAAACTTTTCAGATTTATTTGAAATTTCTATTTTTTTGTTAAAAAGTTGAAAATGAAAATTTGGCAAGAATATTTTACAGTGAAGTCCGTAAACAGGACGCATCCTATCAATATTAAAAGTACTGTCCAGCGAAAAGTACTAAGTACCGCCTTTATTTTAGGATAAAAAGACGCCATAGTACGATACGTATGTACATATGTATCATATCAAGGCATATTTTTTGGTACAGTCTAGTACTTTTCGCTGGACAGTACTTTTAATATTGATAGATACGTCCTGTTAAACGGCCTTCACTGTAACAAACGACGCGTTTTTACAGCGCCGGTATCTTTATCAATGATTTTAAATTTATTTCAAAAACTTTTTTTATAGAATTTAATCTTCAATTTCCTTTTTTTGCAAAGGTTAAAGGTGTTTTTATCATATAAAAGTTTTAACTAATTTTAAAATTGCATACATTTTTAAAATAACTACTTTGGCAATGTTTTTTTTTAAAATCGTCAGATAAAATTTGAAATTTTTTCTTCTTAAAATTTTGTTCCAAAACTCGCATAAAATTCTTTTTTTACAATTTTATTTCCTTCATGTATAGTTTTTGCCCGATTTATACATCCTAACATTTAATTTAGTGCATCTTGACGAATTTGCTGGAGACGTCTTCGTACACTTTGTCTTGCAATGAAAGATGGTGAGGATGTTTGTTCGAGTGGAACAAAAACCGGTATCTCGAAGCATCTTGTGCAATCACTGACCGTGAAGAAGGTCTGGTAGACTTGATTGAGGAAATTGAAGCCGACATGATTTTATTGGGCGCCACTGCAGTTGAGGATAAATTACAGATCAAGTACCAGAGACTATTGCGAATTTAGCAAAAGCTGGAATTAAGGAAGGGCTCTTGAATCATAATCTTTTATATTCATATTGACGCATACCAATTTGTATCTTCTGTCAATGTGTCTAAGGGCTGCGTATATATTGACAAAACGACAAAATTTCAAGAGTTTTGACATTATCATGAGTAGGTGTCATATATGGATATAAAAATTAATTTCGCAAAATACTTGCAGCCCGTTGTTTATTATATTTTGCGAAAAAGTTTTTGTGAAACAGTTTTCTATATTTCTGTGCATTCTGATAATGGTAATAAAACCGAAACTAGTCAAAAAATAAAATTTTATTTGAAATGGTAATTATTTATCTCGAACACAAAAACAATAAAAAATCCTTAAAATGTATCAAAGTAAATTTCCAAAAAAAATTAATTTGCCTACCAAACTCTTATGGCTTTAGCTGACTAGATAATCGGATATAAATATTTTTGGTGTGAGCATGTGACCAAATCTGAGGTCCAATTAAAATGAGCGGAGGAGAGAGAATTCTCAAAATCTTATTAATAATTCTTATCTTTCCAATTCATCGAATATTGGTCTAATATAAAAATTATATTTATTTTCTTATATGAATGCGGTCCGCATTATGTAGACCATGATATAAACTGACAATTTTTATTGGACCTTTTTCATGTGACCTCTCTTTTTAGCCGCTCAAAACATAAAGAAATTGATAACTCAACCAGTATAAACTGAAAATTTCAATTCTTGAGTTATATCGAAATTGACGTCTTATTTTGAGATCTTGGCAATATACTTTCACCACCAATATATATATGTAACAAAACCCATAAGCTATGGGTTCTCACTGGCGACAAGCAAGAAACTGCTTCATAATATTGGTTACAGTTGTAATTTATTACGGACAAATGTTGGATGTTTTCATAATTGACGGTCATAGAGGAATCTAGTCGCCGAAGAGCTAAGAATGATGTTGCAGTTTAGCCAGACAAAATCATCCTGGTAAATATTTTGCTTATTGTGTTTTTTATTTCAAATTTTTTGTTTTTCCACAGGTCATTTCAAAGATTGCAAATTAGCGTATTGAGCGTGATCGCTCACGAAATTGCATTAAATACCTTGAGGCGCGTGAAATTCTACAGAAATTCAAATAAGATTAGAAGACAAAAACTTGATTTAGTTTTCATCGAAAACCTATTTTGGCTACGCATTTTCGAGGGTGAAATTTTTCCTTCAAATGGTCAATAAAATTAATACACAATATTTGAAAATTTTTATTATCAAAATGATAAATTTTATTTCTTAATCAAATTTGAAGCCAAAAAACTGTTTTCTAGATAATTTTATGACCACACACTTGAGGTCCTTTTTTGGGAATTGCGTTCAAATCGAAAAAACGTTTTTGATTACGGTAACCGTAATATTCGAAAAAGAAAAACCGCATCAAATTCGTTAGATAAATCAAACCGTTCGCACAGTTAGTTTTCAGATACCCTTAGTGCACAAAAAAGACTTACAAAATCAATTCTAAGTTAAAATTAATAAACGTTATATGACTCCGTGGGGTCGAATTTCATTTTTGATGATTTTTTTCGAAATCCTATGTATTTTGCTCTCTCTCGCAAGTTCATGAAAATCGTTAGACAGTTATGCAGAAGCAGGTATGTTGTGCAAACATCGAAGTAAAAAATCGGCTCTGCTAGGCACGAAAAAAAAAATTATATTCTGACACAAAATTTCAAAAGTATCGTATGTACAACTTCTAGCTATCTCACTTGCAAGATTTAGGTATCAAAAACAGACCTAAGATTCAAATTTTTAAATGACAAAATTCAGATCACGAATAGGCATGGTTATCACCGGAAGTGCTTTAGAAATCGACTTGATCCTGAGACCAAATTTATTTGTCGAGTCTCACAAAAATGCAAACTGTTATTTGCTGTCGAGTGACACCGCTACAAAAGGCAAAAGTTGTCCAATTAGTGAAGAGAACTCAATCAGCAGTAACGTTACCATTGGTGATGGGGCCAATGATGTATCTATGATCAAAACACAAATTGGCTGCATTCTTGAAGAAGGGATCTCAAGCTAGGGATTTTTTTTTCGTGAGGAACATATGCTATAGCAAAAATGAGTTTTTAAAAATAATTTATGACGATTCTTATATAATATAAATAAATATAATTTTTGACGAAAAGCGAACCAATTATAAGTTTTTGACAAAAAAATAAAACATATTTTGAAGGAAATTAATCGAAAACTGAAGCATTTCTTTTTTTACCATTACTGATGTTTCCGTATAATTTCGAGGGCACAGATAGGCATTCACAAAAAAAAAGATACCAGAATGTTAACTCCATCNAAAAAAACATTTTTTTTAAATAAATTTGACAAATTTTGAAGAATTAAATATACTGCTGTAAATGTAAGGCGTCGTTTTTTAAATATTTTTCGCAAAATTTGTACATTCAATTTATTCACAAATATCTACCTTTAGTTTTATGCCTGATTTCGAAGTCTTCATCTTCTGGCTCTCTAAGCCTATCCATAACCATAGTATCTGCTCCTTTACAATATACGGTTATTGGCCCACGTTCTCCGTTAGCGCTAACTTTTCTAACCACTACTGACATTCGTTTCCGGTTATTATCAAAATCAAGAATCTGGAGCAATTCATATATAACATCCTCGTCTATTGTAGCGTCATAAATTGTAATTGAGTCTGGTGTTCTAGATTTGAAAACAAAGCCAAAAGATCTCGCAGCTTTAACGAGGGCGCCCTCATCTGGCGATTGTGCCTGGTAAATAAATAACCCATCTTCTCTATATTCTGGCATCACAGTGTGATTTAGTGATAAGACCAAGAAAAACTCTTTTACACGGCGGTGGCAATTTTTCCTTACATTTTTTTTGGAAAATCGTTTAAGCCGGGTGAAAAATTATTCATATCTGATGTCAAGATCACCACTCAAATTTTTCAGCTTTTTTGGTCAAAAATGATTTTTTTTTAATTTTTCTGGAAGCTGACCGATAATAAAATTTGAATGTTTTAGTTTTTGTTCGTCAAAAATGTTTCTTTTTATTTTCTGGAAGAAAACTGGTAACACAAATAAATTTCGAAAATTTTAAATTACAAAAATTTGAAAATTACTTTTTGTGTTTATATATGCAGTTTTATAATCATAAAAATATTGTGTAAGAAAAAATTATCACCCCCCTTTTACCCGTTGACATTTGGATGAAATAGCGTCGAGCAAGGCTGAATCGTAAAATTTAAACTCTGGATCTACAAATTTCGGATTAAAGGTGTTAAAATCACAGGGGATTTCCGGTAGCTTATCCTTTTCGACAGTTTTATCCGTCTTGAACCCATAGCTTATCCCATCAATTGAAGCTGCTTTGAATTCCATGATATTTTGGGTTAACGTCCCAGTTTTGTCGGAGAAAATGTACTGAACTTAGGGTTCGGACCGGGGGAACCAGGGGCCGTAGAAAAACCGGTATTATTATCTAAACGCTTATAAGATGAATTAGTGCTGGAAAAATGGTCCACATCACAAAAAATGAGCCACCTAGTCGTCAGAAAGTCTACTAAAGCATAGGCTTCAAAATGACAGTGTTCGGCCTTTATTTTGGATCAATTATTTTAAACGTGTGAGAAAATTAAAAAGAAAAGTTGTTCGAAAANAAGGAAAATATTTGGCCCAACGCACCAACATAATTATTTCCCCTTCGGGTGCGAAATGAACTCATTCTACGATTAAAATAATCTTAGGTAATTTTTTTTAGGTGACCCCACCCTAGTCATGACGATTACGGGAAAACCATAGGCGATATCAAGAAACTTTTTTTTTGCATTCAACTGCCAACTAAAACAGCTAAATGTAGATTTTTTTTCTTTTTTTTTCGGACTACCGGTTCACCGGTAACCGGAGATCTATTATATAGGCATTTTCGGTATAAAATTTGAGAAAAAATCGAAACTCGTTTTTTTCTTCCAGGAATTCATCCAAAATATAGTTCAAGCAGTAAATGTGTAGACAAGCGTGATATAAGTATGAAAAAACATAAAAATTTAACGTTCCGGCTGATTTTAAGAAAAAAAATTTTGGGCTCATCGAGAGCCAGATTAGGCTCTATGAAAAATTGGCAATTCAAACATAACTACTCAAGATTTTTGATTTTGTTTCAAGTAAAATTAATTCGTTTGACAGCTCAAATTTTCCCTGGTCCAAACCCTAACTGAACTTGACCCAATTCTTCGTTCAAGGTGGTGGTCCGGGCTTGAGCAGCCGTGTCTTTTTTCTCGTAGTACATTTGACGATCCCAATTGATGAGAAACGACTGACCAAGACGGATTATTTCAACAGACACATAGAGCGAGATGGGGACGAGGGTATTGAGAATAATTATATAACTCCAGAATATTAATAAGCCTAAAAATAAAACTTTGAACGGCATTATCTTTATACAATTTATCAAAAAATTATTATCAATTTCCGGTTTTCGTGATATCCAGTTTTCTAATTGATAAAAATTGGATAGAAAAATTCTAGAATTTAAATTTTTCGATTATTTTTTTTGAAATATAACCTCAAACGTGATTTTGAGAAACTCAAATTTTCTTTAGATCAAAAACAAATTTTTATGAATCGCGAATATCCCAATGAAATTCTGAAACCATTTTTATCACGCTTAATTTGATATATGTTCAAAATTGAAAGGGTAATAAACCAAAAATTAATTTAGTTTTACAGGTCAAAATTTCAGTTTACAAATTAATTTCTACGACGATCCATTTTTAAAATTTCAGTCAAGATGGCCCAAATCTTTTGACTGACGAGAATGCTTTACCGGTTATTTAGTGTATAGCAGCTCGCGTCACTGGGTACTCTAAATCACCAATTTAATGGGTTTTTGTATTGGTTGCGAGACATCATAAATTATTTGATTTTCCATTAAAAATGGTATTTATTTAACGTTTCGGTTAAAAGCCATCATCAGAAGTTGGGTTTTCTACTTTATCGATATCGGAATTTAGGCAATAAACATGGGGCCTTTTTAGGGGTGAATAACTCCTGGTTCATATCAAAAATGTTACCTGATATCACTTCGGGGACACCCTCTTCACATCTTTTATCCTTTGTACCCTCAACTTTACATTCTTCTCCATTATAAACATCTCTATCCCAGGGTAAATAAATTTGAAAATTAATGCCATGCACAGATTCCCATACAATATGACCAACTGTACTAATGAGAGCAAGAAGACATAAGAAGCAGCCAATGTATATCACTAACTTGTTCAAAAAGTTATCAAGGGATGTTCGCTTGAAATGGGTTTGACCAGAATTCATCATCAGCTAAATATCAAGATAATGAAGTTTTTTTTTAAGACTGTCCCACTGTAATTTCGACTGGGGGACTAGACAAGATAGCGACAAATGGTTTTTTGCATGTGAAACCTTGGAAAAAAGTATACGGTAGAAAAAATTTTTGGCTTCCTAAAACCGGTAATCACCGGAAAAAAATGTTCACCCTTACAAATTCGGTCAAGATTCAGATGCAAAAAACCGTTTGTCGCTATCTAGTCCGGTTCTCTAAGAACAGATACCCCTGGGACACTTAAAAAAAACGACCTGAGGAAAAAGTTTTTGTAGACCTCTTATCTCTTTAGCAAAAAACAAAATTGTAGGAAATAAAATAACCATAAACATATGTTCTATAATAAATTTGTTCATTTTCACAATTAAATATTCCTCTTCGAGTGGTGGCTTTAACTGTAATGAGATCATTCATGGGAACTTCTCATTTTCATGTACAAAGGGATTCACAGTCTTTTGAAGTTTCTTTTGGTTGTTTGTTGGTACCAAGACGTCTATCGAAAATTATGCGATTATATGAGCTTTCTTTATATTATTTCAATAAGCATATTCTAATCTTGCCATTTTGATGTTAATATGTTTCGGCGTTCCCTTATGCCGATCGCTTGTTTCCGTTTCATTGTTAACAGTAACATAATCGGTTTGTCTCTCGTCGAGGCAGCCGATTGTTTTGTAAAAATCCTTTCGTTACAAAAAGCGACAAAACACTTTATTTTTGTGGATGACCAGAGATCTCAGGCCCAAGAAGAGAATTAGAAAATTTGAAAAAAAAATATTGATGATTGGATATTGCTCGATTATAATAGATTTTATTTAATTAAAAAATATATTTTTGGTGAATTTGGTTAGGTCGATTCCATTTCGCTTGGCGAAATGGCATGTGTCGCGGGTTCGCCGAAACCAAATTTTGGAAATGCTTATTTTTTGAGGGAGTTCGATTCGGAATTAAGGACCAACTGAAAGACAAAGGACCCTTTGAGGTTCTTTCCTCAGAGTCTCAAAGACACAAATAAAAAAAGACAGATTGATGGGAGTCCTTAGAATAACTGCATTTCTTCTATTTTTTTTTCTAATGCTTGCTACGTTGTCGTTAAGAAATGAAGTTTCTCCCTAAGGAGAAACCCCAACTAGAGCCCCCCTCTCTGAATTTTTTGTGGGGTTTTTTGCATGTTTTTCATGGTAGTACAGTGTTGCGATTTGAGTCTGTTTTTCAATTTTACTATATATTGTAAGAGATATATAAAAACTGTCTTCGACTTACTGAAATAATTTGTAAATATTTAATGACAACGATGTAACTGGTGTAAAAATGTACAGTAGATTATTTCAGTTTGATCAGAATTCTCGTTTTTTAAACTCTTAGTGATTCGAAATCGAGTTGTTCCCATATGCATGCAAAGATTCGCGTTAATTTGGCGAAAATAGTTTACTATCTGAACCAATTGGAAGGAATGTCATAACTCATAATGTTCGATTAGTTGTCAACCTTACGTTATTTTTATAAAATGTTCTGGTAAAGCAGTTTTTATTACACCTTTTTTGATAAAGTAAAACTGATGTTTTATAATGTAGACTTATTTGAAACAACAATTCCCTACGTGGCACGTTAACATATTTAATTTCACTATTTTTAAAACAGATGCACGAAATTGAAAGTACCATTTACAACGTTTTTTTTCAAAAAAATTTAAATATTGCTTTAATTGCCGTATTTTGGTGCGTCAAGTGGAAAGAGCAGTAATCTTTGATGACCGTCACTACAAAGCAATCTGTAAATCTGTAATTTTGTAAGTTAGATAAATTACCTGTTGGTTTTCCACCAGCTCTGATTTTCAAGACGTTTGCTCATCAAAAATTATTATTTAATATGCTTACGCGCGTATAAAAAAATGAATTGAGTTTTGACCCCAGAAGTAAACTGCCATTGTTTACAACATTTTCATTTGTTTTAAAAAAATTTCTAAGTTCCCTATCCATTATTGCTGAACTTTAATTATTGAAACTTAAACTTCAATCAGATATCGACCGAAAATTTGGAGATTAGGTTGTACCTTTAGTTGAGTCAAACCGTTCTTATTTCAAAACAATTTGGATAATTTTAATAATTAGTGGTATAGGAGATTACTGAGATTGGTTTGGAACTTTTTTGCTACTTTAAAATTTAAACTTTAAATTTTCAGATTTATTTTTGCTGTGACATATGTTATTCTTCATGTTCTTATGATACATATTACAGAAATTATTAATTGTAGCAAGGTAAATAAATGGCGTTGAAATTGCGTATACTTTTGGCTTTTCTCATTTTATTTGGGTTGAATTTAGAACTATTTACCAAATTTATTATTTAAAGACTTCCCTAATTAACGACATACTATTTGAAGGCTTGTGGACTATACTTTGAAAATTACCATCTAAAAAATATTTTTTGACACTTTTTTCGAGATTTTTCTATTTTTTTGCATTTTGGTCACGCGACGGATTGAATTTGCAGGCTAACTGTCAAGTAAAATTTAAGGTGATCGATAAAGGCGCTCAAAAAATACAAGCATTGGAAACTAAAAAATTACTTCGGAAAAAATCCTAATTCGGAACTTTAGTTTTCGTCAAATCAAAAAAATTTTTAATTGATTTCGGAAACAAACAGATTGACAAAATTTCGAATAAGCAACAAACAAATTAAGGTTCTAGTCTCCATGTATGCAAAGATCCTCGAGAGAAGAAACCAGCTTCCGTCGGTATTACGTAGCTCAAATTTCACCATCTTGAGAAATATTGTTTCAATTTATCTTTATGAGAGTTGTTCGAAATAAAATGAATTTTAGTAGATGGTTCAAGATTACATTGCAGGCTTACCTTGATATGCAAGTTAAATTAACTCGTAGAACTTTTAAGACGATAGATCAATCGTAACCCAGGACTCGAGTTTCCGGAACTAGTGACCATTCTTAGATCGGAGCCATGAAGCAAAGTTTTCATTATCAAACATGACATTTGTCAATAGTTGAACAAGTACTATTCAAGCCAATTTGCTTTACAATAAAACGGTAAAAATTCGCATGAACAAAAAGGCATTTAAGATCGAGATAGCAAAAAAACAATTCGCGAAAAGATGTCCACCCCAAATGACGGGCAACAGTGCAATAATCATACGAATTTAAACGTTCTTGCTATATTTTGAAACTACTGTTAAGTGTTACTTCAAGGGTTTTCTCTAGTTCCATTTAAACAACTTTATCTATATGTTTTCAGTCATAAAATTATCTAGTGAAATTGAACTCTGAAAATTATTTTCATTATCGATTTATTTGTGGTCTGGAACCAATGAGACACTCGGTTAGTCACCCGCCTACGCCTGCTCGCAAACCTTTTGATTTCTTAAGTAATTTCATTTTGTCGGAGTTTGGCTTCCTAGAGGTGCTCTATTCTAACCGGGAGGACAATTTATCACAAATAATACAAACAGGAAAATCTGGAAATTGAAAAAAATGACCCAATCGGGTAATTCTTCATTTTCTCACCTTCTCTCTACGCCAGTCTACTGTATCGCAGTTCGAAAGCTATGACTTTATGAAGATTGCTGACTATTTACCACACTGGAGGCCACATATGGTAATGCGCATAATAATGAGTTCTTAGAAATTTCGTTAGCTCCGATCTTTTAAAGGGATCTTTCGCATGATTTGGGTACATTTTAATAGAAAAAATATATGGTCACCAATAAACCAGTAATTTTGAACAAAAGTACTCAAATTACGGTCAAAAAAATCCGAGGGTCAACTCAAACGTTTTTTAAAGACTTTTTTCGTCAGTACAGAAAGTCTGAATAAAATCACGTGACGAAATAATCCAAAAATGAAAGTTTAAAATTATGTCATAAATAAAATCCTTATTCTTGAAAAATAAGATCACGTTGACGTGTATTGGAAAATATGAGTATGTTCAAAAAACTCATTAAATTAGGTGGTGTATTAGTCCTTCAAAAAACTTTTTCGGCGTAATTTGAGTACTATTTGGGTACTTTGGGCCAAAACTCATTTCTGTATTTGAAGGTCACGTGATGCGTCGGTTTCGGACTTGAACGTAAACTGGTGAATGTAAGAAAAGTCTGTTAAAACGTTCTCTCGAAGGGCACCTTCAACTCTTTTTCAAAGTGTTTTAAGCAATTTTTTGAAAGAATAATAACAAGTTACTATTTGGCCAAGCCATTATTTAAGGCTTGAACTATACCGGTTCACGTGATCATTTAGCGCAATATGGTGTTAGAATGTGCAAATAAAAGGGTCTTAGAACTTATCTGTATGCATCCAGGTTGAGAAACGGTTTTGTTTGGTGATTTGAAACATACTTTTCTGCACATAAGTACTGCTCATATACAGTAATGAATTTCAATAAACAAAACACAGCTCGCAAACTCATTTGTCTTTAATTTAATCGATAACTTTATAACTGGGTTCTTCGTCAATTTAATGTTAGCGACGTACAAAGCGACTTTAAGGTGAAATGCGTCACTACTTGCCGTGAAATCGGAGTCTACGAGTTTAAGGTCATCGGATAAATAGACGTTCTCAAAAAAATATAAGGCATAAATACTGAAAAAAAATACTTAGGAAAAATCTGATTCCGAAATTTTTGGGTTCAAATTTTGAAATTTTTTAATTGATTAAACGGAAGCAAACGATGACAAAATTTTGAATGCAAATTAAATTAAATTTTTCCCATGTATGGATCTCGAGATAAGCCTCCGACTTTCTTGCGTGCTCGCGACCTCACTACTAGTCTCGCCTTGTGTAAACAATAAGAACGAGTGACCTTTGAAGAATTCCATTGGGCCAAGCCATTCAGAGCGAGAATCTGGAATCCACAGAAAAGAAGCAGACACTACGTCACTACCTTTTCTGACGTCACATGTATGACGCTAGGACAGGGATTCCAGTGAGGGAGGGATTTTCCGAAGACGTAGGTATTTGCCGAAATTGATCGTTCTCATCAGTAGATAGCAATTTATGCAAATTGGAAAAAAGAAAAGAAAAACGTTACATGATGTATACGATAACAATAATACTGGCCGATGTTGTCATTTGCATTAAAAAAACACGAAACAAAATTAAACTAAGATTGGTTTTGATTTAAAGTTTTATTGAAAATTCAAAGAAATCAAATCAATATAATGAAAGCAAATTTTATTCGTCTTCTCATTGGTATGGCAATTATTGTAAAGTAAATTGGAGACATATAATTTTATGAACGCTCACATTTGAGCGTTCAAAAATTTTCTGATTCAAATCATGATTGACAGTCAATTTTTTACGTATGAGAAAATCATGCATTTCCGCGAGCAAATCTAGTTGGTCATCTTCTGTTGAAATAATCGTTGTATCATTTATTGAGCTCAAAATGATATATTCACAGTTGAAGATTTTATTGGCATTTTTTTTGAAAAACTTACATACAAACTCGGATACCACATTCGTAGGTCAGCTTTTGTCTCGCGATTTCCCTCGACATTGTTGGTTGTTAAGAAAAAGCCAGCTGATAAAGTTTCTAAGACAATTTAATGGTTTTTGTGTTGAATGATCAATTATATGTATATCATAGAAATCCTTTGCAATCAATATGCGATAATTTGGTAGCATGATATCGAAATTTTTCGGAATAAAAGTTTCAAGGGTTCGCCCTCCTTCATAATAAACGGTGATATGCGCTGTATAACATGCTGGTAGCCTTGAGTCTGCAAGATGAGATTCGCCAGTAATAAGATAAAATCAAATTTGAGTATCATAAAAAATAAAAATCAACTCAATTCGGTACAAAGTTGATCATACTTTAATATTCATCGCTTCTCTCGTTCAAAATTTTAAGGTTATCATTAGTAGCGCTCAGTTCAAATGGTTCAAAATCACGTTCGAGAGGTGATTTTGAATAAGAATTAAATTATTAACAATTTAATTAAAATTTATTAACCATATCAATTTTTTGGTAATAAAACAAATGTATTGAATGTTTGGAGAAATTAACGTCTTGCCTTCAAAATAAAATAGTACAAAATTCAAGAATTAATTACAAAAATTATATACAGAGGAGGGGGGCAATATTGCCGAATTTTTTTGCCAATTGGCACATTCGGCAATATTGGGCAACTTTCGGCAATATGGGAACAGGATTAAAAACTTTTGGTTTAAAAAAATAAATGCGTAGGCGTGAGAAAAAAATTCTAGACTACGCACAAAATTAATTTAAGAATTCTGATTTCAAAATATCAACGCAATAATTTAACCTTAAGAGATAGGAAACATTTGAACAATTAGAAAAGTAAAATTCAGCTCTTTGAAAATTAAGATCGAATCAAAAGCGAGACAAATGAAAAAAGTCGCCAAAATTTTCTATGATGTTCATAATATACATTTTCCGAAACAACGGTCGAAATTTAGTCATAGATAGAGAAAGATTAAAGCATCTGCAACCTTCAAATTAACCGTTCGAAAAAAAATTTGCGAAATACAGATGAAATAGAATCTGGGGACTTACCTGGATGCGAAGCTGACTGATCTATCTGTGATCGCTGATATAAATTCAAACCAAATTATTAAAGCTGTTATTACAGATTTGAAAGATTCGGGATATTTTGAATATTCCAGACATTTAGCGAGTGCTAAGTTCCGGCAAAAAATGGATTCCGCGGGTTCATGAGAAACTATGGGTACGCCCGACTACGTTCCGGAAAAACCAGAATCAGTTATACCGTACCCGGAAAAAACACTGGATTATTGGCTGAAGTTCCGAATCGAGATTTAAAAATGGGAAAGAGAAAACTGAATAAGTCTGGTGTGAATTTCAAAATAATTTAAATTAGCTGCATTGCCCATTTTTTGGGGGGGATCTTCATTGGATCGAAGACTTTTTCACGATCCGATCTAAAATTCTGAGCTTGTAGCATGCGTGTACATGCTCAGTACTTCTGAAGACACTTAAAAATTAGCAAAAAATATTTTCGGCAATATCGGCGCACTTAAGGGGGTAGGTGTCGCTTTTTGGTACCTTTCAATCACGGCCTCAAACCGTTCTAGGGCATTTTGTTAAAAATCTGAGGGATACTTCGTATGTAGATCTAGCCTTCGGCTCTAACGATTACACATCTCAAAGTCAACCTTGTTACATCACACCACCAGTGGTGAGTCTATTCTTAGAGCACTAAACGTTTTTTTTAAATCTATCTTCTTTAAGACCACACATACAAAAGCGTGTCAAAATTTACACAAAAGTTAGCGTATAAATTGAGAACAAAAAAGTTGATGAGAAGGAATTTTTCGATTTTTATTTTTTTTTCTTCTAGAATCTTTCACTTAAACGCCGATTGCCAAGTTTTTCGACTTCAAACCTCTATCTCCTATTTTAGACGAATGTTTAGAATGAAGCCATTTTTTCGACTAAGGTAGATTAAATAATAAGCGGTGTAAAGTGATGAGAAGGAATTTTTTGAATTTAAATTCTAGAATTCTTTTTATAGAAAACTTGAATGAAAGTGAAACCGAAATGAAAAGTTCGAAAAAAAGTTTTCGGGTCTGATCAAAAACAAAAAGTACCACCAATTAAGCTAAGATTTCACTGATAAAAAAGTTGGCTTTACAGTAATCAAAATTTGTCAACCAATCAGCGTCAAATTCGATAATTAGGTTTAACAGTTTTGGCTTTAAAAATAATTTGAAATTTCTTAGAATGCGATTAAGACATTTCCGATAACTTTTTTATGTCACGCATCGTTTCGGTGGGTTTTATTCACCAATAAAAAAGTTCATATCATTGTGGTGAATACCAGTTTTATGGAGGGTTAAAAAGCAAAAAAAAATATTCGAATTTTGAAAATTCTAGATTTTTGTTCTAGATTGTTTTTGAAAAAAAATAATTGCCACCATGAGCATTCCTTGGGTCAACTTTAGTCATTAACCGATATTAATGTATCATAAATTAATTCTATTAAAGGGGCTAAAAAAAACCGACACCTACCCCTTAATTCTGAATTTTGGACAAATTACCATTTTCGGCAATAGTGGCACATTCGTTAGCTTCTTAAAATAATTTTTTTTATCTAATTAAGGAAAGATTTGAGTTCGAATTTTTCATTTCTGAATTCTTAAAAATCAAAAGATGACAATTTTCGGCATTTTTCGGTCCAAAAAATTTTGTATGAATTGTCCTTAAAAACGAAAAAATACTTAGTAGCTGCTTTTACTTTCATAGATGCCTTCATATTTTCTGAACCGTCTGTTTGAAAAAATCATAGAATTTTTTATTTTCATTATTTTGTCAACTTTTTTAGAAATATTATGAAAAAATTTTCGCCAAATCGAGATCCAATTGTTAGTGGTTTTTCTGACACATTAAAAAATCAGGCACCAATTACTTGTGAAATCTGGTATCTATTTTTGGTTCGTCTGATGAAACCAAAAGTACACCAAATTGAAGCCTGAAAAAGACAGCTAATCCAAATTGGAACCAATATGCGTCAAATTCGATAATTAGGTTTAACATTAAGAGGGCGACGATAAGAGATTCTCAGAAAACTTTTTGGAAGCCCCAATTTTGTAGAAATTTTCCACTTGAGTTTTTTAAAGCCTAGGATTTTTTCTGAATTTGATTTTTTCAAAAAAAAAAGTAAGGAGAATTTTTGAAGATTTTGAATTTGAAGTGGAGGTACCAATTTCGATCTAGAATTTATTTGTCACCTTTTCAAAATTGCCGATGTAGACACTTAACCGAATACTGCCAATAAAAACGGTAAAATTTCAATTTTTAATTTTTTTTAATTTCAAAAAAGTTCAGAATTTCAACAAAAACGTAGAAATTCAACAAGTCGTTCCTTAGACTTTGCGAGAAAAAATCGAAAAAAGGCTTCATTTTGAACCTTTAATTCGCCTTGCGGTGAATTGATGTACAAATTGAAAATTTCCGATATTATATTAAGGAGGAGTAGGCGTTTTGCGCGCAGGCTCCCAAATAAGCTGGTTTTGGGACCACTAGAGGCAAAATTTTTGAAAAAAAAGGCTACCATTTGTGATGATATTGTTATATCGTACATTCTAAATTGCCAAAATATCAATAAAAAGTGATGAGAGATGAATTGAGGAGTAGGCTTTTAGCTGCCTTTTAGGCGAACGCCTACTAAAAAAACCATTTCTGAGCGTAGGTTGGGGTATCAGATGCCGCTGAATAGTACTGGCACCGTTCTTACGAGTTGTACTACGTATTGGAAAAAAATATTATTTCTGAAGCCAGTTTCTCAAAACTTCACTTGAAAATGTGTTAAAAAGAGCCCCAAATTATCGTCGCCACATCCTTAAGCTTGAAAATTAGTTGAAATTTTCTAGAATTCGATTAAAATTTCCGATAATGTAAATGTCATGCATCGTTTTTAGGCGGGTCATAATCACCAATAAAAAATGTTTTTTTTTTATTCCCCATATCATGGTGAAATACCGGTTTTAATGCCGGTTTAAAGCAAACAAATATTCGATTTTGAAAAATTCTGATTTGTTCAGATTGTGTAAAAAAAAGAATTGCCACCATGAGATTCCTTGAGTTCAACTTTAGTCTTAACCGATATTAATGTATCTAAATTATTTCTATAAAAGGCTAAAAAAACCAACACCTACCCCCTTAATCGAAAACTTATTACTTTTTGGGGCCAAAATAAGTGTGATGTTTTAAAAAAAATGTCTTTAAAATTTTGGAATTATTTCAAGTTTTTCTCCTAAAAAATTATAATCTTTCGAAAAGGATTTCTTTCTTGAAGGGAATATGTGGAAAATAGTGATAAAAGCTAATCATTTTCAAACCAAAATGATTACAAATGGATCGCGCTGGCCAATCATCTTCGCTTGATATTGAGGAATAATTATTTGTCTGTCTTTTGTTTTCTGCAATCGCGAAGGGGACCCTTGATTCTCTCCATTTGAAAACTATTTCTAATTCATTATATCAAAAAAATAGTCGGAAATAAATAAATATTGCCAAAAGAGAGCAAAAAAATTCTGCAAAAGAAACTGCCAAAATGATATAAACTCGCTAAAAATGAAAGGAATTGTGCGATTGAATTAGAGAGGATAGATTTACAAATTAGTTTCTGAAGAGCCAGGAAAGAGCAACCAGAATGGCAAGAATTTATCAAAAACTACCAAAACAACAAGAATAGGGTTCTGGTTTTAAATGATGCCTTAAAATTTGTGCGCGAGATAGTTCTGGCGTTTGTTAAAACGATCTTTCCTGGAGATTTCGGTTTCGTTTAAAACTTGTCAAGCTTACTTAAATCTGCATTAAGTGTTTTCATAGTTTTCCGGTTTTTACTACTGTTAATTTCTTTTAATGTCGCGTCTCTAGATATAAAACCTATGTAAAACGACCGGTTATAAACCAGAAATCAAAAAGAGGTTCTGCAGCCTAAAAACTTATATATTATTAACCAATCATTGCATCTAAAAAAACCATAGCAAGCTATGATAAAAACACCTCCAACAATTCGTTCGACCTAGCGCTACAAGAGCAAAAATATTAAATTTTGATGATGGTCAAGTTGCTTAGATTATGAGACATTCATGAAACATTCTTGATCAAGAGAACATGTCGAAATTATTAGCAAAGTAAGTTACAGGAATTCTTAACTACCCGAGTACATAATTATAGACCCTTTTTTCTGAATACCAAATAGGAAGGTTACGGTTTTCCAATAATTAAAATATTTCAAAGATTTAGTGTCATTTTTTTAATCGAAAAAAAAAATTGTGGGCAAATCGGAAATTTTCATAATATCTTGCTATGAAACAACAATTCCACAATGTTTCAAAGTACAATTTGAATGTCCGTAGCAGGCGTATCGGCGTTAGTAAATTCAAAACTGGATCTTATTCGAATTCAGAAAGTATAAAAATTCAATTTGATCGCTATCGGAAGTGGCAAAAAAAATTCTTGGAAAAAATGAGATTTATCGCCAAAAAACGATACGATCCGGAAATACAAATACGATCAAAGTATGCTGATCTATGGTTTCTAGTGCATTTTCAAAAAAATATGCGATTAACTTCGCTTCTTGGACCTAAATGTATTTCTATACTTATCTTTTAGCCTTATTTTTGTATAAAAAAGTGTTTGAGCTTATCCGCCAATCAGCGCCTTTTCAAGCTCAATGAATAAGGGTGTTTTTTTAAGTAAAACCAGCCATAGTCATGTCTGCGAAACCCCCTTCAAAAAACGGTTTCCCAATTAGCTAATGCTTAATCATTATTAAAATCAAAGTTATATTTAGATATATTTGGATTGGATGTTATGGTTGAACCCAAGGCGAACCACCCTCAATTATGAGTTTTGGAATAATTCATTCATTTTTATCAACAGAATGTTTATGGAAAATACGCGACGAAAAATTTAGAAATTTCAAAAATGAAAGAATACAACGATGCAAAGGCCGAATATGAGAGGAAAGATTTAAAAAATATTTTCATTACAAATATTTAATTTTTGGAACGTTGGATTATTTGAATCATCTTTAAAATTTCAGACAAATTTTGTATAATCAATGATTATTAATCATATGGAATCTCAAAAAAAATATTTACTAGTAGCGGTTTTAAAAAAACTCTACAGCGAATTCGTGGGTCGAAAAAACGACAGATCTGCTACAATATTGTACGATTTCTTGTTGTAATGGTTAAGAGTGAGAAAATAAATTTCCTTTCAATTGGGCTCTGAGATTAGTTGACTTATTAGAAAAATATTTGATGCACTTGTCTTTCGGTGAAAAGAAAAGCTTAAAAAATATTTATTTCGAAATTCATAAATTTTCAAACAGGGGAGGCCTATCGCTGGAAAGTTTGTTTTTCAAATAATTCGGCGATATTAGGCATTAAAAGCTTTCGATCATATTTCGAAATGAGACAATTTTCATTGAAAATCGTCAGGCCGGATGAAACGATCAAAAATTAGTCATCGCTTTTTCACGTTATTCTGAATTGTGGGCATTTTTAAAGTTAATAATGTCAAAAAATGTCTGTTTTACCTAAAGCTTTTGTTTCGTGCGACAGCCTTATTCGGGATTATAACAAAACGTTGTGAAAATATATCCCTGTATATACTTGCCCTCTCCCCAAAGATTTGGTTCCTCAATAACACGGGGGTTGAGAAAACAAACGGTGGTTTTCAAAAACGACTCAGCCGATTAGGTTCTTAGATAGCTCAAACTGTGCACAAATATCCAGTGAATAATACAAAATAAAAAATTTGTCCAAATCAGACAATTCTTTCTTAGGACCTTTGTTTTTATTTTTAAACAAAAAACTAATAATTAAATAATTTTAGTTATCTTAGAAAAAAAGGCATTGGTTCCTACCGAATGTGTTTTAGGCTTTTAGGGTTATTTACCCGAAGCAGATTCACGCCTTACGAATAAGTGCGGGAACTTGGTTTATTTATTAGCTAAACACATTTTCTGTATTAAAAGCCAATTTTATATTAATTAGAAATTGTGCCTCAGTTTGAGGCCCTCGAAAAGAACTAAATTGGATGACTCGTTTTCAAATGACGGACCAAATCTTGTGGGAGAGGGGCAATAAGGCGATACCTTACTTTGATAACTATCCTGAAGATGCTAATAATACGAAACAGTTGGTTGTATTTTTTTGTTTAAGTACACAAGTGGCCTAAATTAACAATTTATTCAAAATCCTTATAAGTTGAAAATTGGAAAGTCCAAAAAAGAGGAAGTTCATCATACGAAAAGCATCACAGCAAGCGACAAAAAATTAATTCTAGGAATCATTCATGGAACATACGAATGGAAGCAAAATATCTTAATCTAACATGTTCTTTGGTTACTTGATTGTATAACGGTGAGCTAATTTGAAAATAATTTTGCGAAATATTCGAATTGAACTTTTATATTTAAAACTTTCTTTGAGCAGACAAATATGTTTTTTTAATAAATCGGGTCTGGGCAATGTTATTACGTGGTGGAGTAAAAGTGGTTGCGAACACCAGATGTTTGCTCTTAATTCGCGTACTATACAGGATAGTCGTAATACTTACTATTTTTTAAAAATTGTATTAAACCCAAATTTGTTGAAAAATGGTTCGATTCGAACCCGAATCGTTTTTTTTCGATTTCTCTCAGAATATATTGTTATTTTTGAGCTTGCTAATTACTCAATCGAGGTGCGTTGTTTCTATAAAAACAAAATGTTTAGAAGGTACTTAAGTTGGATAAAGACATATACTGATTAAGGATCCCCGGTTGCACAAAACTGATTTTTTTTTCTCGAGAGAAAGTATTCCAATCATATCCCTTTATCACCCTTTGTTACATATCCCGGCCTGATTGGAAAAGTAGGTGAGTATTTTAATAGTAGGGCCGGGATATTAACTCCCGTAGTGGCGACAATCTTGGCACCCCGTAGTGTCCAAAGCATCGATGGCGCAGCGAAATTGATTGAAGCATTATAACCGAACATTCATATCAAAACATATATTTTTTCAATGATAATTATTATTATTTAAGTTTATTAAAAAGTTGAATCAAATGTGAAATAAGAAAATTAAAAACTCTCTCATTTTGCCGATCTCAGAAACAAGTGCATAAATAACACGAACTTTAGTGGTAAAATTTGGCATTTTCATATTTCAATATTAAACCGCCTCCAATTTGGGTATTGCATCTGCAAAAAATTGAATGTTTTCATCACCATTTCTCATGTATAATAATATTCTTTAAAACTATGGAGTATCTCGCGCATGAAAATAATTTATTCAATCTCTCTTCTTTCGTTCACCTTACGCGATTATTATGTAATCAGTTTTTCCGGGAGAGTTTGGACTTCTAGAAATGCCTCTATTTAAGCCGGAGGCCAATTTAAAATGCAATAAAAGTCTTAAGAAATTTTAACGATTCTTTTAAGGGGTCTTCTACGTCGATTTTGGTTATTTTGAAAAAAGGCATATACAGTAATTTGAAAAAGGCTCAATTACTCAAAAAATAATTATGGAAAAACTTAGACGTTTTAAGACATTTTTCTCAATTACACAAAGTCCGAAAAAATCACGTGACAAATAATTCAAAAATAATAAGTTTGAAATATGTCATAGATAATCCTTATTTCTCGAAAAATAAGATCACGTGACGTGTTTTGGAAATATATTATTTTCAAAACTTTAAATTAGTGTTTATGGCCCAAAAATTGTTTCGGCGTAATTTATCACTATTGTTTACTTTACCAATAACTTATTTCCTAATTTAAGGTCACTGTTGGATCGTTTCTTGGCTTTAGTGTAATGAGAAAAAAGGTCTAAAAACTGCTAGAGAACACCTTTACACTTCATTCTAAAAATATGATTTAAGTGCAATTTATAAAAACAGTACTATTTTGGCCACCTTATTCCTTGAATATACGGTCACGTGATCACTTTGGAGCTATGTTGTTAATGAGAAAAAAGTCTTTAGAATTTTTTTCTGGTCCTGCGTCAAAGGCTTTTTTTGATATTTAAATTTTTTTGAAAAAAATTAGTACTGTAATACAGTAAAAATTTTCGAAAAAAAAACGCACAAACGTCAATTATTCAAATAGTCGATTCGATCACTTTTGTTAAATTTTCATTCATACAATGATTGAGGGTCCTAAATCGCGAATTAAAAAGCCATTGCGCCATCGATGGCGTTAAAAAGACACTACGGATTAACTACGATGTTAAAAACAAAAGTGTGATAAAGGGATATCGAGCAATTAATTACGTGAGTACTCGCCTCTTTCCGAGAAAACAAGGAAATTACGCTCTATTTTAACGCCACTAAGAAAAATTTTCCAATTTTGAAAAATTTTGTCTTGGATTCTAAGCTGTCAATGACATGCCACCCGTCTGAGTTTGCCAAAAAATAAACTAATAGATTTATAATGTTGTTAATACGTAAATCCTTCCTAGTCGTCGATTTACGCAGCGTCAAACTAAAGTGACATTAAACGGGATCTTAAATGAGTCGACAATCGGGTATCGTGACGACACGGCAAGTTATGACCTCGAGATAATCGACGATAGCAGGACGAACCTTCTCCCAACCTTAGCCATCTGAAAAATGAATGGATCTCTTAGCGCGTGTTTCGAATCCTTTCAAATATTAGAATCTAAACCAAGAAGGGCTTTGGTAACTCCTATATATGCAAGGGTGCTTGATATTTGAGACCGACAAATTGTGATCGATGTGTAATCACTCAATAATCCACTAAGACACTACGAAACACAGGGATTCGAACACACGCNTACAAAAAATTGATATTGTTAATTAAATTTTAATAAATTTTTAATAAATTTAATTAAATTAATTAAAATAAAAAATAAATTTAATTAAATTTTAATAAATTGTTAATAAATTTTGAAAAAATATTTATTTTGAAAACAATTATATTTAAACCTTGTTTTTGTTTATCTTTTTTAATTTTCGATATTTATCTCTGGTAGAATCTTTCTGCTTTCAACATGGTCTATTTACCTTGTGTTTGTTCATAATAAATTAACTCGTAGACTTTAGACATGAATCTGTACCCAGACTCGATTATGGCGACGCGTTGTTGCCATACTTATAAATCGAGCCATATTAGCAAAGTTTCATCAACATACATTTTTCAATAGCTTAAAATAATATTCAGCCAATTTGCTATACAATTAAAAAAACAAAAAAAAATTAAACGAATTAAAAGGCATTTAATGAGGATAAGAAAGAAAAAAGTTGCAAAATTACCTCCAGTTACACACAAAAGTGCAATCATAAGATAGAATTAAAACTTAATTTATATTTAAAACTACCTCATATAAAACTTCCAATGTTTTTCTATCGCTCTGTCTAAAAATAATTATATGTTTTTTACAAAATTCCCGAGTAAAATGACTCTTAAATTATTTCGGAATGTTATTTCTCGTGATAACAAAAAGGGGGAGAGAGAAAGAGACACGCCTACGCATGAACCTCTTACTGATTCTTATGTAATCAGTATTTCAATTTTCGGGCTATCTTGTAAGGGAATAGAAGTCTTAAAAAGTTTTAACGATTCTTTTAAGGGGTCTTCGAGATAATTCGACTACTTTTTGAAAAAAAACATAGTACTGATATACGGTAATTCGAAAAAGTTCTCAAATTACATAAAAATAATTTTGAGATGAACTTTAGACGTTTTTAAGACTTTTTTCTCATTTCACCAAAGTCCGAATAAAATCAGGTGACTAAATATTTCAAAAATAAGATTTGAAATATGTCATAGATAAATCCTTATTTCTCGAAAAATAAGATCACGTGACGTGTTTGGAAAATATTATTATCTTCAAAACTTTTGAATTAGGTGTTTATTGGCCCAAAAATTGTTTCGGCGTAATTTTATCGCTATTAGTTTACTTGAACTAAAACCTTATTTCCTAATTTGAAGGTCACGTGATCGTTCTTGGACTTTGGTGTAGTGGAAAAGTCTCAAAAACTTCTAAAGAACCTTTACACTTTTTTTAAAAAAGTGATTTAAGCAATTTTTGAACAAAAACAGTACTATTGTTCTGTGCAATAATGCTAAATAAGCATTATTACTAGCACATCAGCCCTATGACTACTCTTTGACTAGATTATCTAGCCCTTAGGCCTCAAATATACTCTATATAAACTGGACAATTGTTCATATTAAGCAGACTCCTGCCAGGGTTTCCCAGGTCTATATTAGACTTTTCACTATTTTTGCCGACCTTATTTCTTAAATATACGAATCACGTGATCATTTTCGGGCTATGATGTAATGGAAAAAATGTCTTAGAATTTTTTTCTAATCACGATGAAAGGTTTAATTTTATTATTCAAAAAGTTTTTGCAAAAAATAAGTACTGTAATACAGTAAAAATTTTCAAAAAAAACGCACAAACGTCATTTTGTTTCAAAGTTTATTGATAACTTTATAACTGATCTTGCCAATAATGATTGAGCGTCGTAAACTGCGATTAAATGGTGAATGGCGACGGGTCGCCATAAATCGAGTCTACGAGTTAAGTACAATTTCTGTCTCTGTGATTTTTTTTAAATTGTGTGAAAATCCGAGCTTGTCCGATCCGACCAGGTCCGAGCACCGATCCGATCAGCAAATTTCAAATCAGGCTTCTGATCCGATCACATTTTTTTCGAACTAGGATCCCAGCCGTTGAGGCTCGAAATTTCCGATCAGATATTGAAAATCTGCTCGGATGCCCTTCCCTGCCGGGACAGTTTACTGAACAAAGTATTGGTCCATGCAAAATAATAGGAGCAAACTTATTTAAAGGCTTAGCACCTTCTTTTCAGGAAATTTTTTTGGTTCATAGTTTTTATCAGTCAGCCGAAATCGACCGGTAAAGTTTTGGTCTGAAAAACATCGAAAAAAGAAAAATTTCCTAGATTTCAAAATGCACAGAAAAAAATTAGACTTATCAAATTGATACGCAATTGATATAAATTTTATTTTTGCGAAAAAATCTCAATGAAATTTCTGGTGTAATAGAAGTAGGTAAATTTTTGAAATTATTTTTTTTGAAATCAGTGTCAAAAAATAATGTTAATCTCTTTTTTCATTTTTTGTCATTCATCTCCGTTTCCGATTTAGTTGAGTTAGGTGACACCCTAAATAGAAGATTTGAAATAAGGAATTTCAAAAATAAAAAATCGGTTTGATTGTGGTTAATTAAGCTATCTTGTAGAGAATTTTTTTCTGGTCATTTTAACACGTAGGTTTTTTTTTATATAAAATTTTCAAAAAAAAAATCGATTTTTTGGTCAAATTTTCGAGATTTTACAAGGAGTTCAAAAGACGGATCTAGCGACCCCGTATGAAGAGCTAGAGCGCTAATTTTTTTGGCAAGTAATAATTAAGCGTTTTATGAGTAAACAGTTGACTGTTTATACTGAAGTACATATCGAAGAACCTGCCTAGTGTAATTTTTATGNTATTTCTTGCCGGACCTTACTCTTAAATAATACGAAGTCACGTGATCATTTTCGCGGCTTTATGTCTGTATGGAAAAACATGTCTGTAGAATTTTTTTTCTAATCACGATTGCAATAAGGTTTCTCTATTATTCAAAAGTTTTTGCAGAAAAATACGTACTTGTAATTACAGTGAGAAAAATTTTCAAAAAAGCGGCACATAAACGTTCATTTTGTTTCAAAAGTTTATGATAACTTTATAACTGATCTTGCCAATAATTGAATTGAAGCGTCCCGTAACTGCGACTTCTAAATGGTGAATGCGACGGGTTCGCCATGAAATCGGTCTTACGAGTTAAGTTCAACGTTTCTGTCTCTGTGATTTTTCTTAAATTGTGTGGAAAACATCGAGCTTGTCGCCCGAATCGACCAGGTTCCAGAGCATCCGATCCGTATTCAGCAAATTTCAATCAGGCTTCTGATGTAGGCACCTCTAACGTTCGAAAAATACATGCCAAAAGAACGGTCTAAATTTAAATTTTTTTAATTTTTTTTTAATTTCAAGAAGTCTCAGAATTTCAACAAAAAACTAGAATCTAATTCACAAGCTACGCTTTCCCTGAGATTTTGAGAGAAAAAATTGGAAAAGGCTACCGTTCAGACCTTATTCAGCCTTTTGCGCGTGGAATTTGGAAGCACAAGATTTAAAAAAAGATCTTGAGATATTGTACAAGGACGGAGTAGCTTTTGCGTGAGGCTCCCAATAATGACGCTGTTTTGACCACTAGGGGCAAAATTTTCTGAAATTTCTACCGGTCTCCGGAATGCCGCATTTCATCTATTTGGAGTTGAATCGCAAATACAAGAAAAAGTGCCATGAGGATCCTGAATGAGGAGTAGGCTTTTTAGTGCTTTTTAGGGACGCCCTTCTAAAACCCATTTTTTCTGAGCGTTTGAGGTTGAGCGGTATCAGATGCTCTTGACAATTAGTACTGGGCACTCTTCCTTACGAGTTGTACTACGTCGTATTTTGGAAAAAAATTGATTGATTTCTGAAGCCAGGTTTCTCAGAAACTTTCACTCTGAATATGTGTAAAAATAGAGCCCCAATTAGGCGAACGCCCACTATCCTTAACACGTAAGATTTTTTTTCATATAGAATTTTTCAAAAAGACAATCGATTTTTTGGTCAATTTGTCGAGCATTTTTTACCAAGGAGTTCACAAAGACGGATCTAGGCGACCCCGTTATGAAGAGAGCTATCTGAGTGAGCGCTAATTTTTGCAAGTAATAGATTAGCGGTTTTATTAGTTAAAATAGTTGGACCTGTTTGATTACTGAAGTCCATATATATACGTATGTACTTTTTTTGCGAAGTGAAAAACTTGGTCCTTTAGTATTTACGGCCAATAAAAAATAGTAACTAGGTCGGTTTTATTTTCAAAGCCTTCCTTGACATCGGCTATAGCTTGGCGTTCAAAATAAAACCCGCATAGTTACCATTTTTAATTGGCCGTAATTAGCTAAAGGACAATTTTCACTTCGCAAGTAAAAAAAGTAGATACTGTATATTTTTTTTTGGAAAAAATAATTCAAAGGAGTAGTTTCTTTACAAATTCACGATTTCATTTTTAAACTCCCGGGATCACAATTTGAAAATTTATTTCTGATTTTGTAGGCGCCGCACTGGGCGGCATTTTTGGAAAAAAATATTTAAAAAATTAAATAACAGACAAAATAAGCGAAAATTGATCTGATATCAAATTTCGTTCAATTATTGGTCTTATGCGAAAATAATGAAAAGCTCCGATTCTAAAAATTGAAGAATTCGAGAATTCTTGATTTTAATATTTTTTTTAATAAAATGAATAAAAAAATGCGAAGTGATAAGTTCAATTTAAAGAAAGAGTTAGAGATTGACCACGATGTCGATAATGATGTCGGTCATTATGTCGATCACGAATCGTGCCCGATTCACGATGCCCGATTCAACCCGATGTTAGCGAAAAGACAATTCGAAGCAATGATTCAAAACCGTATTTTGGCCGAGTCCCCTTTTATGCAATTTTTGGCTGCTATTCATGAAGGTGATTTATCAAAAGTAAAAACTCTTATTGATGCTGGTGTAAAGGTTAAAACTGAGGACTTCAATGCTCTGAGATATGTTGTTGGAAAATATGGGAGACCAGATTAGGGTGTCACCGGTCAGGTTTTAAGCGGGTCGATGCATTTTGACAGATTTGCACTTTTTCATTTATTTTTCTCTTGATAAGAAACTTTTTGCCACTTTGAAATTTTTGAATAAAAACTTTCTCGAACGAAAGTTGGCACTTGTGTACATCCTTCGTATAATCTGATTTTATTTTACTTTATTAATCGTCTTCTGAAAAAACGGGAGATTTAGGCTGAAGGCGTCAAAATTGAGGTACAATTATTTTTTTTAATAAGAAACTGAAAGCCATTTTCCATTTTTTTATTATTTAAAGTAACTTAAAGTCTAGAACATTATTATTTCAGTCGAGTCTACGAGTTAAACGACCGTTGACACCCTAACCCAGATGCGTATGAAAAGGTGAGTTGTCAGATTTTTTAAAATTTTCACGGCCGATTTGGAATAAGGAATTTCGAGACTCTCGAATTGAGAGTCAAAAATAGGAGTCGGTATCTTTTGTACCCAAATGGGTACAAGAAATGGTTTACCAACTCTTGTACCCAAATTATTTATTTAGACCAATTTAAGTACAAGAAATGGTTTACATACTTTTGTACCCAAATTGGTCTGAAAGAAAAATGTTTTCTGAAAAATCCATCGTCATTATTATGCGTCATAACTTATGAGTCATAAGGGTGGTTGAGGAATTTTACCGACTACACTCGACTCGAGCACAGTGATGGGCATAAGTTATGCCGCATAAGTAGGGTCAGTATCGGGAGACTTGCAAAACTAAAGCCATCATTACACATTATTTGAGTTTTTGTGACGTGATCGGTATAATAACAACAATCAATAATAAATCAACCTTTATAGCGCGTTTCAAAGCCCGAAATGTTGTTTTTTCATATGAATTGAAGTATACTCAAATTGTGACCACTTGGTGGCTCCAAAAATTTTTTTGTTGTCGGAATCATTCTTTTTGAGAAAGTGTAACCCTATTAACTCAAATAATCCGTACTGAGGGGTTAAATTATTCAAGTAAGTCTCCCGGTACTGACTCTACTCATACCGTATAACTAATACGGTATAAGTTTTGCATATCGCTGTGCTCGAGTGCAGTCGGTGAAATTCCTCGGACGACCCTTTCCTATGACTCGGCCATAATCATGATGTTGCGTTTTCACAACCATATTTTCATTCAGACATATTTGGTACCAAGAGTAAGTAAAACCTGATGTTAAACCATTTCTTGTACCCATCAAGGCAAATCGATCAATGATGCCCGAGTAACTTAAATATCTTCATTCCCTATTCTTTTAACAGGCTAAATAAGATATTTAAGTTACTCGGGCCGATCATAATGGATATACTGAAAGACAAAAAAGATGATTGGCCAATTTGGGCTACAAGAATACGTTCCCCCAAAATGATATTCGTTCAGTTTTTTAGCAGTTTGGAAGTGCACTAGTTTAAACCAAAAATAAAAATTAACAAACACTTTTCTGGAAAACTCTTGTAGTTTGAGCGGAGTTTATAAATCATCGAAACCATGATATAAATCGAAGAATAGTGTCTACCGGCCGGCACGTGCTACGTCGCGTATTATGAAGTGTCTCTAGTTTGACAAAATACACGAAGAGAAAAAACATGGGGTTCCGCGACGAGGGATTCTTACGAGCGTGCAGCATTAGGTGGCAGAGACACACAAGAGTGAAGACACACAAAGAGTTCGATGTTTAAGACCAAATGAAATCACACGATTCTTTATGTCTCTGACATTCAAAGTTATAAACGGGACACGTAGGATATCATCTTGGGAGCGTGCTTTCCGTACCCAAATTTGGTCTGAATGAAAAAATATGTTGTGAAAACACGCCAACGTCCATGATTATGTGTAATTAACGGTGGTTGAGCGAATTCCACCGACTGCACTTGCAGCCACAGTCATAGGCATAACTCTGGCCCATAAAGTAGGGTCAGTACCGGGAGACCTTATCTTGCGAAAGCTTGTTTTTTCATGCACTAACTTGTGACCACTTGGAGGCTCACAAAATTTTTTCATGGTCCGGAAATCATTCTTCTTGAGAAAGTTTGACCCCTTAAACTCATAGAATCCGGCGCTCAGGGTGTTCGTTTGCAGATGCAGTCTCCTCGGTACTGACCTCTACTTATGCCGGCATAAGTTATGCCTAATTCAACTCGGTTCTTCAGTGCAGTCGGTTGAAATCTAAACCACCTACATGACGCAATAACAACATATTTTTATTCAGACCGGCGTGCTTTCCGCTACCCAAATGGGTCTGAATAAAAAAAAATAATGCAGACCAATTTGGGTACGGAAAGCACGGGCGTGCTTAGAGTACTCAAATGGGTACACTAGACACCGACTCATCATCTTTGATATAACACTTGTTTTTTGGAAAAATACTTATAAAACACATATGTTTTCAAACACTATAGTTTTCAAAGTTATTTGACGAAAACCAAGGAAAGATTTTTTTAATATTTTGTCAAAAACGGATTCAATAGAAATATCGAATTATTTTCAAAATGTTTAAAGAATAGTACAGTACTTCGTGATTCTCAGGCCATCCTTGTGAAGATCCTAATCCCACAAAATACCAAAAAAAGCTTAATCAAATCATTGCGTTTTTCATAAAATCAAATCCTGAATTATTGACTAAAGGAATTTTCGAATCAATTTGTTGGATACAACCAGATATGCTTGAAGGTTTGATAGAATCTAAGAAATATTTGAAATGGCTGACTGAAGAATTGATGGACTGTTTGGTCAGTTTGGATTACAAAATTCATCATTTTATCATTCAAATTCACCCAGAACTTGCTCCGGAGGATTACAAAGGCGGGATATAAATTAAGCTCCAAATTTTTATATCCAATGTGATATCAATTACTGGGCCCTCTGGTCTGAGTATCAAATTGAACGGTGACAAAATTTTGAATGCAACAAAAATGAGATTTCTTTCATGTATGGATCTCGAGTTACAGTCCGTTCCTTTTTCGTTCCATTTGATAATCAGCCTCTGGTCGTCTTTTGCCACTTTTCTGCCAAAATTTTTATACAATTAGGCTTTTGAAAACTACTCATCCAATTGAGTTTTTAGATAAAAAAATGGTCCGAATCAGGCCATTTTTTCCAATTTTTTTTAACAAAAACTGATGATTAAGAAAATTCAGTAATCTCTGTAAAAACAAAATTGTCCAAATTCTGTCCAATCAATTTATTATTTATTCATCTAGTTATTTGTACTCAGTTTCAGCTATCAAAAACTTAAGCTTGGTATAATTTCGTTTCAACAAGCCGAATCATATTAAAAATGTTGGCTAAAAAGTGGCAAAAAACAAGTTGCATAAAGGATAAGAGTTATATTTAAGTTCGAACTTTTCGGTGCACGGTGCTTTTTTTGAGGGTGAATAGGAAACATTAAATTCTTATGATGGATAAAAATAACGAATAGCGCAAAAGAATCACTCGCTAAATAATGATTTGCTCGGAGAAATTTTTTTGAAATACTGCTCTGTGATTGGGTAACGTTTTTACAGACGTTGTGCAGTATTTGAATAAAAATATTGACACGAGCGGTGCCCAGTAAAATTTTGACTACTTACGAAAAAAAAAAATAAACTTAAAAAAATTAAAATTTGCCTATAAAAATGATAAAATAAACTTTTGTGACGTCCATTTGTTACGTAATAAAATTTAACCCCTTGGGTACTCAAATGTCATTTTAATTTGAATAGCAAACAATAACGATTTCACGAAATTTAGAGGCCAAATTATAAAGTTGGACAAGTTTTTAGGGTAGAATTTTACGAGAAAATTTTTATGGGATTTCCAAATAGTCCACTTCCGGTTTAACCGGAAGTGATTAAAGGGCTTTTCAAATTAGTTTATATATAACTTAAGGGCGTATTTCATGATCAAAATAACGTCAAAAAATTTTTTGGTGATATTTTCGATGACTCATTACTTCCGGTTGACCGGAAAGTGAACTTAAAATTTATTTAGTAAGTAATCTTGTATTTGAGGGTGGATAACAGCGTAAAAAAACTTGACGAGAAAATATGATAATATTTCTGATGACACATCACTTCCGGTTTGACCGCGGAAGTTAAACCAAAAAATTGATAAAATGCTTATTACTGTGGTTTGCGTCTATAGACACCCTCTTATAAAGCAATATGGCAGAATATAATGAAAACCTACGCTTTTTATTTTGGTCCGTCCCTCAATAAGGACAATACGGCAAAAAAATTCAAAAGGGTCGAGAGTTTGAAAAGGGATAGAGTTTGAAGAGTCGAAAAACTAGAAAAATCGCGTTCAAGTGAGATTCTACAAACAAAAATGTCAAAATTTGGAACAATCATTCCGACCGACATTTTTGTTCTCATTTAATCCGCTACTTTGCTGTTAATTTTGAGAACGCTTTGTAATGTGGGGTCTACAATAAGATAGATTAAAAAACAACGTTTAGTGTTCTAGAATGAGACTCAACCACCCTGGTGGTGTGATGTAACAGATCGTTGACTTTGAGGTATGAAATCCTTAGACTAAGGCTAGAGCTATAAACGAGTATCCTCAGATTTTTCAAACTGCCCTAGAAATTATTCTGAGGCGGGATTGAAAGGTACCAGATTAGAAACACCAACCCCCTTACATGAAGATTTTATTAAATTGAGTTTTATTTCACCGAAAGTATATTATTACTGATGAAATGACGAATATAGTTCGACTTCCGGTCAACCGGAAGTGAGGACTCATCACACAAATATCACAAAAACATTTTTTCGGTGTTATTTCACCCTGAAAGCTACCCCAAACGTATATTGTTATTGATAAAATGAGGAATATAGTGTTGAACTTCCGGTCAAACCGGAAGTGAGGACTCATCAAAAATATCACAAAAATTTTTTTTCGTGTTATTTCACCCTGAAAAGCTACCCAAAAGTATATTGTTATTGATAAAATGAGGAATATAGTTGTGACTTTCGGTAAAACCGGAAGTGAGACTCATCAAAAATTCAACAAAAATTTTTCTCGTGTTAGTCACGCCTGAAAGCTACCCACAAAGTATATTGTATGATAAAATGAGGAATATAGTTTGACTCCGGTAAAACCGGAAGTGAAGACTCATCAAAAATCATCATCAAAATTTTTTTTGAGTTTTTTTACTCGAAAACTCACCCCAGAAGTATATACAATTACTAATCAAAACAGAATAAATTGTACTTCGGTTAAACCGAAGTGATGACCTCATCAAAAGCATCACAAAAGTTTTGTCATAAAATTTACCTAAATTCATGTTCCCGTTTCTGCATTTATAACTTCTTGAAGTTTTTGTTTTAAAAGTAACAAATGATTGTTGAAGTCCCGAGGGGTTAAATCGAAAAAACCTGAGAAATTCCTCAAATTTCTGATCATATGAACCTACACAACTCGAAAACTTTCAAAGTTGCAATTTTAACCAAGGTTAAGAAAAAAATTTTTTCACAATTTTTTTTATATCGAAAAATGCTTAGAAACTTGCAAGGCATCCGTTTCTGGCGAATGAACCGTCAAATACTGCGTCATTAAGATAATCCAATAGCGACCGCAGGGATTTTGAAAAAAAAATCCTCTCGAGCACAAAATTATTATTTGGTGAAGGCTGATTCTTTTGCGGCTATTTGTTATTTTGATCACATCATAAGAATTTAATGTTTCCTTATTCACCCTAAAAAAGCACCGGCGGTGTCTATTCACAAAATTTAGACCTGAAAATATTTTTGAGAATTTTAAATGTCTTTGGTGTGAAAATAAAGGTTTTTGGCCTACTGTTCTCGAAGTATCGAGGTTTTAAAATTAAACTGGTATTCACTGCTATACTGGAAGTCTACCTGGTAGCGAAAATAGTCCATTTGCCAGGATATCCTTTTCCCAACGAAAATCCATCTCAAAAACGTTAACTGTCTCGATATCGCGTGTTCGAATCTACTTATGTTGTCTCACTGATTGTCTTGAGTATGATTACAGGCAAGGTTGCTTGATATTGGGACCGCTAAATTTGATCGATGTGTAATCACTCAAGCAATAACTAAAAAAATTGCTTAGACAACATAAGTGGGATTCGAACGCGCTATAAAGATAGTAAACGTTTTTTAGATGGAGTTTCGTTGAGAAAAGGATATAAATATCAGGCGTCAACAACTTTTGAGATTTTACGACAAAATTAGACCCGGCGGAAATTTTGAGTTAAATTTATACCTCACCAAAGCTCCTTCACCGGAACGACCTTGGGAAGACGAATGCGAAGAAACTTGGCCTGAAGACCAAGTATCATCAGACGACTCAGAAAATTAACATTCTGTCTTTATTTTTTAATATCGAAATAAATGATAAAAAGGAGAAAAACCTTATCTTTGAAAAATATGTTTTCGATAACAGACCAATGAACCTAAAATATTGACAAACTAAAATGTGAGAAAAGTTTGTTTGAGTCGTTTCCTAACTCAAAGAGGAGCACTCAAAATATAACTTTGTTTTGTCTTTCGAGCGGTATAAGTTTAACTTATCTGTCAAAATGTACCGAGGTCCTTAAGGGGATTGTGGGTGCTTCCAGTAATGTGCTGGGGAAAAATAAGGCGATTTTAAAACTCAAATATCTTTTGTGAGAATTGAGTGAACGTTTATTTTTCTGATTGTATATTGTAGTCCGTAACCTTGAGAAGTCAAAAACTGATTCATTTCTAGAAAATATTATCACATCAACCTTTAAATGCATAAAACCTAATTGCTGGTATTTCTTTTCATTGAAGTATACCGTCATATCCACGTATCCAAAAATCACATAATGCCGATATTATTGATCAAAAAAAAATTCTCTACAATTTAAACCAAGCATATTTTATAAATTCATCTGAATTCGCCGAAAATTATTTTTGAAAATTCCTTGCTATAGTTAAATATAGGCAAAATGAAGATTATTTTACAAAAAAAAGTATACCTCACGAACGGCACATGCGATTTCTTTTCTCTTTTTCATAAATTCTTCTCTATTATCNGCAACACCCTTCGTGTGAGACTAATGGGCAACAGTGAGACCAATGGGCAACACTTTTTCGAAAAGCTCGTGTGTTGCCCATTGGTCTCACCCACTGTATTCTAGAACTAGTTATTCGATAGTAATGAACTTTTTTTTAATTGCAATCAATTTCTCGTGTGCTGGATGGTCGGATACAAGAAAAATAATACCGAATTTGAGACCGTGGTCGAAAATAACTACTGCACCCACAATCCCCTTAATATTGCCAATACAAGGGGGCAATATTGCCGAAAGTTTTTTGCCCAAACATTTTGGACATATTGGCAAATTCGGCAATATTGGGCACTCCTTGTGTACTGGGGGCTTATATTGAAAATTTTCCTTATTGAGTCTTTCTCAGCACGCGTCATAACTTTGAGAAATTGACCAATGATATCGCGGGATTCTTGAATTAAGGGCCTCGGTGCATTTTGACAAATACGGATATGGGCTCTTGATGAAAACTTTTTACTGGGTTTATATACATGTATTCGCCTCAATACACCACTGTATACCACCAAAATAATGTTTTATACTCCAGGCAACTTTTGTAACTACAGAATTTTCGAGTTATTGTTTTTTTGAGAGAACTTTGAGTTCGAATTAAACTTTTCGAATTCGACAAATTATGAAAAATGTATGCTATTTGACAAATCATCTGACATTTTTTTGGATTTTCGGTCGAAACTATTTGAAAATATTTTGAAAATTTTCCTCATTTCTTGTTCAAAAATTTTCAAACTAATTTTTCTGGAATCCCTAGCTGAAAATATTTGGAATGGCTGTTTTCACTATATTGAAAAATGTCCTCGTTTTGTTTATTCGCTCTTGTTTATACTCTGAATCATAATTTTTCTAACTAACTACGGTTTGGCAGAAATCCATCGAAGCCCTCTTTTATCCAGAATTACAATTTTTTTATTTCACCGAAACTTGCCAAATTGGTAAGCCAACCTGTCGACCGTTTTAAACTTTTTTCATTTAACGCATGAAAAAAATTATTTGTTTAAATGTGCTAAAATTTCGTTTTTTTCGTCTTTTTTCAAAAATTTAAATTTTCGATTTTGACTTCAAAATCGTATGAATTTAAACTAAATAAATTTCCAACGGTGGTCAGGACCGTTTTTAGGGCTCCTAATAAATAGAAAATAAATTTCACTGTAATTTATACACTTTCGATAGCAAACGCGCGTTTTCTGAGTGTTTTTTCAAAAGACGACTTATAAAGTAAAAATAATCAATCTGAAGAAATTCAGATTAAACAAAGTAAGCTGAACAGTGGCAACTTGTGTTCCAAAAAGTTTTCATACGAAAATTTTGAAGTGGCAAAAAGTTTCCCATCAAGACAAAAAAAAATGAAAAAGTGCAAATCTGTCAAAATGCACCGAGGCCCTTCAGTCGATGAACGAGTATTGTGATTGGACATTGGCTCAAAGTTATGACGCGTGCTGAGAAAGACTCAATAAGGATAATTTTCGATATAACGGGAATTTTTTTGCCGAAAATTCGGCAATACTGAGCCGGAGATATTGGTATCCCCCCTGTATAAATTTTTTACAACAAGTAGTAATTTTCCACAATTTACATGTACATAATGTATGTACATACTATGTACAGTACATTGCAACCGAGTTACTAGTTACCCGTTCAAAATGTGAACCTCAAATATTCATAAAACGATTTCCTCTCCGCCCACGCATTTTGAGATATTGACCAATGAGCGCCTCGGTTTATTTAATTATAATAATAAGAGAAAAGTAATTTTTTAATCATTTAGAAATCAAAATGAGTTCTTCAGAGGAAAGTTCAGACGAAGAAATTGATTATAAAATGTATAAAGATAGAAAAGAGTGGAAAGATATTATTCCCACAAATGTAGAGGATAACTGCAAATTCAAAGTCGTCAAAATTTGCTATTCTGATGAATTCAGAGATGTTTTCGATTATTTCAGAACCATCTGTGAAATGGTAAATCATTTTTTTTTTCATTTCTAGAATACAAAATATCGAAAACTGGTATTTGACCGGTAAAAGTAAAGTTTCACCTTTTTGGCTGGTTTGTAATTCAAACTTTGAATACCTGCTTATGCGGCATAACTTATGCCGCATAAGTTATGCCTGCTCAATTTTTTGTGCATATCAGAAGAAGCGCAATAAATTTTGGCATTTAGTGCCAAATATCTCATCCGCGACGATATCTCACATCACCAATTTCTTAATTCGTGAGAAATCAAGAAAAAGGACGCAAACTCAGTATATAATCTTGAAAATGCTGCTATAAATAGGCCTCCCGAGCAAAAAATCAGCTACCCGATAAAAAGGTTCTATGAGTCTGCAAATTCATAGGACCTTTTTAACGGGTGCTCATTTTTTGCTCGGGAGGCCTAGCTATAAAGCAAAACATGTAGATTTAATACAGGCCCCTGCAGGGGGGGGCCTTATCGGTGCAGTGCGCCGTCTTCTGCAGGGGCCTCCGGGCTATCGCCGAAAGTTTTTTTGCCAAAAAATATTTGACGAATGGCACATTCGTCAATATTGGGAACCCCCTTTGTAATACTGGGGCGCCTATATCGCAGAAAGTTTTTTGGGGCCAATCTGGCGTAGGTTTTCGGCAAAAATTTCGACGAATCGGCAAAATTCGAACCGCATATTCCCCTGTAACATGATTAGGTTGGTAAAAAATATCTGAAAAGTATTCTGCTTATCCCAAATTATATGTCTCGATATAAATAGCTAGGTAACTTTAATATAAAGTACAATTAATTAACTGTTTTAACCATTTTCGAAACTAAATAATTTTGCTAGGGTGAATTACTCTGACGGCGCCCTTAGAGTTAAAAAAGATGTACTTCTGTCAAAAACGCAAGCGTAACTATTCAGTCTGGAGAGTATCGTCGTCGAATCTGGTAAAAGTCCGATTCAAATTTCAGAAACGAATTTGAATATGCACAAAGTCTTCAAAAAATATCAAAATTTTCAACTTGCATCAGACTAGCGTGTCCTCTATTGAAATCAAATTCCAATCATTTTTTGTGTTCGCAAAAACTAGTATATTCCAGAAAAAGTTAAAAAAAGTTGAAAAAAGGGATTCCCTCTTCGTTTGGTGAACGAGATTTTATGTTATCAAATAAAATCCTGTTCTCGTTGAGCTCTTAGTTACCATCAGTTTTTTGAGTTACGAAAAATCCGCACCTATGCGTCGAATTTTATCCGGCGCTCATAAACTTGAGACGGTCCAATCCACAGACACGATTGCCGGAGAACCAAGCAGTGAATTCAACTGGTCACGTGCTCAAAGCTAGACAGGCCCGATAAAATTCGACGGGGCATAGGCAGGATATCGATAATAAAAAATTACAAAAAAACTGATGGTAACCTAAAACTGTTCAACGCAGACGTTTATAATTGATAAATAAAAAAAATCGGAGCCAACCGGACATTCTTTTGCTATAATATCCATGAATAGAGGTGTCATATTAACTTTTTTGAAAAATATTTCCATTTTTTCAATCAAATTGAAATTTCGACCAAAATCGATTAGTGGACACGCTAATCATAGACAAATTTATGCGAAATGGTCAAAATGATGGGTCAAAGGAAATTGAACTTACGGATAAGATCTTCATCAAAGACGAAAAAAATTATCACGCTGGCAACATAGGCAGTGGGTGTAAAGAGATTGGACTTTTTGATGAAGAACTATAAGTTTACTGAAAAATTACTCTTATCAGATATATACAACAATTCGCCGCGGAATCACAGATACTTATATCCAAATACAACTAAATACATGAAAATCATACCCACCAACTTACCTTTTTGATTTTTTTTGTAAGGGGCCCTCTAATGGACAAAATTGGGGAAATTCGGCCGAAACCTATAAATTTTTCGTAAAACTTTTTTGACTATTTTTTATAAAAATTTTAGTACGTTATATACAAAAAAAAAATATTTAGGGCATATCAAAAAATGAAGGAAGATTCGTCGCAATCTATCTAATAAAATGAAATTAAAAAAAATGTACCTTTCCAAAAAATCAATTTTCAAGTTGTTCTCAGAGGACGCTCCTATAAAGACCACATAGCGGTCGAGAAACTAGAAAAACCGTCCTCTTCCTAAAAAGTTATAGCATACATTTATATAAATTATTAGGACGAATTTTATATAAAATTTTTAAGGACCCTTTTTTATAAATTTTTTTATTTCGAATTTTCTATTACGAATTTCTTAGACAAAAAATTAGAAAAAACCGAAAATAGCCTTATTAATGACGACGACCCTCTTTAATTGTTTTCACTGTCCTTATAAAGGCACATGAAAGTATTTAATTTTGTCCATAGAAAATATTAAGTGTTTGTCGGTATTATTTTTTCGTGTCCATAAAAGACTAGTTGGTTCATTTTATTAATTAACATTTAGTGGTTGGACTGATTCTGTCAGAAATAATGAAATTGAAAAAACTGTGAAAATGATAGAATTGGTCAAAGACAATGAAAGTGCTTGGAATTACCTCAGAGCGATTATGGAACACAATCTCACCAAATTTAGTAAAGGTTTTTCAAAGTAAATTTTAAAGATATTTTTTTCTGCTGATACAAAGTTTTTGCCAGTTGAAAATGTAACATTGGCGTGAAAAAATACGCCAATTATTACTGTGATTTCTGTCTATAAAGACACCCTCTATTAGGACAACTTCGGGGATATATCATATATGGCCAAAACCTACGCTTTTTGATTTTGGTCCGTCCCTCTATAAGGACAATTTGGGAAATTAAAATTTTTGGGTGAAGAGCAAAAAAAAAGGTCTTCAAATAATTTTAATAAATATAAGGACAATTTGGGGAAAATCAGGACAATTCTGGGTAAATTAGAACAATTTGAGGAAATTAGGACAATTTGGGAAATATAAGGACAATTTGGGGGAAATTAGGACAATTTTGCGGAAATTAGGACAATTTTGAAGAAATTAGGACAATTTTGAAGAAATTAGGACAATTTGGGAAATACAAGGACAATTTGGGGAAATTTTAGAAAAATGCACCATTTTATTGAAAATTCTATAGAAACGACTCCTTTTTAAGTTTTTCATAAAGTGAAGAGCAAAAAAAAAGGTCTTCACTTTTTTTTTGGAAAAAATATCGATTTTAAAACAAATATGGTCAAAATATCTTAGGACAGATTAGCTTAGGACAATTTCGGAAAATTTTGCTAAGGAAAATTTGGGAAAATCTCACCTGTCCTTATAGTCTTTAAGTTATAGACAAAAAACACAGTACTTCAAAAATATTAATGACACATCTGAAAACAACTTTTATACTTGCAAAATGGGGCATTTTTCTACTGAAAAAAATTCCCCAAATGTTCTCCTTGGTGTTAAATTTACAGCTTTTAGGTTACCCATCATTTTGTAAAAAAATTTAACTGCTTAGACAACTTTAACAGTAGTTTATTTAGTATCAAATCGAATGATTGATTTATGGTCTCAAACTGAGACACCTACCGGTAATGATACTCAACTCGCCGCATTTCTCGCAGATTTTTACATTCAAACAGCCAAAGAATCTCAAGATTCCGAGAAAACCAAAGAAAAAGCTAAAAAGCTATTAGATGTAAGTTATTCAAAAAAAATCAAATTATCATAAAAGCAGGCATAATAAGGGTGCGCACAGGGATTGATTTGTTCGATTACAAACGGCAAGAGCGTGACCGCAACGAAATTTGGGTAGAATATCACGGGTTACAATTTTTACTTAACCCTTGGAAGCTCCAAACTTATTTATTCGGCAGAGGCTCCCGAACCACTTAAGTGGTCCGACTTTGAGAGCTTATTACGGAAAAACTTCATTCTAGAAAAAGCTGTGAATTGTCTCATTTTCAATAGGAAAGCCCAAATTAATTAGATAATTAATCAGATTTAAAAAAATTATAAAAAACGGTCAAAACCGAGCGGCAAAGATTGGGGTTTGACCACTTACTTTCCAACTGGAAACATGAAGATTTTCAGAAAAATTTCTTTCTTTATTCTCACTAATTCAGACCTTGGCTTACACATTTTTTTAACTATCTTCCCGTTTCTTAAAAATGGACGATTTGCAGCGCGATTGATCAAAAATCCGAAAAAAAATTGCACTCTGTCAAAATTATTTTTTGAGAATGAACAAAATATATCCTCAAATAAAAATTCCGGGCTTTTTAGCACAAGCTGGAATCGGGCCTGCCGGCTGATCACTCACCGATATATGAAGATAATCAAGCATCCGTTTCATTTCCTTCAGCAGATTTTTGTTTTTGCAGCTAGTGGGCGTTCAAATCACAGATAAAAATGATTAAGAATATTTCCGTCTATTTTGTTCAAAATAAAGTACAAAAATGACGTTTGCTTCAATTAAACTACTAAAAATTGAACCTACTTTCGAAGAAATCAAAACACATTTTTTTTGGTAAATTGAAACAATCACTCACGAAAAAATAAAACGAGTTCTGATTCGTATTTTTTTTTAATATTTTCAAAAGATGCTGAAAAGACTTTTCTAAAAACTCAGTTCCTCAGATTTTAAGTATCGGTTATCAAGTTTGAGCAGCACGCATTTTAGATTTTTTGAGAGAAATTGCCGAAAAAAGTAGGATAAAATAACTTTTGAACGAGTTGTCCTAGATAATTTTAACTGTCATTTTTTAATTCCTCGTGGCAAACTTTATGTTGGATTCAACTCACTAACTTCCAAGACTTTTCTTTCATCCAATTTTAGCGGATTTAAATTTTTGAGCCACTTAAGTGGTCCGGAGCTTCCAAGGGTTAATTGAATTTTGACTGTCATTGTAACCGGAACAAACCCTCAATATTTATTTTCTGTCTTTTCAATTTTAGTCGTAGATTTTTTTCGCATTTTAAGGTGAATAGCGCAATTTTAATTATATTAATATATACATAATGAGACATTTTATAAATATGGCCGATTTACTATCTCACCCAAAGAATCAGTAATATATTTTAAGATGCTTTCCACTGATTTGGATCCGATTCGCTGCAATTACTGGGGATATTTATCTTCAGTTCTCTCTGCAACATAGCTGCAATATTTCAAATATTATATTAAGAGTATACATTTTGCGTCAATTTATTTTTTGTTATCATTTATTAACGCGTGGGATTGAAAAATCTCCCAAGAAAAAACGTGTGAAAAAAAATTGTAACCCAATTCGATGCAAAAAATAATCGAGCAATGAAGAATTACTCTGATTTTAATTTATAAGGACACCGTTTTTTATATTCGCGTGTCCTTCTATAAGGACGAAATATGGACATATCCGACACGTTTAGTTTTGGCATGTACCTCTATAAGGACAATATGGTCTAACAGACGCTCTTTTATTTTGACATGTTTTTTTATAAGGACAATATTGATGGCCATGTACAATATGCCATTTTTTAGAAAAATTTTAGGTGAAGAGCTAAAAAAGAAAGGTCTTCATTATTTTTCAGCAAAAATAAATTTGGCACCGAAACCCAAGGAAAATATGACAAAATCTCAGTTCACCTTATAGACGAAAACTAGTAAAATTCGCAAATTTCGATGGTACTTTTATCTTCCGCTTAGGTAACTTTTTTTTAGAACAACCCAACAGTTTTGTCCCGGAACAAGATATTCGCGAACGGATTTCAGCTAATAAAAAACTCCATGACCAAATTTTTTTGATTTTTTACCGGATGTCTGGTTATACCGGAAATTGACCGGTAAAGGTCTAAAAAGACGATTCTGAGAACACGGCACATTCTTCGAAGTCAATTTTTTGGCATCAAGTACACCCTTATCCGTACGATTTTTGGCCGAGCTGAGGTGTACGAATAAGGGTACACCTACTATACAACTTTTCGTCAGAAATTTTTTGGCAAGAATCTTTTTGTCATATGAAATAGAGCCAATTGTATTATATATGAGGAAATCCCACCAGTTGATAACTCCTTCTTGGTGTAATGGTTAATGCTTAGCATGGCCACCATTAATTTCGCCTTATAGAAATAATGGGTGGATTGTTCTGAAACTTCTTGGGAGTGAATAATTTATATCAAAATGAAAAAAAAAATTATGAAAAAAAAATTTTCGACACAAACTAGTATATGCTAAGAATCAATCCTAACTGGTCGATTTTGACCCAAAATCGATTGGTGGCCATGCTATTAATGCTCTAGCCTCTGATGCTGTGTTGTCGGGGTGTTCTAAAAAAATTTCCTTACGCAGTTTTCGTATCCAGCAATTCGAATATCAAGCAATTCGTATTTAAGCAACTCGAAAAAGGTCGACCAAAAATGTATACTCCCAATATTTTTGTACAATATATTTTATGTTGAAAATACTCGCAATTAATTTCCTTATCATTTTAGAGGTTTGTTCAAAATTTGATCTCAAACGGGAGGTTTACAAAATTGAAATGAGTGGATGTGCCAAAATATGTGCTGCTTTTATATTGAGGTGGCTTGCTTATGTTGTTTCATTAAGTTTATTATCATGTAAGGTAACCTTTTTATTCTTCATTCATCACAAAAAATTTACTGGGACTATTCGCATTTATCCAAAAATCCCACATAATTTGAGGGGGTTTTTGTAAAATATTATTTTTGCCAAGGTAGTTATTTTAAGTGTAGACCAAACGGTAGGTTCACATAACATACCAGTCTCGAGGTACAAAATATGCTGTTTGCACCATCAGGTGGTGTCTGGTGTCAAAACAAATCAATCCAAAATTTTTGTCTTGAAAAGTTACCCGGATATATATATTTTCAGGTGCACATAACATACCAGTGTCGAGATACAAAATATTCTGTTTACAACACCAGGTAGTGTCTGGTGTCAAAACTAAAAATGCCATAAAATTTCTCTTCAAAAAATTACCCCAAAAACCACATTTGAAAATGTTTACTATTGTCAGTTCTCTATGAATTTATATTTACCGGTGTTTTTCGCGGATTACCGGCCAACCGGTTGAGGTCATAAATCAGAAAAAAATATTGATAGTTAAAATTTGCTTAAACTAAAGCTATCAGATCGCTAAAGCTATCAGATACAAAAAAACGTTTCCTGATATATCTTA
>SCLH01001305.1:43598-55120 GCA_004367855.1 Oikopleura vanhoeffeni | reverse complement strand
TTTGAAAATTAATTATTTCTTTATTTTCAGATCGTTTCTCAGCAGCATAATTCTAGCATAACCTGGATTTGGATTTTTGCGCCAATTTGGGTGTTAGAAATTATGAAATCAATTCATGTGATCTGGATCACTGGAGAAAGTTTCGTCAAATCTGGAAAGACTTTAATTTCTTTTATTCGAAATGATTGGATAAGAAAGAAAGAACCAATTATTCAAAGTGTTTCAATTCTATTGTCACTAGCTTTTCAAGTCTTGCTATTTTTCAGGCTAAAGCATTGCAAAGGAATGGTTTATTTTGAATTTTTCGTGTTTTCTGGACAATTTGACACATATTTGGTGAAAATTAGACCTGGAAGAGGCTGGGAAAATTTAGGGTTTTTTTTTAATTTTCCGCTCAAGTGTAAACGAATTTTATGTCCGAAAGACCCAATTTTGCTGTATTGTATGCAAACATGATCTTTCTTTGTAAGATAAATTAAGCACACAAATAAAATTTCCGGGTAAATACACCTGTAGACCCTGAGAAATCGATTGCGACTCATTAAAGGTCAACCTATTTCGCAAGCTATTTCGACTTCGAAGTAGATTTTTAGCTTTTTATCTTAAATTAGAATATCACATTAATATGTATACAAACATAATTTGAATAGTTAAATTCAATTCTCCGTTGAAAACTGATCAAGAAAAATATGTTTAAAAAGTCTTACACTTTCATTAACATAAATAAGTTTCCTTATTGTTTGTTATGATATTGACATGCTGATTTTATTGTAATAGCGGTGCGCGCGGAATTTGTAATCACGAGAAATTAAGAAGAAAATAAATAAAATTTTCTACGTTAACTTTGTTAACCCCCTTAATTGCGTTGAATTTTTCCAATCAAATTTTTTTTTCCGAAATAAAGTCAACCAGTTTTTAGCCGTGTTACAAAAAGTGGTTTTTGAGTTTTACGAAAAATGTAAACGTAAATAGCCAATTATTCGACGTTAAATTTTTTCTTAATTTAGTTTTACTTTTTTTCTCAGAAACTGAATTAGTTTACAAGTTTTCAGCTGCTGGAGATTTATTTAAGTTTAAAAAAACCAATTTCGTAAAGACAGTTACAGCTTTGTTACGAATTCAGAAAGAATTTCACAAATATATTAATTATAAAAAGGGGTTTTTTTGAAATTTTTTTCATTTTTATGTTTGAGTATTTCAAACAAAAGTCACTTATCTAACAAGTGTAGTGTTTTATAATAAATTCATATCTTTTTAAATACACGCCTACTCGTTTGTGACCGAGAAATTGAATTATTGCAAAAAAAATTAACCTACACATTTCAAAATGAACCTAAAACAGTTCTTGAAAAGATCCATTTCCAAAGCCATTCGAATGATGAATCTCCCGATACGATCAAATGCCGAAAAGCTCCAAAATTATATTTTATTTTTATTCCACTTTGGATCCAAATCATAATGCATTTAACGTTATTGATTAAAACTCAGGCACAATTTATTAAAACCGGGAAACAGAGAGAAAAAGAGATGATTGATGCCAATAAATGAACACTTTTTTATAAACTCCGTGGAGGACATCTTCAAATAACTTTTGAACGGACATTTTCAAAAAAAAAGTTGCTTCAATTTTTTGACCTTGGTACGACATGTAGAATTAATAACTAATGCCCAATTTTTCAAATTATTTTCTAGTCAACAAAAAAATTCTGTCTGTTCAAAAAATGCACACTCTTGTAAATATAATAAAGCAAAACAACGAAGAAAAATAATTATTATTTTAGAAAAAATCGGGGATTTTCGCGATAACTGAGATTTTAACCCTTGGAGGCTCCTGCGCCACTTAAGTGGTGCGACTTTGAGAGACTTATACGAGAAAAAAGTAAAAAGTGCGTTGGAACTTCTATTGTACTCTTAGTCCTCGAGATTAAGAAATTAGACTTAACAATTTAATCAGTATGTAAATTCACAGTTTACTTCATTACCTATAGAAAAGTGCATTTTACAAATTTGTGCTTTCACCTACGCAATTTTTTTGTGCGGAAATGGGACGACGTGTCAGAACAACATTATAATGGAAAGATGGAAAAATCTTATTTTCTAGAAAGTGACTTCCTCAGAAATAACCTGCAATTTTCGGATCTTTTTGACAGTGTTTTCCTAAAAAAAATTAACCTAAACTACGCAATTTATCGACAATCACTTTCAAAGAAATAGAGTTTACTCAGAGGCCGTTCAGGACCAAAAATTGAACAAAATCCAGGTCAGTGTTCATGAAAATTTTTTCTATTAAAGTGAAATCATTCAAAAGCAACCTGCCAATTTTCTGGTATTTAATCTACAGGTGTTTTTGAAAATGGTCCGGAGCCTCCAAGGGTTAACAGAAAATATTTTTTGAGAAAAAGGCCATTTGTAAAAGCAAATTTTTCTCAAATTATAAGGAGACAAAAAGAAGAAGGGAACCAAGGTTTTTATTTGTAGGACCCTCAAATTCACTGGTGAGATAGGAACTCGTGCATACGATCTTTTTGAAATTTGGGGCACTTATATAACTTGCAATTTTACATTATGGTCCAAAATTAAAAAAAAACATGGTATGTTCCATTGCCGAACTATCTTACCAGTGAATTTGAGGGTCCTAAAAATACCAGATTTCCCCTTCTTTTTTTGAATTCTTGAAATTGAAACAAATATGTTCGAACTTTTTTTTTCAACATATTTTTAAGTTGAAATCTCAGTTTTTGAAAAATATGCATAAAAATTGATTTAAAATCGTCATAGATATTTGATGTTATAAAAAAAATACCAAAATTTGATAAAAATCGACAACTGCGATTTTTACTTTTCAATAATTCAAAACTGCTCAAAAATGTATTTCAGATGCCTGTTTTACAAGGGCCTCCTCCACCACCACCTCCAGGGCTTAGGCCGCCTCCAGCGCCACCTAGTGCAAAAGTCCAAAAAGCTCTTCAATCGATTTTGGAGAGGAAACATCCTAGTAATCCTGGGATTATCGCCAGAGCCGCCACTGAATCCAAATTATGCGGAATTTTAGATTTGAAAAACTCGGGATTGGCGGCGTTCCCGATCGGACTTTTGAAATTAACTGGAAATGATATTTCGCAAGTTGACTTGTCAGATAACCAACTTTCAACTTTACCTAAAAGTTTCTCGGCTCTTCATAAAGGAACTGGTCTAAAATTTCGTTTAAATTATTTTTTAAATTACAGTCACGTGCCTCTATAAGGACGGACACTATAATAAAATAGTTTGCCGCGGTCATCGTAGAAGGACGGACCTTTTTTCTCAAAACTTTGCCAGTCATCGTATAAGGACGCATGGCTTTTCTATTTTTTAAAAAGTTTGCCAAGTCCGCTATGAGGACGGACATTTTTACCGAAAGTTTGCCGGTTACCCTATAAGGACGCACGGAGCGGAATCGGATCGTCCTTATAGAGGTACGTTACTGTTCATTGGTGTGCGTCTATATGGACACACTCTATGAGGACAATATGACGGATTATTTATGAAACACCTGTTTTACGAAAAACTTTATAAATCATCCGTTTCTCCTATAAATCAGATCGATGTGCAAAACTAAAATTTTTCAGCCAAAAAAAGAAAAAATTCAAGGAGCAAATTGCAGAAATTGTACAAAGCACCTGGTCTACATAAATTTCTTATAAAACAATTCTTTTTGAGTAAATTTATCATAAAAAACTGTTTGCATTTTCAAATGATGTATAATTTTTATTTGCCTAGTTGTCATTTTCTTACATAACCTTGCTCAGCCCATTGATTTTTATGGATGATAATTTTTTATGAACTTTTTTCTATAATTTGAAAGGTTGCGTGTCCATAAAAAGCAATGGGCCAAATAAATTTTTCTGTAGTGTCAGTCTATAGATTTTCAAAAAAAACTGTCTAAAAGTACAAGTGGCCGCAGTGCTCGTGAAAGGACGCACGTTTTCGATACGTTTGCCGGGTCCGCTATAAAGACGCTTGGGGTGACCATTAAAAAAGTTACCTAAGGATGAACATTTCCCCCGAAAGTTCGCCGGTAACCTTATAAAGCACACTTTCGGCTTTATCACAGAAAAATTGAAAGTTTTTGAACATTTCTAGAATTTTTATGGGATTGAGCTTGCGGTTCAATAAACACCGTATAATTTCTGATACGATCATCATAACAAAAATTTCCAGGCATTTTTTTGTTCCATAAATTTAATAATTAAATATCTTATACAGGGGGTGCGGCGTTTAGTTGGAAAGTTTGACGCCAAAAAAACCCAACTATACGCGTAATTCCAACTATACGCGTACTTCTGGGAAAATGTGCTCTGATTGGTCAATTTGTACAATATATAGAGTTTAAAATTGCGTCAAAATACGGTCAAAGTAAGAATTTTCGGTGATTTAAGGGTATCCCTGCTCCTAATTTGACATGTTCTCGATGAAATATTAGCCAAACAAGGCCTCGAAGATATAATTCAGATTAGCCAGTTTGTAGAACTATCCTTCAGCTTGCGTGAGAAATTTGTCAAAACTTTTTTGTATGCTTACACTCCCAGACACATAAGCGAGACAGGGAGACCTTTAAGCCAAAACGGAAAATCTATCTCCTAGAGGAAACCTGAGATCAGGTTTTATTTTGAAATCAACCTAAATTTTAACATAACCTGTATAATTACAATTCAAAACTTTAGAGAGGCGTTTTTGTCGATAAGTGCTATATTTTTTCTAGAACATGCAAAAAACCGGTCTCGGGTCTTTTTTCCCGCATTTTTTCTTATGGCTTTTTTAGAAGCTTCGGTTTACCAAAATGAGTCAGAATATTTTTAAACAATGAGCAATCTGTTAATGCATGTAATGTGAAAAAAATTAAATTCGAAAATTTCAGATTTATTGGAATTCTAGAAGATTTAATTTTAACCAGATTTTTGTATTTTTGGTTTTTCGACCGCAAATATTGAAAATATAAAATTGGTTTCGCAGACTTTTGTGTTCAGTAGCACAAGATCTTTTTTTTGACCTCACTTTGAAGATATTTCAAGAAGAAAAAAAATCTGAAATTTGGAAAAATTCACTTCCGGTATGACAAAAATCAAATTCTCTAGAATAATAGGCAAGAAATAAGTAAAATAAATTTTACAGGGATGAAGGGACGAGTGATTGGAAGTTTTGGGCAAAGTTTGAAGGAAATTGATATAAAAGTCAAAAAATAAACATGTGTTTAAAAAATAATTTGGTTAAAAACACAGTATTTCGGAATTCTAGAACAGCTGACTTAAAATTTTTAGAAAATTTTCCACTCTCAACCTCAAACGTTGATAGTTATCTGTATTCCCAAAAATTCAGGTCTTTCTGATAAACTGTCTTCTAGAAAATGCCGAAAAACCACTTTTTTCAATGCGGGAAAAAAGANTGAAAAAGTACTTAAAAATATATTTTTCAAAAAATCAATACCCCCTTAACTTGCCTCACCAAAATATCTGAGTAGCGTGATCGTAACTTTCATTCCGATTTTGGCCAAAAAAAACGCCAAGCCGATCTCGACAATCTGGATTGTGTGAAATATATTTTCGCTCTTACACAAGCGTCCCGTCAAATGTGGGCATCTAAATTATAAAATAATCAACTCAATTCACACCGATATTATAAATGTGAACATTTCTTCTCTACAAAAACTTATAAGCGGTTATTTCACCCCGATTGAAACCACAAAAAAAGTTAGTTACCAAACTTGCTTATTGCTACATAATATTTTTGGACTGTGAGCTTCATACATAGGGGTTGAACTCAGCAATTACTGACTCGGTATAAACCCCCAACTTCTAAAAGCTCTGTTCTTCGATGAACATATCCAAGACATGCTCTGCTTCATCAGCAATAGGCGGACCACAATACAAACGGTACAGATATGAGAAACTTTAGACTTTTTGTGCACTTTACTATAATTAGTAAAAAAATTTAATTCATCAAAACACTAGGAAAGTTTTTGAAGATGGATGGACAAAACCTCATTCGAACAAAGAAGAAACATAAATATTGAAAGTTTTGTGTGGTCCATGCTAAGTTACAAAAAACAGTGCAATTACCTAAAAAATTGACCTGAACGAATCGAGCTTTTGATGTTTGCGTAACTCTAGTGCATCGGATTTCGCTTTAAATTGCTTTTTGAACAAAATATTTTTCGATGAATCTGTTATTTCAATTTTCTTTCGTCACTCTGATAAGGTAGCTTTTTTTTTTTTAACTGGCATCCATCCATTCTCAGTCGTTTTTCTTCGAAGACTCATAGCAGGATATCAATCAAACGGCTTTTCTGTTTATGTTGTAGCCAAGTTATATTTGTGGGATACAATTTTTTTGGTTTTTTCAACCTGGTCGAACCGGTTCACCTGGTAATTAATGTTACAAAATCCGGTAATGATTTTTTCTCCAAGAGAGAATCCAAACAGTATTTATATGTATATTATCACATTTTCGGTGGTTAGGTTTTTAAAGAGGAAATTGATTTGGCATTAATTATCTTTTGACATGATGAACACTCATCGGAGGGGTGTTCAAATTACACTTTTTGGATTGCCTTTAATTAACAATGGTCTGTTTTATATGATATATAATTTTCGGGGTATGTTCTTTAAAGAGATAATTGTTTGGCATTAATTTTTATGTTTTGACATTGATGACTAACCTCGGAGGCGGTTGTCAATATTCTTTTTAGGTACCTTGATAATTATACAAGGTGTTTATCTGATATAATACCATTTCGGGGTGATTGAAAGAGAAATTGTTTGGCATTCATTATTTTGACCATGTTGACACCTCGTGAGGGTGTCAATTACACTTTTTAGGATTGCCTTTAATATACATGGTGTTTTTATGTATATACATTTTCGGGGTAGTTTTTAAAGAGAAATTGTTTCGGCTATTAATTATTTTGACATGTGACACCTCTGGAGGGTGTCAAATTACACTTTTTAGTGATTCGACTGAAAACATGATTGAATATTGTAATTGCAAATAGTTTACATTCGGAGTTATTTTTTCGTATTTTTTTTTGTTTGCAATAGTTATTTTTAACCTTTGAGACTTGAGTCCAATTTTGAACATCAAACAAATAATAAAAAAATTATGAGATTAAATGTTTCTACATAAAATGTTCAACAAGTTTTTGGGTGCTTTAGAAATATTACCTTTTTGCGTTTAGTGGTGATGGTGAGACCTACTTTATTTCCTTTTTGAAATACCCATTCTCAATAATTATACTAATAATTGATTAACATTACCGAATTAAAAAAAAATAAATATTTTTTTATCCTTTCTTTTAATTCGGTGAATTCTCCACCAAAAGGTAGTCACATTGTCATAAATTAATTTAATTGCCAAACATTTCTCGTTTAAAAAACTACCCAAAAATTGTATTATTATCTATTAAACACCTTTTGTTATATTAAAGGGCACATTCTAAAAAGTGTAATTTTGACACCCTCCGAGGTGTCCATCATGTCAAATAATTAATTGCCAAAACAATTTCTCTTATAAATAACTACCCCGAAATGTTATATTATTTCATATAAACACCTTGTATATTAAAGGTAATCCTAAAAAAAGTTGTTGAATTTGACACTCTCCGAAAGGTGTCACTGGTCAAAATAATTAATGCCAAGCAATTTCTCTTTAAAAACTACCCCGAAATGTAATATTATCATTATAAACACCTAATGTATAGTTAAAGGCAATCCTAAAAAGTTGTTAATTATGACACCCTCCGAGGGTGTCACATGGTCAAATAATTAATGCCAAACAATTTCTCTTTTAAAAAACTACCCCGGAATGTATATGTATTCATTAAATATTGTTTTGATTCTCATTGAGAAATATCATACCGGTTTAATTGTAACATTAAAATAACACGGATAGATACCGCGTTGACAGGTGAAACAAAAAATTTGTATCCCATCAAATATTTACTTTGGTCTTACACATAACAGAATACCGTTTTGTTGATATTGCTCCTATGGTCTTCTGAGGAAAAACGACTGCAGAAGGTGGTGGTTTGCCACGTTTAAAAAAAAGCTATCGCTTATGGAATTAAACCCGAAACGTGAAAAAAAACAATTTTTGAATTGAAAACTTATATATTTTTTAGTATGGCGTGTTTTTTTTCAGCGCTACCAAAAAGAAAGGGGCAATCGGTATTTTTGCTGATTATGGGTCAACCGGTCATCGGCTCGGTGAAAACATTCGCTCCGATTGATACCAGCTTTTTAGGTGTATTTTCCCAAGATTCCGTTTTTTAAGCTGATCATCGGTTAACCGTTCAGTCGATCGGTAAGAGACAAATTCTATCATGGGTATCAACTCATTGACTCGGGGATACAATTAGAATTTTTTGAATCGTATGTACCATTTTCGAGAACATTCGCTCCGATTGCGGGTTGCGCTGGAAAAAAAACCCGTCTATGCCATTTGTTTGTCTCAAAATTATACAGCGTGAGTCTTTTCGATTTCTCCTCTTTTTTACCCAGACGGCTAGACAGCCAAAATCTTAAGCAAAGTATAGGCAATTTTGGCTGTCTACCCGTCTGGGTAAAAAAGAGGAGAAATCGAAAAAACTCAAGCTGTACAAAAAATAATTTGTTCTGTAGTGTCAGTCTAGATTTTGAAAAAACTGTCTAAAAGTACAATCGGCCGCAGTGCTCGTGAAAGGAAGCACGTTTTCCATAAGCTTGCCAGGTCCGCTATAAAGACGCTTCTGAATTGTTTAATATCAATATATATTACATTATATATCTATTACGTGGGTTCCTGGTCATTTTTTACTAGATGTTTAGCCAACATTTTTAAATAATTCGGCTTTTGAAAACAACTCATCCGATTACATTATTAGATAGCTCAAACTAAGCACAAATATCTTGTGAATAATAAAAAAAAAATGGTTCAAATCCGTCCATTGTTCCCAATGTTTTCTAAGGAAAACTAATAATTGAACAATTTCAGAAAAAAAATAACAAAAAAATAGTCCGATAGACCAATTTTTGTATTTTATTATTCACAAGATATACGTGCTCAGTTTGAGCTATCTAGGAATGTAATCGGATGAGTTGTTTTCAAAAGCCGAATTATTTAAAAATGTTGGCTAAAAATCTAGTAAAAAACGACCAGGAACCCCCATAATAGATATTATATAATAAAATGTTCGAATTTTAATCTATAGAGTAGAAAACCGTTTCCCAATATCCCTTACCGTTTGGTTTTCAGCTGGGGTGACCATTAAAAAAAGTTACCTTAGGATGAACATTTTCCCCGAAAGTTCGCCGGTAACCATATATTTCGGCTTTATCACAGAAAAATTGAAAGTTTTTGGATATTTCTAGAATTCCAGAATTTTTATGGGATTGAGCTTGCGGTTTAATAAACACCATATAATTTCTGATAAGATCATCATAACAAAAAATTTCAGGCATTCTTTTTTGTTTCATAAATTTAATAATTAAATATCTCATATGCAATTTCGCCAACTTTGAGGTATTTTTTCTTAAGAAAAAAAATTTCAAATAATTTTTAATACACATATCCGTGAGATGATATTTCTGAGCGATTCCCGCTACTCTAGTCCCCCCAAAAATGAATACAACTCTAGAAAAGTCGATATTTAATTAATATAGCCGAAATACTATCGTACCCGTTCTTATAGAGGCCCTCTGCTGAGGCATACATAATTTTAGATCATTGAAAGTGACTCATTTAAATTTGGAAAATAATGAGTTTAGTCGGTTTCCCGTCGCCTTTGTAACAATGCCAAATCTTCAATTTATAAATATTTCAAACAATAAATATGAATCGTTATCAGAAGAAGAATTAAAAAGATTTCCGTCGTCCTTGCAAGTCACAATTACAAATAATCCACTCAATGAAGAATCTATTCAGCTTGCTAAAAAATATAAATTTATTGTGTAATAAATTATTTTTCTGTTCTTATTTTGTTTTAATTCGAGGTGTAGGAATGTCTACAGGCGGGCCCTGCCGGTGCGCTGCTCAATTTCTGATTTTTTATTTTTGGCAACTGCGCTGCCAGTGGGTCGCTTTTTCACCCCCCTGAATACTTGCGTTTCTGTCTATAGAGTGCGTTTAATCGGACATGTTGGTAGGACAAGTTCGGGCATAAATTCTTGTCTGCGTGGGTTTAAACGGAAATGCTGGTGTGTTTAACTCTCTATTTAACGCACACTACTGTGGTACCGTAACTGTACCAAATAAAAATCATTTTGAATTTTACTGTAGTGTCGTGTTTTTCTATAAGAACAGACTGCCGAATTTTTGCCAAAATCTACGTTTATTAGATGATGCGATTGTCTATAAGGACAAAATGGCGAATTTATCAATAATAATTTTTATATTTTCGGAAAAATGGACCGAAGAGCAAACTAAAAAAACTTCTTTAACATTGATAGCTTTCTAACGTCATTTTTTTGAGCACAATTCGTCTATAATGCTTTAGAAGCGGCGGTTATTCAAAGTGATAACAACAAAACCGAACAAGTCCTAATAGACAAACATAACAGTAGTTATACATGTATAAGTTATTGACTCGCCAGCTGGAGACTCAATTTTTTAAAGTTTCTCAATATTCCAGATTTTTTTTCTACAGTAACTGTAGTATAGTCAATACCAATAAAACGAAAATGAGTTTAATATAAATACAATTCGAGTAACCTTCAAATATGGCTCAATATTTCAATTTTTAAATACGATACTGTGATGTGCGTCTATAAAGACACACTTAAGGAAAATATGGCCAAAACCTACGCTTTTTTATTTTGGTCCGTCCCTCAATAAGGACAATATGGCAAAAATATTCAAAAGGATTTTTTTCTGAAAATATCTGTAATTCACCTCTTTTTCGTGAAAATATTAGAGAAGAGCAAAAAAATAAGTCTTCATGTTTTTTCGAAAATTTATGGTCTTCAGAAACTTTGGCTCTTCCCCGTTATTTTTGAAATTTTTTAGAACAATTTTGAAAGACAATTTTAAGGACAATATCACACCAAAAGTTAAGGACAATATGGAAAAATCTCAGCTGTCCGTATAGACGAAAATCACAGTAATAATGTAGGTAGACCAAGCATGTCCTCATAGACTAACACGACATAACGCGAACATTAAAAAAGCCTTTAACTTTATAAATTATGATAATAAAAATTAATAATTATAATAAAATTATAATTATAATAAAAATTAAGTTTGATGAACAATGGCGAAAAAGAATTCTATAATATCAGAGTTCCTCCTTCTTCAAATTGGACAATCCCAAAACGATATTTGAATATTAAACTTTTGGGTCGCGGCGCTTTTGGTGAAGTTTGCTATGCTACAGATACACATACAAATACGGTAATTTTACAGTGAAGTCCTTTTGAAAGGTCGGACAGTTTTTCCCAAAAATTCCTAAAACAAAAAGAATGTATTATCAAATATTTTGTCAAGCATTTATTTTTTTGATTTTGAAAGACCATATA
>SCLH01001305.1:14526-42963 GCA_004367855.1 Oikopleura vanhoeffeni | reverse complement strand
ACATTAAAAAAGCCTTTAACTTTATAAATTATGATAATAAAAATTAATAATTATAATAAAATTATAATTATAATAAAAATTAAGTTTGATGAACAATGGCGAAAAAGAATTCTATAATATCAGAGTTCCTCCTTCTTCAAATTGGACAATCCCAAAACGATATTTGAATATTAAACTTTTGGGTCGCGGCGCTTTTGGTGAAGTTTGCTATGCTACAGATACACATACAAATACGGTAATTTTACAGTGAAGTCCTTTTGAAAGGTCGGACGGTTTTTCCGAAAAAATTGCTAAAACAAAAAGAATGTATTATCAAATATTTTGTCAAGCATTTATTTTTTTGATTTTGAAAGACCATATAAATGTAGTGTGTATTAATAAATTGTTCTTTTGTTGGCCGTTTAGTTAAAAAGTAATAGTCACGGTGAAATTAGTCACTAGCTATAAGGACGCAAATGCAAAATCAGACCATCCTACTTAAATAATAACTTTTGGAGTTGCTCTCAAGGGGGAATTTTTTCAATCCCAATTTTAAAAAAAAACAATATACTGTCAAATGTGTCTAAGAGGACAAAAATTTGTCGATTTTCGAAAAGTACAGTGTAGGTGTTTCTAAGAGGACAAAACGGGCCGTTTTAACTGTATTCAGAAAATTGTTCTGACTAAACGACAAGTGTTTAATAACAGTTGTTAAAAATGTATGAATGGAATTTCATAATGTGTTGGTTTACGCGATTTCATCTAATATTTGCTTCGTAAAATTTATTTCGCACGAAAACTATGAACATCAAATATAAATTTTATCGAATTAATTTATACCAAATATGAATATGGATAATGTCCTTATAGACCAAAAGCACAGTTAAATTATTTGTTTAGGAAGTAGCAATAAAAAAGCTCTACTGTCCGTTTGGTTCGGTGGAACATGCAAAACGAACATTTCGCGAACTTCGACTTCTGGTTCATTTATCATTCGAAAATGTGATCTCGATGATTGACACTTTCTCACCAGATCACAATTTAAACAATTTCAAAGATATTTATTTTGTTACTCAATATATGGAGACAGATCTCGCAAAATTGATCAAATCAGAAGCAGTGCTCGAAGATTCTCATACCAAATATATAATGTTACAGGTAAAACAATAAAAAATTTCAAAAGTTCAGTTGTGAGAAAATAACCTGAACTTTCCGTCTTATTAAAAAAAAGTTTCAAAATTTGATTAGGTTGGGCCTCATCAAAAAAATAGTTCGGTCCTGGTATACCAGGCTGGTACATACGATTTTTCTGACATTTTGGGCCACAATATAACTTTTTAGGCTCAGTGTTACTGCAGAGCCGATTTTTTCGATTTCCTATTTTTAACCGGTAATTTTTGATGTTTTTTCTGCCAAAAACGATAATTTATGGCCAATGTCCGATAAAAACCGGAAATCGAAAAATCGGCTCTGCAGCGCACCGTAAAATAAAAAGTTACTCTATGAATCGAAATATCAGACATATCGTATTTGCCAATTTCGCTTGACTAAAGAATCCATTTCGGGCTATCTAAAAAAAACGACCAAAGTTAATCAGAGTGAAATTTGCTACGTTATTATAAAAAAATTTCAAAAAAGTTGCTCAAAAATTTTTGGTATTTCTATATAGAAATCTTAAAATGACTTATTTAGATTTTGAAATATGGCGGGATAATCATGGAGAGAATTTTCTTTGTTCATTTATTTAGTCCTAAATTTCATAAATTTCCGATGAAAATAACTTTGAATTTGCGCATAAATGCTATAAAGCTCAAATTTACGTTTTAAACTTGAAACCCCGCAAAATTGTTTTTGGTTCAAAAGCTCGTTAAAAGTTTTTCGTTGAAAAGTTCATATTCTTTCAGGTCCAAACCCTGTGTATGTCTAATACTTAAATAAATCCTGTTTTCAAACGAGACTTTTTAGCATGACACGTGACTTTTTGTGTGTCCTAATAACTGGATTATTGAGCCGCACATAAGAAAATTGCGTGTTCAGTCAAACCATCTCATCTGGAAAGTGGATTATCTAGATTTGTGACAAAAAGAGCGTAATTAAGTCAAGAATCAAGTAATCCAGTTATTAAGGCCATAAACTTTGTCCTGCAAGTTTGTATGCCAGTTTTTCGATTATACAAAAACGCTCTATTCGCAAAGGACGTGTCTCTCTTTAGAGTAAGGTAACCTTAAGGTAACTTTTTTTAAAGGCCCCCCCTCTCTAAAAACCAAACGGTTTACCTTACGAGATATCGAGAAACGCTTTTTTGTATCTGATAGCCAAGAAAATTTTAACCAGAGAGAAATTTTTCGATTTTTGACTCCGACCGGTTGACCGGTAATCAACCAAAAACCAGTATTTTCGAATTTTAGGGGTATAAAAAGGGCTTTTTACTCCACCAGATGGTGTCGGTTGTCCAATAAAATATTGCCATAATTTTCCTCGTGCAAAGTTACCCCAATGCTTATACAAAAAATTGTTTCCCGACCTCTATTACCGTTTGGTTTTGAGAGGGGGGGGGCTTTAAAAAAAGGTATTCTGAATACCGTATTCATTATTTTTCGCCGAAATAAATTTAATTATTCATAAATTTTTCCCAAAAGTTTGGTTTATGTTTTCGCTTTTCACCATAAATTTTTAACAGTATTTTTGAAAAATAAGGACAATAAAACAAAGTCTCAGCTGTCCTCATTACTTTCATATAAACAATTGAGCTGACAAAAAGTTCAAAACAAGAAATTTTAAGTACTCCTCATGTGTTCCTTGATTACTTTGGAGCATAAAATTTGCTTATGGCATATTGAAATTGTAACTCCCTGGTGTCTAAAATGACCAAATGTGATACGGGTACTGTAACTGATGTTTATCTTTAATTTGAGTAATCCATTTTTGAATGATTTCTTGCAAAAAATAGGAACATATTTTTTTGAAAATTTTCGAAAATTTCAAATGACAGAAATTTCCTCAAAATAGGGATAAATCGAAAGCTTAGAAAAATGGCTTCCTCACATTTTTGATACGCATCCTAGTCTCTATTTTCGTCTGTCTTTATCGAAAATTATACTTGTGCGTTATTATTCACTTACTGTATAACTGTGACTGGTGACCAATCACATCACACGATTCTTCATCATGCAACCCACCCATAATCACCAGTCACAGTTGTCACGTGTAAGTAACAAATGTCATTCGAATAAATGCAATTTAAACAAAAAAAAAGTGAATAATAACGCACAAGTATAAATTTCGATATGACAGTCTAGTCCTTATAGACAAAAACAACATCATAATAAGTTTTTTATTTTACGCGCATTTCGATAAATTCATTCGATTCGAGTTTTTAGAATAAATTAAGAGTCCGTCCTTGCATGATTGTTTTCTCCAAAATGGCCAAAATTTTCTTTATTATTTTTGAATTTTTTTTTTCAGAGATTTTTTTACGAAATGTTGCAAATTATTTTTTGAAAATGGTCTTAGTTATGAACAACATATAGAAATGCAGGACAATATGACACCAAAACCTATGGACAAAATGGCAAATTCTCAACTGTCCTTATAGACGAGAACCACCATAAAATAATTTTCAGATTTTACGCGCATTAAAATACATTCATTCAAGTGGAGTTATTCATCGTGATTTAACCCCTTCAAATGTGGCAATAAATCTGGCTGATACCGACATTCGAATTCTCGATTTTGGTCTGGCACGTCAAGCCAGTGAACAAATGACTGGATATGTGACCACTAGGTGGTATCGAGCACCGGAAGTTATGCTCAATTATTGCCATTATAATAAAGCTGTAGATATTTGGAGTGCTGGCTGTATTATGGTAGAATTATTTATACGAAAACCCTTATTTCCAGGTAAATGAGAATTAGGAAAAAATGCATTTATAAGGACGAAAATTTTCACATAAAGTTTACCACGTTGCTCGTAGAAGGACGCGCGTTTTTCTATGAACAGTTTGCCAGTTCAGCTATAATTTATAGGATATAAAACAAATATCCGTCCTTATAGGAAGCCGATTTCTAGGGCTCGATTGCTGACCCACTTTTTCACACTGACTGTTTAGCCGAAACGTCTAATAAAATCATGATATAATAAACGTTTCATTTGATATATATTTATTTTTTCGATTTCGAGCGGTAACTTCTTCAATGATGTACAACATAGTGTGTTTAAAAGGACAACCCCTTAGGACAAGGTCAGAGCAAAAATGTCCTTTTAAACACAATATGCTGCAACATCATCTTTATAATGTAAATATGAAACCGAACTTACAAGAAGGAATGAAATTCAAAACTAAGTCACCAAAAATTGTATCATGTTATGGACAATATCAATCGTCTTTTTTAAACGAGAAATTGTCCGTTAAAACTTCACTTTTTTCTCAAAATTTCAAATACATTGACTTTAGTTGGTTAACCATTTATGGAAACCTCCGATAATGGAAACTCATTCCCATTTAATGGAAACCCATTATCATTTATGGAAACCATTTTTGAAAAACAAGACATGTTTGAGTAAAATAAACTCTGTTTTTGGTGTTTAATTTGCTTCAAACTCTTCTAAAAAGTTTGTTGATTTCGGCTGCCCTATAATTTATCCCTGAACATGTAATCTAGAAAAAAACTCAAAAATTTTCAAATTTTTTTGATTTTTCGGCTGAAAACAACTTTTCAAATTTTGCCCAAAATGACCATGTAATGGAAACCCATTACCATTTAATGGAAACCCATACCCATTTAATGGAAACCCATTACCATTTATGGAAACATTTTTTTTCGCGAAAGTGGGTTTCCATAAATGGTTAGTCAGTGTACTGTTGTATTTGTCTTAAAAGAATTAGACGTGCGTTTAAGCCGACGTTCTAGTGTTTTTTTTTGCGTTTGAGCGGACTTTTCACAATTAATGTCGTGTTTGTCTATAAGGACATCGTCTTTACAAATCAAACGGCCGAAATTTGAGCAAAATTTACGTACTTTTGGAAAACACATTCTTTTATAAGGACGAAAAAGCCAATTTTCTCGAAAATTATTTTTATTTTCAAATACCATAATGATCAAGCAGGTACAATTAAACAATTACAATTCAAGCAGGTATTAATATTAAAAAAAATGAGTTATTTTACGTATAATTTTTCGTCAGAATTTTTGTTCGCATATTTTGTTTGTAATTTGACACCTCTTGGGGGTGAAATCACAGTAAGGCAATAATAATGTTGCAATATGTCACCCCTACAGAGGTGAAGTTATTTTTTTTCTTCTGTAATTGTTTTGCAATATGAAACCACCAAGAATTAAAATACCGTTTTTTCAATAACATTTTTAGAAGTTTCAAATGACACAAAAAAACGACGATGGATCAAAAATTTCGAAAGAGGAAATATTTTTTGTAAAATTTTTTTCCAAATTTTGAAGTGCTTTTAAAACCAATTCACTATAATTTTCAGGGACTGATGCTATAAGTTTACTACGAGACATGCTCAAATTTTGTGGAACTCCTTCCGAATCTGTTTTTTCTCGAATAGAATCTGAACATGCAAGTGATTTCATCCGCGAGCAACCGTATCAAAGTACAAGAAACATTTCTCAACTCTTGAATGTTCCAAATATTGATCCACAAGCCATCGATTTGATTAAAAAAATGGTCGAATTTGACCCTTTGGTGAGGGTCACGGCGGAACAAGCGCTAAATCATCCTTATTTTGAAGAGTTTTCAGATGCATTAGATACACCAAAAGGTCAGATTTTATTTGGGTACTGCCCCTGGAAAAACAAGGGCACCCTTGTCAGCATAATAACTCGAAGGACATTAGAGATATCAACCAACGGTTTTTTTGTATCATGTACTCAAGTAAATTTGTGATATGGAAAAAGTTTTTTTTTTGCATGTCGACCACTTTACCGGTAACAAAGCTTTGAAATTACCGGTTTTTCTAAGGCAAAACATAAGAATTTTCGAAATTTTATATTTTCGGAAATATGCCGTACAAAATTTTTGTTATTTACACACTTATGGTAATCTGTTGTCGCATAGAGACCGATAATTATCGAGAAGAAATACATTTCGATTAAAATAGACGAAAAAATTGTGGCAACTGAGATTCGAACTCCTGAACTTTCGGTTTAAAAATAAATTACTGTTGAACCGGTTGACTTGGAAAAAAACAAAAAGTTTTCCATATCACAAATTTACTTGTGTACATGATACAAAAACCCGTTTCCCGATATCTCTTATGGCCTTCCAGTTATTATCCTGACAAGGGAGGGTTCCCCTAAAAAAAAGCTACCTAACGATCGCATTTTTTTTATTTTTTCGGAAAGAAAGGGAGCGCATACCGCGTGAGTTTCAAGCGAGTATGGTCTTCAATCTGGCTCGAATCTCGACGCCACTTGAAACTCACGCGGTATATCTCAAAAATCGTTATGTTCAGTTTTTATTTTGGCTCTAGCGCAACATGTGGTTAAAAAGGTTCATAATACCGTTTCGAGAAAACCGGGAATTGGATATTTTTTTGTTGAACTAAATCATGAAAATTTCACTTTTATTAATTCAAAATTCGAAGATCGATTAATATTTTAAAAACATGATCGTTTATAAAAACTATAAATATGGCTCATAGTCTATGATACTTGTCTATGAGTCATAGATAGGGACCGTTCAGCGGGATTCTCGATTTCAAGTTCGTTTACAGAGTAATTATTTTTTGGTTATTATGTAATCGACCCTAACTAAGAAGAATGTGGCCATTAAAAATTTTTGTCATTTTTTGGTCATTTTGAAATTTTGAAAGGTCATTTTCGGTTTTCCTGATATCGATTTACCCTAGAAACGAAATTTCGTTGAAATTGTTAACTTTGAAAAAAAGGCTAAATTTCGATAAGTTGCTCTCTAGCGGCACTTGTGGTCATTTGTTGAAATTTTTAAAGGTCTTTTCGGTTTCCCTGATATTGATTTACCTAGATACGAAAAATTGTTGAATTGGGTTCTTTTGGCAAAACAGCGCGTCCCAAGCTGACGGTCCCTAGTCATAGACAAAGTATCTGAAAATTTTTTAAGATTTTAAATTTCGCTATTTCAGAGGTCGCGGACGTCCTCCAGGTCAGCAGATTTTGTCAAATGTTAATTGTAATTTCTTCTATCGATTTATGGTAGACTAAAGGTTTACCTATTATTCGTATATTAGGGAGCGCCGATTCAAAAAGGTTACAATTGCCTTGACCACCTCTTAAGAAAAATCGAACTTCAACTGGGTATGACCTCCTTTCATTTTGAAATATTTTTTGTTCCCCGTTTGATTATCAAAAACAGCGCATATTTTATTTTCGGATTCTACCATTTTTAAAATAATCAAAAATTGCAAATTCCTTAAAAATTTTGATCAATTAAAAAATTTAGTTGCCGTTTTCGAGGATGACGTGGAGAACAAAGAAGTGACGTTAGCTTATATTCAGCAAAGAGTCTGGAATTTCATCAATCCTTCGCAATAAGAAAAACACTTATAAAATATATGCTTGATCGTATACATATACTGTATATATATATGCCAATGGTATATCAATAGGGTGCGCAGCGGTAAAACCACAGTAGTTGATAAAAATCATAAGCCTCACGGGGATTGTTGACCCATAAAAAACGATTCCGAGTGGAGCAAAAAGTTTTTGGCCATAAAGTGGGCAGAAAATGAGTTTTTAAAACGCCCATTCAGTGCACTAACTTCGATTGTTCGCATATAAAACTCCATTTATCTGATTTTGCAGAAGTAGGACCGTTGTCACAAAACAATTTGCTACTTTTTGAAAAAAAAACATTTTGAAAATTTGTTTTGGTCATTTTGAAGCACTGTCGGACTCATTTATATAAACAATTTCAAGCTCTTACCAGGTCCAATTTTTCTTCAAAACTGTGTCAAATTTTCGGGAGAACAGGAAAAAAGCGGAAAAATTTTCTCCGGAAAACCCAAGCTCATCTTCCCCAATTTAAATAAAAAAAGGGTATTTCAACCAGTAAAAAATCGGGTTTTTGAATTTTTTTTAATTTTTCTATTTTGAATTCTGCCAAAGATTTTTTTCCCGTTTTTCTTCGATAGCAACCGTTCAAAAGTTTAAAAATTTCCCGCTGCGGATCCTATATAAAAAAACTAATATTTAAAGCTCAAAATCTTTCTCGCAAGTTCTGCAAAGTTTATTTCTTAATTTTTGGATTTTCGATCCTTTCAATGGCTCTTTTGGATTCAATGAAACTGTTTTTCTTAGGTGAATTTTTAACCCATTTCCTGGATACCGAACCATAAGAGATTACAATGAATGAATTTTTGCATGAATAGCCATGCAAATTTCAGCCTGAAAATTTTCAATTTCGATTGTGAACTTTATGGCTAACCGATCTTATTTAAGTCGAAAAATCTCGCCAGATGAAATGCTTTCCTGCTGATCCAATCCTCAAATTTGAGTTTGACACTGTTAGGCTATATTACGGTCTCGCGTCTTTTCCCGCATTTTTTCTTTTTGCTTATTTAGAAGCAAAATTCAAATTAATCAGATCATGTTTAAACAAAAGGTGATCTGAAAATGCATGCAATGTGAAAAAAACAATTCGAAAATTTCAGATTTGGAGATTTTCAAGAAGAAAAATTTCGTAAAATTTCACTTCCGGCATGAAAAATATCAAATTTTCTAGAATAATAGGCAATATAAATATAAAATAAATTTTACATGGATTGAAGGACATACTGTTCGATGAACATTTACAGTGAATTCCGTCTAACAGGACGCACCATATCAATATTAAAAGTACTGTCCAGCGAAAAGTACTTTATTTTAGCATAAAAAGAAGCCATAGTACGATAAGTATGTAACATATTTATCATATCAAGGCATATTTGTTTGGTACATTCTAGTACTTTTCGCTGGACAGTACTTTTAATATTGATATGGTGTGTCCTGTTAAACGAACTTTACTGTATATATAAAAGTCAAACAATAAACAAGTTTTTAAAAAATGATTAGGTTTAAAACACAACTATTACTTATTTTTCAGTTCTGTAACAGCCTATCTGACATTTTTTGAAATGGTTTTACTCAAAAGCTCAATCGTCGATGGTTTCTTGTATTCCCAAAAATTCCGGTATTTCTGATAAACTGTCTTCTAGAAAAAACGGATAAACCTCTTTTTTCAATGCGGGAAAAAATACCCCCGACCGTAATTAATGATTTTTCAATCTTCTTACACTTAGAATGACTTTAATAGGACGGCTTGATGACAGAAAAGCTGGCAATATGACTTTTAAAGGACGAAGGCCGCAGGCGAAAATTTTGCCAATGCCTTTAAAGAGACGGCCTTATAAAATTCCGTCCTATTAAAGTCATTCTACTGCAACATGTATTTTGTAGTCACATTCTCCTTTATTCTGTATTTTTCTATCCCTTATATTTTTCTACTAAGTTCTCGAATTCGTGTATAATAAAAATTTTGCTTAAAATAATTTGTACAATAAAAATGAAATTTGTTCCAAGCTGCCAAACATTTCAAGATCTTTCGGCAGGACTCGATTTTGATGCTACAGTAGAATGACTACAGAAAAACCAGGAAAGTAAAGTTTGACCTATAACCTAAAAAAAACGGCTGTAGGGGCTATGACGTCCTTTGAAAGTCACCACAAAGAGTATAGGGCCTATACAGTATAGGCTATACTGTATAGGGCCTATACTGTATAGGACCTACTATAGTCTATAGGTAGCTATTCCACCATTAATTTCGACTTATAAAAATAATAGGTGGATTCTACTGAAACTTTGAGGAGGTTAATAATACATGAAAAAATTGAAAAAAAATTTTGGGACGTCACGTGATCAAAATATAGCGATTTTTCGTATTTTCAGTATTTAATTATTTTGAAACAAATGCCGCATCGGTATTTTTTGGGTCAACGTCACTTATGAATGAAATTAACACAATTTTTGGAGAAAAGAAATTTGAAATTTGTGATTTACAGACTCAAACCTCCATTTTTCGAGAAAAAAAACTTAGAAATTAAAAAAAGGGATGGCCATTTGGTCCAAAATTAGTTTTGTTATTATCAAAATAACCGCCTTGTTTGACTTAAGAATAGGGTATTTTTTTTCAGTGCAGCCACCGAGGTAGTGTCAGTTGCATCAAATGCTTTCGGAGAGTAAAAGGCCAAAAAATCGATATATAATATTTTTATCGCAGTAAATATTTTTTTTAGAAAAATATGATATTGATGTAAATTCAAGCGAAATTTAGAACAAAAAAGTAATTTCGATATTTTTTTTGATGAAAATTTGTCGAAAAAATCGACAAAACAAATATTTTTCTTGAACAAAGGTCAATTTCAAAATAATTTATTCTGAAATTTGTTTTTCCATTTGAAAAATATCGTAAATAACGCAAAATTTGATTGCGTACAAGTGTATCAGCAATTTTTCAAAAACATTTTTTTTTATATTTAAAAAATTGAGTTTTCCGATTTTTTGACCTTCTACTATTTTGGCCTATTACTGTCAACCCTTTCGAAAGGCCCAAAAGCAAATAGTTCAGGGTCATTATAAGAAAAGTCAACAATTTTGTTTGGGCCATTACAGTAGAGTGTGGTTAAAAGGACAACCCCTTAGGACAAGGTCAGAGCAAAATTCCTCGCAGCGACCGTCAAAAGACAACCTCGAAGGGAAAATTCCACAAAGCGGTTAAAAGGACAGCTTGAAAATGTGCTCAAATGTTTTGACTATCAAAATACATAGTTATATTACAAAATGCAACTAATATACAATAATTTTTTAAAAGGACAAGGTCGGAGCGAAAATTTCTGCCAGACTTTAAAAGGACAAGTTCGACCAAAACATTTTGACAGACTTAAAAGACAGTTTGAAAACTCAACCTATCCTTTAACCACACTCTACTGTAGTAAACAGCGCTTTTGTTAAAAGAAGGTGAAAGAGAACTGAAACCGTTGGTTACCCACTTTCTAGTTATCTCACAGAATGAATTGTATACCAACTGAAAATCTAATACTCAGCTCGCTTTTTTTTTCGGTTGCTCCCACCATGCATTCGACTGGGAGGACTAGACAAGATAGCGACAAATAGTTTTCCTGCAGTTGAAACCTTGAAAAAAATATGCGGTAGAAAATTTTTTTGTGCTTCCTAGGTTGATCACTGACCGGAAAATCAAGTTCATTCGAAATTGCTCAACAATGAACCGAAAAAAACGTTTTTTTTTTGCGAATGTACCGGCTGAACGGTAATCATCGGAAGAAAAAGAAAAATCCTCGTTCCAAATTCGGTTAACGAATTAAGATGCAAAAAACGTTTGTCGCTATCTCAGTCTAGGTTCCTCTCAGAACAGGATACCCCTAGGTGGAGCAACGAAAAAAAAACGACTCAATCAAGCTCAAGCTGTTGAAAATCACAAATTAAGACAGTTATATCGAATCAAAATTTATTTTAATTGCGATACGCCACTCCTTATAAGCAATTGCTGACGTTTTCTGGAAACAATAATAACTGAACACATATATTTTGTTACCGGGCTACATTTGAAAATAATTGTAAGAAATTTAAGCAGAAAAACTTTTGTCGTTTTATTCTAAATAAACTGCGTGTTTTTAGGCACAATTATTTTGAGGATTAAAACGTTACTGTCGAATGTGTCTATAAGAACTGCGTGTATATATGGACAAAACTACGAAAATAAGAATATTTTATGCCATTTTCGTGAAGAAGGTGCCCATTTTTTGGCATAACGACACCCAGGGTGTCACACCCTAGGAAATGTATGAAATTAAATGACTCAAAGATAATTTTTTTGTCAAAAACCATAATATTGTAGCGTGTATTGCAATTTTGCATTTTTTTTCTTCGTTTTTGAGCTATTTTACCTTGAACTGACAGCAGCTGATGCTAGAAACACTAATTTTTCGAAAAGATGGAAAATACAATTTAAAATTATCAGCTCTTTAGCGCCATTTTTTATTTTTAAAAGCATTTTGGGCTAAATTTGTATTAAATGAACAAACGAGACGTTTTCACATGGACAAAACGACAAAGATTAGCATGTCCTTGTCGACAAATTTGACAGTCAAATTTTTTCTAGAATGGGGAGTGATATTGATGCATATGCAGAGTATCGCCGTATAGTGTGTGATGATGATCATGGACAATTATTTAGCGAAGAAGAATATGAAGCGTATAAGAAACGAGTTATTCCAAATAGAATAAAAAATCGACTTTATGTTTCGTGGCAAAATCAAGATAAAATGGACTGCAAGCTCATTGGCCCCGAAACAAAATGCTTATGTTATGGATAATAATTAAAAAAATGCAGACAGTCATTTCAAATGACCCATTTGTCACATAAGTAGCAACCGCCCATGAGAAAGCCCTGCTGGTATTTTAAAACCGGCTACAAGTTTGACTGGATATCGATCACGATGACCGAGTTCATATATTTTTTTTTCTATTCTGGTGAAGAACTATTTCGGGAGAAAAAGGCGTGATGATTACGTACGGAAGAAAGATTATGTGTGAAAAATATAGATCAAAACCTTCATATGTATTTTTATTGGACCGATTGAGTGCTGAGTTAGTAATCAAAACTCGAAAAATTATATGAACTAAGTCATCTTAATCGATATTTAAAAATTAACTCCAAAAATTCCACTTCCGTTTTTTCGAATATATGGTTGTTAAAATTTTGAAATTTGGATAGGAAAAACATTGGTACAGGAAGATAAATCACTGCCCTATATCGCCGAAGAATCTTCGCAATTTCACGATTTTTAGCTTGAATCTTTCCAGTACCCATATCGTTGAAACGCCCACCAAATTTAAGGTTTTTATTACAAATAACTTTGAGTTCGTCATGAATGACGTCATATTTCAAGATTGAATTTCCTAAATCTACTATTTTAAATTTTTGTTGTTTGAATTTAAACCTACATATATTGTAAAAATCCTTATATATATAAAAAACTGTTCAAATAATGACGTCATTTCGAACGCCCATGATTTTTTCATTTTTCAAAAAACTTTATTTATGTTTCCATATAGTCAAAAAAATTTTGGCAAAAGCCTTTGGCGATATTGAGCCCCTGTAGAATACATTTAATTTCAAATTTTATTTAAAATTAATTTACAAATCGTATTTGAGGAAACTTTTGTTCTGGACGTTTTCGATGTATGGCTCATGCTTCAGCTCTACTCAAGTAATGCTGCATGAGTCAGATAGCTTTTTTTAATGCAACTCACCTTTGTCATCATGCTCACTCGAATTTCATAAGATATATCGACAAACGGTTTATTCTAACATCTAGCGTAACGAGCCTCTCTAATCTGTACTTACACAACTTTGGTCGTTCAGACAAAGCCCAAGGGCAAGTTGTGCAATAACAGATATCTCCCTCACATCAACTTACTTTACTGTACAAAACCTCATTGGTAAACTCTCACGTGACTCTCATACCCCAAAAGTATTCGAACATTTCTGTGTCATTCACAAACGTCGAATCGGGTAAGTCAGAGACTTTAACAAAGAGATTTCATATTACATTATTCCGTTTCAGGTTGTAACTCAATAAACACAAAACTCAAGCCTAACTATCGTTGAAGTCGTTCCCTTGCAAAGTCACGAATCGCNCCTAAATCAATTTTTGAAAAAAGTGAGGTTGTTCTTTAAAAGTTTTTAAGAATTTTTTCCATTACACCCAAGTCCAAAAACGATCACGTGACCTTCCAATTAGGAAATAAGGTTTTGGTACAAGTAAACAAATAATTATCAAATTACCCGAAATTTTTTTGGGCCAATAAACACCTAATTCAAGAGTTTAGAACATAATAATATTTTCCAAAAACGTCACGTGGTCTTATTTTTCGAGACATAAGGATTAATTTATGACATATTCCAAACCTTATTTTTGGATTATTTCGTCACGTGATTTTATTCGGACTTTGGTGTAATGTGAAAAAAGTCTTAAAAACGTTTGAAGTTTACCCTGGAATATTTTTGACGTAATTTGAGTACTTTTGGAAATAACTGTACTATGTTTTTCTTCAAAAGTACTCAAATCACGTGGAAGACCCCTTAAAAGAATCGTAATGAATTTCTAAGATTTTTATTGCATTACAGTATGGACTCCAGTTTAAACAGAACATTTCTAGAAGTCAAAACATCCGAAATACTGATTACAGAAGAATGGGTAGGCGAAAGAAAGAAGAAAAGGAATCACGAGAAATAATTATTCCAAAAAAGTTGAAGACTCATTTTACATGAGAATGATGATAAAAACATTTAATTTTTTTGCAGATGCAATACCGAAATTGGCGACGGTTTAATATTTTTAATTTGAAAATGTCAAATTAACCCTAAATTCGTGTTATTTATGCACTTGTTTGTGAGAATCGGCGAAAATGAGAGAATTTCTAATTTTCTTCCTCACATTTGATTACTTTTTATAAACTTTTTTAACAAATTGTTTTTATAGGACTGTAGAGAATTTTTTAAAAATATAATCATTGAAAAAATATATGTTGATAATGAATTTCTGGTTATATGCTTGATTTAAAACGCAAAGCCACGGATGGCTAGAAGACACTAAGGGTTCAGATATTGTCAGCCACTATTGTCAGCCACTTTGTCGTTAACTCCCGGTTTCCGAGAAGTTATAATGAGTTATTATTAATGACTCATGGTCGAGAATTCAAATTTTGATAATATGAAATCCTTATTTTTCAGCCAGAAGTCTTAGAATTTATTTCTTTTTCGTTTGATACCCATATGCAGTCATTTCCGGTTGTTTGAAAATTCCGGATTTTGAAAATTTAAAAAAAACCGAAAAAATTTTCAAAAAATATTTCAAATTTTTAATTGTAGAAAATGATCCAGAATGGCATCATCGGGTTTTTTATACCCCTCTCAGACTCTTTTTTGGTCTCAACAAGTGACAGCCTACACTGAAGGTCCAGAATTGTCTTACAAACAGATCAAGTCCGCGTATTATCTTATTTCTAAAATTGCAATTATTTTGCTGAAAGAGATAAAATATAATTTTTGCTCAGATTTGTTTTCTCAAATAAGTCTTTCAGATCTTGTAATGACCCAGATGTCCTGACGATTTGAAATAAGGAGTTTCAAATATAAAAAATCGGTTTTAATGAGTTAAAGCTATCTTGTAGAGATTTTTTATTTTTGAAATTTCTTATTTCAAATCGTCCCTCAGAGCGTTCCAAAACATACAAAATGACCCAGAAGAGCGTCCCTGAAGTTTCAAAATGACCCAGATGTCCTCGGAGCTTTCTTAATCAATATATGATTGTATATATACGCAAAAGACACTACGGGAGTTAAGCGTTGCATTTTGACAAATTTGCACGAGGACATATTTTAACAAAATAAAATGTGGCATTCTCAATATTTTCAGCTGATGATCCCAGAAAAATAAGTTTCAATTTTTTTGAACAAGAAAATAGGAAAATTTTTAAAATATTTCCGATTATTTTGAATATTTGGTCACCTATGCGAAAAGTTAACCCCCTCACACCCCGAGCCGTTTTGAAAAACACCTGTAGATCAGAGACCAGGAATCGTAGGTTATTTCCGTAGGAATTTACTAAAAGGGAAAATTTTTTCTGAAACTGCTCCATTTTGAGTTTTTGATCTAACCTCTTTGAGTAAATTTTTATTTCTTTATACAAGTGATTTTGATAAATTGCGTAGGTTAGGTTTATTTTTGAGGAAGTCACTTTTTAGGAAATTCGATTCTAAATCTTTTCCATTATAATTTTCTGTTCTGACGTCTCTCATTTTCTGAGAAATGAATTGCGTAGGTTAAACGTCACTTTTCAAATGTCACTATTCTACAGGGTTNAAAAAAACAGATCATACAAAGTGAGCTCAAAAGTGGCAACTTACGTTTGAAATACTTTTTATTCAAAAATTATGAGGTGGCAAAAAGTTTCCCATAAAGACAAAAAAAATTGAAAAAGTGCAAATCTGCCAAAATGCACCGACCCCCTTAAGACACAAAGATGGTTTGTATTAAAAACAAAGATACCATGCAGAATGAGTCATACAGTATGACTCATACTGTATGAGTTATAAAAAATTCTTCAAAAAATTTGACTTGATGAAAAAATTTTCCTGCGGTTCGCGTGGATTTTTCTAGGATAATATATAATACGGTATTAATAATACCGCATCTGCTGACCAAATCTATCAATGTTCAACATGCTGTGTTATAACATGTTAACCCCCACTTGCGCACGATTTCTATCACCTATTAGTGGCTCCAGCTAAAGAGGTACCTGTAATACAAATCTATCAATGTTTTCTTGCTGAGATTAATATTTCATACAATTAATTTGTTGTGTTGAGTACATATCGATCACGATCCCAAAGTTCAAAAAACAACCACAATTCTTTAAAGAATATGAAAAAAACTATTTTTTCGAACTCGGAGATCGTGGTCAATATATGCACTAAACACATCATATGATATTAATAAAATATTATGCACAGAAAGAAAACATTGATAGATTTGTTAAGCATATACGGTATATCTTTATCTAAGGTAGTAACGGCAAAAATCGACCTGCTCAGATTTCATTTATTTTCGAAGCACTTTAAGTTTCTGTGCTGAAATTGACCCAGAAAGAATTGTGTCCCGTTTTCCGAAAATCAGCATTTTCATAGGCAAATGATAGGCAATTTAATAAACGTGTTTTTTACATTTCCCTGGTGTGATTTCGCAAAACAAATTTGCATAGTCACCACTAGATGGCCGAAATTTTTTGTTCTCCCCGGAATCGTTTTTTCTGGGTCAAAAACCCCGTGAGGTCAATGAATTTTTATCAACTATTGTAGTTTTCTCTGTAGTGCTACCGCTGCGCACCCTACGCATAGATCATTTTTATTCATGATTTCCTTTAAAATATCAAAGGATCACCTACCATTGGCAAAAATGTTTTGTCGGGCCTACCTTATAGTAATCGATCCACAGCTAAAAATGCATAATTTGGATGAACTTTTCAGTTATGATAAGTTGTAAAACGTAATTTCTCAGATAACCTTGAAAATGATTAGAGTAAGCACCATAACGATGTATTTCAAAAAATATAATACATTTACAGATACTGTACATATGTGTTTCTTCCGTGCGAACAGAAAAGAAAGATTCGGGAGAATTCTCCCCAAATTATAGACGATTCTCCCAAATCATTCTTTTTTGCTCGCACGAAAAAAACACATATCTGTAGTGTAACGTGATTAATTTGAAATCATGGTATAGAAATTAAATCTGTGTTTCAAATCACACTAGCGCAGGTGGGGGTTAATAAATCCTTGACCAAACAACCCATTCTCTCTAGTAAAGAAACCATTTTTTTTGAAAAGTACTCCTCATTTTCTTAGATCGTACGATCTCAGCTCATCTATTCTGACGAAACCGTGATAAAAACCCCTTTTTTTACAAGCTCCTTTAGAACAAAGAACTGATAACTCTATTAAGGGATTAAGCTTAACTGTAAAAAATAAGTCTTCTAGACTTACTGATATGGGATCAGTGATAACCCTCTTAATATAACTTTGATGTGATAACCCTATCACGAGAACAAGCTACTGATAACCCTAAGAGGACAAGCTAAACTGTAAAAACAAGTAATTATAGATCAGAAATTCAGTGATAAGTAATCCACTGATAACCAAAAAAAAACTTTTTTTTTGAGCTGTTCGACAGTCCTCTTAATCCAAAATAGAAAATAATCTAAAATTTCAAAACACTACGGCCGGTGAGGTTATTACGCCTAGCCTGTAGATATCCCAGAAAATCAAAAAAAAGTAAATCAATAACGAAAAATACCGTCAGTAGACTCATAAGTGAGCACCTACTCTCTCACTAAAAGACGAAATGAGTGGGAAGAAGAATAGTTGGTAAAAACCTCAGCTTTTTATTTCGTCGTGCCCTTTATTACAATACGAAAAATGTGTTTTGGTCTTTTGTATTTTTTCCGATGGTTTTTTTCTCCCATTGGTCGATTAACCTACGATTTAAAGCCAAAACCCATTTTCCGTATCGTAGAAAACTGTGGGCGAGAAGGGACAATTTGTTTCAGGCTGAAGAACAAAAACAAAAGACTTTTTATTTTTCTAGAAGATTCTTTTCAAAATAATTACTTGAAAAGTCTTCATTATCTTTTTGCCAAAATAACTTTTATTATTGATAAATGGCTTCCGAAACTTTGGCTTATTTCTTAAGCTCTTCATTGTAAATTTTAAGTTTTTTTGAGCATTTTTGAAAAATAAACATATCACCAAATCTAGGGACCCTAGGCTAAGGTAGTTTTAACATGACAAAATTTCAGCTTTCCTTATAGACGAAAACCATTTGCTTTAATACTGTAGTAGTCCAAAACATATCCTCAAATACAAACTTTACACTATTTTGCTTCTCCTGAGTTCGATTATCGGACTTTTCAAACCTTTTCTATGTTAACCCCCTCCCCCAACATGTACAAAAGTGAAAAAAAACGGAAGTTTATTCGTCCTAAAAAAATCAATCCCTCAAAAGAATATGTCTGTAATTAAGAAATTTTTGGATAAATTCTTACCAATTTTTTTCAAATTCTTATAAACTTGAGATGTTTTGAAAACACTTGAAAATGATCGATTAAAATTTTGATAAATTAAATTGAACATGTAATTTAATAACTATTGAATTACATGTTCAATTTAATTTTTCAAAATTCTAATCGATCATTTCCAAGTGTTTTCAGAACCTCTCAAGTTTTATAAGAATTTAAAAAATTTGGTAAGAATTTATCCTAAAATTTCTTAATTACAGACATATTTATTTGAGGGATTGATTTCTTTTTAGGACAAATAAACTTGTTTTTAAACTAAAATATTAAAAAGTTTTGATTTTTATCAAGGTGAAGGAAGTAAGATCTACAATTAAAAATTATTTGATTAGTCTTCAGAATTTCTTAAGATTTTTCTTAAGATTTTTCTTAAGATTTTTCTAAAGTCCAAAATAAAAATGTGTTCCAAAAAATTTGAACTTTCTAAACATTTGAAAATGATTGATTTGTTTTTTGAAGATAAAATTGAACGTGTAATTTGTCTATTTTGATTTATTAGCTTGACCTGAACATTGCGAACACTTTAGAAAAAGGAAACTAAGGCATACAATTAAACAAATGTTTGTAAGTGTTCGGTATTTCTAAGTCTGAAAAAATAATGTAGGAAATTTTCTGAAATCGTTCATTAGACACGCCGTTTTAAAATTTGTCCAAAAACTACATACAGGGGGGCAATATCGCCGAAAAAACCTACGCAATTTCACGATTTTGAGCTTAAATACTTCTTGTGCCAATATCGTCGAATTTGCCAAAATCGCCGAAATTTTTTGAGATGTATACCTCGAATTACTTTTTGAGCGTCATGAATAACGTCATTTTCAGGATTGACCTTCCAAAATCTAGTCTTTTCAAGTTTAATTTGATTGCGTTCGGTGGAGTATTCAATTATACGCATTTTAGTGATTCATTTCATTCGAATCTATTGTTAAACTCCTTATAAAATAAAAAAAAAAATGTTTGACATATGACGTCATTTTGAACGCCCACGCGTTTTTTCCTTTTTTTGAACAGAACAAAATATTTTTGTTCTAATATCGCCGAATATGCCAATATCGCCGAATTTGCCAATATCGCCGAAATTTTTGCCAAAAAACTTTCGGCGATATTGCCCTCCCCCTCTAGCTGTAAAAACAAAATAAAAATTCCAATTTAGAATTAAAATATAAGAAAAAAATTTTCGGGAGAATTTAGCAAGGGTTTGATGTTTAAATTGCAAATTGTCTATAGAGCCTAATCTCGACTCGAACTTAGATTTTTTATCGTAAAAATGAGTTCAATTAACCAGGAGAGAAGAATTATTTTAAGTCCGCCGGTGTTAGTACAAATATTTTTTGTTTCAAACTTTTAATACCCTATTTTTACTAAAAATTTATTTATCAAAAATTTTCAAATGTTTTCGAACAACTTTTTTTGCCTATAATGCAGCAAATTTCACTGTGACTAACCTCCTTGTAACTTTAATGTCACTCATTTAAAATAGTCGATCTAGAGAATATAAATGAAGGCCGAAAACTCTTATTTTGAAACCTACTTTCTGAACACTACGTAGCCCCAAAAAAACTTTTTTTTTATGTGGAATATGAGCCCCTGTATCTCCGGGTCCGAACCGTACCTTTGATTCATAAGCGAAACTTTTGCGAAATTTCATTAATATCCAATCAAAGTCAGTGCAGATATAAAAGTCACGTGACAGATATATCAAATCCTGATGCTCCTGGTGCTAGAAAGATGAAATGTAAATTGTGTAACTGTAAAGGGTACAAGTATGTTATTTCAAATGGACCTCGCCAAATAAAATGTTTGTGTAAACATGACACAGATCTTCATGAAAGTCAATTCCCTTATAAATGTATGAAGTGTACACAATGTAAAGGTTATTCCTCAACTTACAGGTGATTTATTATTCTTTGGGAAACAGAGTACTGTACAGTAAAGTGCGTTTAAACGGACAGGAAGATAAAACGGAGTTTGCCAAAGGCTTGCGGGCGTGCTTTTATACGGACAGTTTGTCAATTAAAATTGCCCATTTAAATTGAACGGACAATTTGAACTGACAAACTGTCCGTTTTATCACGCGCTAGCAGGATGTTTTGATGTCTATAAGGACAAACCCGCCAAAATTTGGCTTGCATTTTTCGCTCTCTACCGCTATTTTACGATTTTAAAACGTTCTCAAGACAAAACGGTGGTCATTTGGTAAAAACAGCAAAACCAGAGATGTGCCTATGGCCAAACACGACAGTACATTTTTGGGCGAAAAAATGTTTGATCGATTTTTTTCTATTACATATGTGAAATGCGTAGGTTCGAAAATTATTTAGATTTTTTTGAAAGTTTCCTTATTTCGACAAATTTTTTTTTGTTTGCAAAATCAATACCAGGGAAAACAAAAATGACCTTCAAATTTTTCAAAATCACCACAAGTGCCGCTGGAGATCAAATTTTTAGAAACTTGATGACTTTTTAAAGGTTTTCAAACCCGTAAACTTGAGAAACTAGATAAATTTTTAAATGCAAATCGTTTTTAGCCATCTTTTTTCTTTACTACAATTGTCTATGTTTGAAAAAAATAAATTTGATTTAAATGACACCACCTCTGCACACATATTGGCAGCAAATGAATTTAATCGGACACGCAAGCGACACTTAACTGTACTGTGGTTTGCGTCTATAAGGAAACCCTCGATAAGGACAATATGGCAGAAATATGGCCAAAACCAACGCTTTTTTATTTTGGTCCGTCCCTCAATAAGGACAATATGGCAAAAAAAATCAAAAGGGTCTTTTTTCCAATAATTCAACTATTTTTCGTAAAAATATGGATGAAGAGCAAAAAAAANGAGGATTCATTTCGCAAGTAAAAAAAAACACATAGTAAATTAAAAAATAAAAAAAAATTTTATTTTTTCAAATGTCTGATACGGGGGTTTCTTGCCGCACGGTTTTCCAGCCAGCTTGTCATTCTACTTTATTCCACAAAAGTTTATGATCATTGTATTTTGACAACCACAACGCATCTAATACAATTAAGGTTACTCCTCATGAAAAAGACATTTTGTTGTATTTTGAAGCCAAATATCTTGAAGACCACACATTGTTAAACGCCAAAGTTAAATAAATTGCAATATATGAACGAAAATCTCACATCCTGAAATAAAATTGAAAATCACTGATTGCTCGACCAATAAGAAACGAGCTTCAAACTTAAATGAATTTTGTCTAAAAATCTTACTTCTTCCGTGAGTTTAAAGATTAGAAAATCATATTTAGATTTATGACTAATAAAATACCGGACGCAGGTCTGTTTACTATCTTTTTTACAAATTGAAATAAATTCGTCTCAGAAGTAGCCAAAAAATGTTTTTTGAGCTGATTTAGGGGTCTCACTGCAAAAGCCTACCCTCCACGGATTTTCTGTCTAACATTTGAAACCTATACGATTTAAATAGCTTCATTAATGAGTTTGTTGGGAGCTGTCACTATCGAAACCTTACTATTGTGTTTTATTTCTGAAAATCGCGGGGGTTGCAAAAACTAGAACCAACCCAACAACCAAAATAAAAGTGCCTGCGAGGCCTCAAATTTTGGTAAAATCATTTTTTGACGTATCTACTTCAATAAACTCATATTTACCAATTTAATGGTGTAAATTGTTTGCCTGTGATATCTAGAAATCGTGTTAATCAAATTTTTCCACTTGCTATTTTTTCGCTAAATCGAACACTTAACTAGGCGTGCGCGTTAATCTAAAACCGAAAACGAACATTTCCAAAACGCTGAAAAGTACTTTCCTGACCAGAAAAATAATTTCGGAATAAAAAATATCACCAGTTTTATTTCAAATTGTCCATATTGGTCGCTGAAGGGCGAATTGACGCAAGGTTTCGTTTCGTTATTTACAAATTGAGATGCAGTGTACTGAACTTGAGAGTTACCTTGAAGGTCATTTTTTGTAACAAAAAATTTACACTTTTTAAAGAAATTGTAATCCTGATAAAACTCAAATAAATTGGAGATGTGCACCACGCCCGGTAATATTCCGGTAGAACCTAAATTCGAGAGCTCTCTTAAGGCTAAATGTAAATGTTGATGTACCTCGACCACGACCTATCGTATTTATAGCCTAATAGTCTAAAAAAAATTTGCCGTTTTTTTGCTGACACTTCCCTCAAATATTACGATATTTAAATAACGACTTTTACAAAGTCTGAGCTAAAATAAACGATCATCTTTAACGTGTTAAGCTGTTCTACTGTTATTTGGGCGGTGCTGACCATTTTGAAATGACGCGAAATGACAAACAGGAAAAAAAAACACTATTGTGTTTGCGTCTATATAGCCAGCTGAGATTTTGCTCATATTGTCCTTAGCCTTTGGTGCTATATTGTTCTTATTTTTTAAAATTGACTCTAAAATTTCAAAAATAACGGTGAAGCTGAAAACATCAGCCAAAGTTTCGGGAGGTCATTTATATAATAATAAAAAAAAAAATTCTCAAAAAATTTGAAGGACCTTTTTTTTTTTTTTTGCTCTTTCATTCTAGATTTTACGAAAAAATAGCTTGAATTTTTGGAAAAAGACCTTTGATTTTTTTTGCCATATTGTCTTATTGAGGACGGACAAAATAAAAAACAAACCACAGTAGTGTTTTTTCTTCCTGTTTGTCATTTCGCGTCATTTCAAAATGGTCAGCACCGCCCAAAATAACAGTAGAACAGCTTAACACGTTAAAATTGATCGTTTATTTTACTCAGCCATTTTAAACGTCACGTTTATTTAAATCTTAATATTTGAGGGGAAGTGTCAGCAAAAAAACCGGCAAATTTTTTTTAGACTAATTAGGCTATAAATACGATAGGTCGTGGTCGAGGTACATACATTTACCATTTAGCCTAGAGAGCTCTCGAATTTAGTTCTACCGGAATATTACCGGCGGTGAGTGCACATTCCAATTTATTTGAGGTTTTATCAGGATTTACAATTTCTTAAAAAGTGTAAATTTTTGTTACAAAAAATGACCTTCAAGGTAACTCTCAAGTTCAGTACACTTGAACATCTCAATTTGTAATAACGAAACGAAACCTTGCGTCCAATTCGCCCTTCAGCGACCAATATGGACATTTGAAATAAAACTGGTGATATTTTTATTCCGAAATTATTTTCTGTCAGGAAAGTACTTTTCAGCGTTTTGGAAATGTTTCGTTTTGGTTTTAGCATTTAACGCGCACCCTAGTTAGTGTTCGATTTAGCGAAAAATGCAAGTGGAAAAATTATTGATTAAACGATTTCTAGATATCCCACGGCAAACAAATTTACACCATTAAATTGGTAATTATGAGTTTAGTTGATAGAACGTCAAAAAAATGATTTTACCAAATTTGAGGCCTCGCAGGGCACTTTTATTTTGGTTGTGGGTTGGTTCTAGTTTTGCACCCCCGCCGATTTTCAGAAATAAAAAACACAATAATTAAGGTTTCGATAGTGACAGCTCCCAACAAACTCATTAATGAAGCTATTTAATCGTATAGGTTTCAAATGTTAGACTAGAAAATCCGTGGAGGAGTAGGCTTTTGCGTAAGACCCTAAAAATCAGCTCAAAAAACATTTTTTGGCTATTCTGAGACGAATTTATTTAAGTTTTGTAAAAACGATAGTAACAGACCTGCGTCCGTATTTTATAGTCAATAAAATCTAAATATGATTTTCTAATCTTTAAAACTCACGGAGGAGTAAGATTTTTTAGATAAAATATCATTTCAGTTTGAAGCTCGTTTCTTATTGGTCGAGCAATCAGTGATTTTCAATTTTATTTTAGGATGTGAGATTTTCGTTCATATATTGCAATTTATTTAACTTTGGGGTTTAACAATGTGTGGTCTTCAAGATATTTGGCTTCAAAATAGACAAAATCGTCTTTTTTCATGAGGAGTACCCCTTAATTGTTATTTAGATGCGGTTGTGGTCAACAATACAATGATCATAAACTTGTTGTGGAAACTAAAGTAGAAAGACAAGCTGCTGGAAAACCCGTCGGACAAGAAACCCCGTATCAGGAAACATTTGAAAAATAAAATTTATTTTCTAATTTACAGTATGTGTTTTTTTTTACTTACGAAATGAAAATTGTCATTTAGGTTATTACAGCCAATAAAAAATGGTAACTAGGTGTATTATATTTTCAAACCCTTGACATCGGCTATAACTTGACTTTCATAATAAAATCCAGCTAGTTACCATTTTTAATTGGCTGTAATAACCTAAATGACAATTTTCATTTCGCAAGTAATAAAAACACATACTGTATTAGACTTTTTCTCTATAGATTTATCTCGGTGACATAGCTTGAAATTGGTACATACGGTGTTTTTGAAATTCAGTGTCAGCATAAACGTTTAATATCAATTTCTGGTTGCTGAGCCATTTTTATATCTCCGTTTATTATCGAAAATTTTCTGTTGCTCGAAAACTGTTTTGAATTTTGTAGAGCTTGGTTTAAAAAATAAAGGAATGCCAAAAATTGTCAAAAATGAAAGATGACACTTTGAGGGGTCATATTGAGCGTCATACCTGGGAGTAAAATCGACTTTTAAAATAATATCCGTAGTAGTTTACTTGTGCAAAATTTTATAATTTTTCCTGAAAAAAAAAATTGAAATTTTTCTTGGGACAGGAGTCATGTGACATGACATTTTTAGGTACAAATAGGCAATAAGTTTGGTTTATCTGCGCTGGGTCACATAAAGTTCCATTTTTCTTCACATCTCTTTTTTTCATCTTTTTATTGCGTGCAATTTATATTTTATATTTTTCTGGCAAGAAAGTATATCGAATTTTATATACTCCTCTTAACCTCTATTTTGGCCTTAATATGTGACAGCCTAGTGTAATTTAAGGGGGTGCCATAAGTCCTGCAGATTGGTAGATTTTTTCAGAGCGATAAATGAAAGAAAAAAAAATGTGAAAATTTATTTTTTTACTTTTTATCTTCAATAAAAGTGTCCATTCTTGCAAACGTTTATATTTTTAATTTTTTAACATAACTAATTATCTGGGAAAATATAAAAAAACACTTTTCACGGTACATCCATTTCCAACTAAACTCGACTACAGATGTTTTTTTAAAGACGATATTAATAAACTTCAGACATTGTCGGGTGTTATGCGCTAAAAAGTCTTGTTTTTATGTTGCTTATTAAAAAATTTCCTTGATATGAAAGTTTTTTTCCCATGAAAAATGGNAAGGCTTTTTAAATATTTTTTCAAATTTATTTGAAGGCTATGGGTGGAATTACTGGTTTCAGTAGTGTCATGGACGGATATGCTAGAGCTGATCCTTCGGGAATTGGAGATTTGTATCGAAGTCTAGCAGACTAATAGAGAAACCTACTTTGAAAGGAAATCATATATTGTACCGGTATAAAATCAGTTGCTTTAATTATTACCGATTACAAACTCTGTACAAATATTTATTTTTTTATAATAGATTTTAGCTTTCATATCAACACAAATAAACCAAAATTCAATTTTATGTCAAAAACGTTGATTTATCTGTATACATGTATATAAGGAGAAACTGTCTATGAGAAAATTTTAATTTCTAGAAATTTTTGCCTGTTCAAATTACGGGATTTTGATGTTCTTATATCTTTAGGTAACTTTTTTTTAGGGTAAGAACGAGCATTTTGAGCCAACGGCGGCGAATTAATTCGGTTTTTGAAAACGACTCATCCGATTAAGTTTTTAGATAGCTCAAACTGAGCAGAAGAATAAATTAACAAAAAACGTCCGAATAAGACCATTGTATCCATTTTTTTTTAACAAATACTGATAATTAAACAATTTCAGTGATCTCCGAAAGAAATATAAAAATGGACCAATTCTTTTTTATGTTATTATTCACCAGATATTTGTGCTCAGTTTGAGCTATCTGGAAACTAAATCAGATGACTAGTTTTCAAAAGCCGAATTAATTTGGATTAATTCGCCTCGTTTGACTCAAAATGCACGTTCTTCCACGATTAAAGATATCTATAAAATCGGAAGTCAAAAATCGAGGAAATTCCGTGAAAGTCTGAATCAGATCCCTTATTTATGGTCAAAAAGATATATGAATAATAAGCTTATTTTTCTCTGGTGTGAAATTTTAATTATTTTTACAAATTCATTTATAGGAACATTTCAAGCTGGTCATAAAGATAACTGAAAACAAACTCGAGAAATCTGGATTCCAAATTAAAATAATAAAAAAAAATTGAGTTGGCTAATCACAACATCGGTTATAAAACTATTATTGTCCGAATCTACAGCCTGAGGCTTTTTGTCACTTTTTTTTTATCCGGATAAAAAAAANAAAAAAAAGTGACAATTGCGGACGAAAAAAAAGGTGACAATTTGCGGACGAAAAAAAGTGACAATTTGCGGTCGAAAAAAAAAGTGACAATTTAGTAGTTGCAAAAAACTCAGGCTGTATAGAAAGTATTAATAAACTTAATTCGTACAAATGTCGTTTTAAAACCGGTGGTGATAAGTTCACTGATAACCCTCACCTGCGCACGATGACCCATCAGTGATGGGCCATCACCCTACCTGCGCATCGGAGTTTATTCGCCTTTACGCAACCGAAGTGCTTCTCAGTAGTTAATAGGGTGACCACACCGTTTACGTCTTAGCTTATGGTCCAAATCAGTCCTTTTTTCAAACCCTTTTTTTTTCAAAAACTCATAATAAATCTCAATGTTTTTTGAAACAAAAAAATGGCCGATTCAATACTATTTTCTCTAAGATTGTTTTCTTGTTTTATGGATTAAGGGGGGGGGGCCTCGGTTGACAGCTGGTGACTATTTTATGGATACAAACAACGCTGGATACTAGCACCCTATCAAATCTCTGAATAGCATAATAAGATTCATTTTTCAAATAGTCACGATCTGTCGGTTAAGAGCCTCTAATCCATATGGTAATTTAGAGCTATCAAAGAACTCAATCGGATTAGTCATTTGCAGAAGCATAAATGTGTGCGGTGTGGACACCTTATTTACTACTAAGAGGCACTTCGGTTGGGAAAATTATATCATCTGGAGGAAAAGTTTTTCATTCATGCAAGTAGGGCGTCACTTGTCGAAGCTAAAATACAGGCTAAGGTGGTTTTGGTTAGATTGCACAAACTACCTTAAGGGGGTAGCAGCGATGTGTATTATACCGATGCAGCATCATATGGAAATATCTTTCTGAACTTCTAGATGATATTACACACTTGCTTGTGAAACCGTTTTGTGCCATTGGCTTAGCTGCAATTTATAATCTATATTTTATTTTTAAAATCTGTATTAAATTCGGGTGAATACTACTTAACTTTTAAAAAGTCAGGCCATTTTTTATATTTAACTCAATTGAAGGGTCAATTTTTTTTCCTAAAAAGCTGGTTTTTCTCTATTTTTCATGGAAAAAAAACTTTCATATTAAGAAATTTTTGCATTGGATTAATGATTTCTCCCACTAACTTAGTGCATTACACCGCAAATGTCTGAGTTTATAAATTATCCCTTTAAAAAAATCCCACATCGGATCAAAGTTGAAAGAAGTGAATAAAGTGTTTTTGATATTTTTACAGATACTTAAGTATGTAAAATTTAAATATAAACGTTTGCAAGTATGAACACTTTCATTTTGGATAAGAAATAAATAAAATTTTTCACATTTTGTTGGGTTTCTTTCAAGAAATCACTCCGAAAAAATACCGAATCTGGCCACATCCTGTGGCTACCCCCCACC
>SCLH01001305.1:0-14505 GCA_004367855.1 Oikopleura vanhoeffeni | reverse complement strand
GACTGCGTCAATTTAATTACGAAAAGTAATTAGTTGGTTTATTTTTTTGCATTATCGTTAGCTGTAACCACAAATAAATGTGTATTCAAGCTCATTAAATCATTTTTTATCTAGTTTAAGGAACGATTGACGTTCAAAACTTTTTTATTTTATAATTCGTAAAATTTTCGAAAAATTCAAAGCATTATAAAATAATTTAAGCACATTTTTCGTCCAAAATTTTTTCTGATTAATATTTATAAATCTGGTGAATAAAAACAAAAAAATACCACTTAAACTTTTTCATGCATGGTTGACATATTTTACTGACTGCTGTTGAAAATCATGAATGTTTTTTGTTCATTTTGTTGTCGACTCTTTAACCAAATATTATGAAATTTCCGCAAACAAGTCAAAAATTTTATTAGTCATTTTTTGAAAATCTCTGGAAAAACAGCAATTGACTGTGAAATTTTCTGGTATCTATTGTTTCCGATTTTACGATGCTAGGCTCAAGTGAAGGTATCGTTTCTGAACTTCTGATGATATTACAACACTTGCTTGTGAAACTGGTTTGTGCCATTTGGCACTGCAATTTATAATAATTTTATATTTTTAAAATCTGTATAAATTCGGGTGTAATAGGCTACTTAACTTTTAAAAGTCAGGCCATTTTTTATATTTAACTCAATTGAAGGTCAATTTTTTTTCCTAAAAACTGTTTTTCTCTATTTTTCATGGAAAAAAAACTTTCATATTTAAGAAATTTTTGCAGTTGGATTAATGATTCTTCCCACTAATAGTGCATTACACCGAAAATGTCTGAGTTTATAAATATCGCCTTTTAAAAAAAGCCCACATCGGATCAAGTTGGAAATGATATTGTAATGAAAGTGTTTTTGATATTTTTACAGATACTTAAGTATGTAAAATTTAAAATATAAACGTTTCAAGTATGAACAGCTGTTCATTTTAGGATGAAGAAAATAAATAAAAATTTTTCACCATGTCTCAAAAATCCGAGGAAAGCATTTCACATGATTTCTTCCAGAGAATTCGAAAAAAATAATTTTGGAAATTTTTTCGAAATTGCATGATCTAACTCTTTTTAATATCCTTTTCCCAACGCAACTTCATCTCAAAAACGTTTACTATCTCTATAGCGTGTGTTCGAATACCACTGATGTTGTCTAAGTGATTGTCTTAGTGATTCTAACCGATCAATTTTAGCGGTCCCAATATCAAGCATCCTTGCTTATAATCATACTCAAGACAATCAATAAATCAACATTATTGGGATTCGAACACGCGCTATAGAGATAGTAAACGTTTTTGAGATGGAGTTCCGTTGGGAAAAGGATATAAGTCGTTGCTTCAAATGCGTTCCTGGTGTACAGTAATACTGCTGTATTTGAAGATTACTACGCAGAACGCACTCTTTTGACGTAACATTTTAATAATTTTTCCAAGATTCAGAATCTTCGATTCACATTTTTGAGATTCGGATTTTTTTTTTCGTATTAAATATTACTTATATTCATTAAAGTGTTCTGCAAGTTCAACTTGAGCGTCTTGTTAACGGGATGGGCCGTGTAAATGCGTCGGTTCTACCAAGCAATAATTTATAGCGAAAAATGAATTGAGGAATGCTCGAAAACATATATTGTCTACCTACTAATGATGCAAATGCCCTTAATCATACGAAGGGGACCACCCTTAACAGTAGCATACCACGTGAACAAGTATATATTTCTTCCTTGAAATTAAAATTCTCGCGAAAATTTGATAATAATCACAAACTGGGGTACAAAACGCGAGCCAACAGCGAACCCACCAATTTATCGTAAAGTGCGATTCGCATTGCCTAAAAAGGGATGGCTGGCAATCTTAACCAGGAATTATTGGTTTCTCGAAAATGGCTGACTACTTTTATTTACAAAATTTGGACAAAAAAACTTTCGAAATTTTTTTTCGTATTTTATATGTAATTCAAAAAAAAATCTGAAGATAATTTNATTTTCGATATACTATAGTAATTTTGCAATGTTGAAATCGTATTTGCAAATTTTTTGTTAAAAAAATATTTTCTCGTACTTTTAAACTTAATTTTCTCAAGGAATTTTGGCAGCTTGGGTGCCAAACTGGTTCGTGTTACAGTAACGTGCCTCTATAAGGACGGACCTAAGGACGGACACTTTGGTCGAATAGTTTGCCGCGGTGCCCGTACAAGGACGGACCATTCTTGTACTGCGAATATACTACTTTGACAAAAATTCGCCTGTCCTAGACACACATGACAGGAGTATCTCGAAATACTTTCATAATGACAAAGTTCGAAAACTTAAAATATTTCTATAGGCGTGTATTTATTTTTGGCTAAATTAAGGATTCTGTTCATCATTTTTCAGAGACGGTTTGCTCGAATTCAAAAAATTTTAAAAGCTTATGACAAAGGTGACAAAAGTTCACGTACCAAAAGGGAATCATTCGCCCAGTGAGATATCCGAAAAACCGGCAATTTTATACTGTACTCTTTATAGTATATCGAAAAAGGGGTGTGATGACAGTGTTTGTACTGGGAATTTAACTGGGCAAATAATTGTATCAAATAATTGCCGGAAACTTCTATGGCAAGATCGTTAAAAATACTTGAAATCAGTCAAGCCATCTCAAAATCATTTTTGAATTAAAAATTGAGTTAAAAAATGTTTTTTGCTAGAAATGTATTTTCATCAAGGATACACACCATGAATATCGATAATCATGCCTAGGTAGGTCTAAACACTTTTTCCCTGGTTAAAGTATAGGGAAAAAGTGTTTACACCAATCAATCAAATGTAGAATGACTGTCATATCTGTATTGAATAACAGTTATATAAATACAGGAAATTCGTGATAAATAACAGAACATATATTTTTATTAAAAAAAACGGGATTATTCGGGATCCCGAGTTGGGGGGATATACCGACCTCGGGATCGAGCGGGATCGGGATTGAAAAAAATTATAACACTCGGGATCGGGATTTAAAAAAAATATATGACTCGGGACCGGACGGGATCGAGATTGAAAACTCATCCCGTTTTAGAACATTGCTACCTGGGCATAATTATCGATATATGATTTCCAATATTTAATTTACAAAATCAATTTGACTGTTTTCGAATCTCTTATGAAATTTGTTAAAAGCGTGATATTTATTTTATTTGGTTTTCCGTGTTTGTGACTGGAAAAATGCGATAGCATGTTTTTCAATGTTTCGACTTTATCATATCATTTTCAAGATTTTTCCCAATCTTGAAAGTGGCATAATAAATTCGAAACATTTAAAAACATTCTTATGAATAATTATTTTAGATGAATCGGAGATCGAAACATTTTGGATGGTTACAGTATACTATCCATCTATTATTCCATTTCATTATAAGATCAGTCGAATGGATTATTAAATGGGCAAATAAAATTAATATATTTAAAAGTAAATCAAAGGAAAGTTTTTTTTAAGAAAATTGTTCACATTTTTTTTATTTTCACCTCTCACGGTGCTCCAAAATTGCGGCTTAGCCTATATCGATTACGGGGCCTCCTCGCACATATTAGCCATTTTTTTAGCCAAAATTTTATTTAATTCGGCTTCTGAAAACAACTCATCCGATTGAGTTTTCAGATAGCTCAAACTGAGCACAACTATTTAGAGGAAAATAAATTAAAAAAATGGTCCGAATCAGACAATTGTTTCCAATTTTTTAACGAAAACTGATAATTAAACAATTTCAGTAATCTCAGAAAAAAAATAAAAAACGGTACGATTTGGACCATTTTTTTTATTATTATTATTCACTAAATATTTGTGCTCCGTTTGAGCTATCTAATAAGCTTATCAGATGAGTCGTTTCAAAAAACCGAATTATATAAAAATTTTGGCTAATATCTGCGAGTAGGCCCCGTAATCGATATATTATATACTTTTAAAATTATATTTTTTTTTCACTATAGTGAATTCATACGAATCGGAGACCGTAATGATACCTGAACGAAGGCAACTTCTGGCATTTTTGTTGTTATATTTAAACAACCCTTGTCAGAATAATTACTTGGGTACATAAAACCATTTGTCGATATCTCTTCTGAACTTCGAGTAATAATGCTGGCAAGGGTGGGTTCCATTAGGGGGCAGCTTACAACAGCCGATTACGGACAACGGCCTTATACAACGGCTACCCCCTTCCATTCAAGGAAAATCTGCTTGTACGTCTACATTGATTAAAATTGAATTACAGATCATCAGTTATATGTTAATCCACAGCTTTAATCTTTTTTAAATCGGGTGACGACTCACGACGTTGAGAAAACTAAAGTATCGATACTTTTGAACACTACAATATAATTATATATTATCGGCTATTTGGAGCCATATTATTACAGGATATGATCTTGCTTAATCGATTGACGCAACTTCCTGGTCGTTATTTGGCTAGATTTGGTCCAGAAATTTTAAATAATCGGCTGTTTGAAAACAACTCATCCGATTACATTCTTAGATAGCTCAGACTGCTCAAATATGTGAATAATAGAATACAACAAATTTGTGTACCGACATGCTCAATTTTTTTATGAAAAACTAATCAATAAAAAAATTTCGAAATCTCAGAAATAAAAAGATAAAATAAAGTTGTCCATAGACAAATTTTTATATGTTATTAAATTAGGGGGGCTGGGCGTCGTAATCTGGTACCTTTCAATCCCGCCTACCTACATATTCAGGGCAGGTTGGAAAAATCTGAGACCTCGTTTGTAGAATCCTTACCTCGTCTAACCAGTTACACATGCTCAAATCAAAAATTGTTTACAGTCACATTTCCCACAGGTGCTGGATCAATTCTAGTGCTACCCCAACGCGTATTTTCAAAGTTATCTTCTATTAGTAGACCAAACATACAAAACGCTGAGCACAATATCGAAAAAAAAGTTCAGTCCTGAGTACGGAACAAAAGTACGACTAAATGAGCTGAACACTTTCAGACTGATTCAAAATTGGCTTACAGCCAATCGAAATATTGAATCCAAATCAGCGTCAAATTCGATAGATACCGTTAACTTGTTTGCTTGAAAAATAATGAAATGTTCTAGACTTCGATTAGAACGATTTCTCGATAATTGTTAATTCATCACGTTTATGGCGGGTCATATTTACGTACAAGTTAAAAAATTGTCATAATCAAGTAGAAGAACCGTTTTAATCGGTTGAAAGCTAAAAATATTTGAAGTTTTCGAAATTCTCTAGATGTTTGTTCAGATTGTTTTGAAAAAAAATAATTGCACCGATGAGATCCTGGGTCAACTTATCATTAACCGATATTAATGTATCAAAAATCAAGTTTATAAGGGCTCAAAAATTTAGGACGCGCCACGCTCGCCTTAACAAGATATTTGTGCCCAGATTATTCTTTGAGCTGATCTAAAAGTAACGGATGAGTTGTATTCGAAATCCGAATTATTTAAAAATTTTGGCCAAAAATCTAGCAAATAACGACCAGGAAGTTTCGTAATCGATATGATATAATTTTGTGGTATAACTAGGGTAATGTTTTCCCGACAAAATTCGATCGACTCAGATTTAATTATTTTTCGGAGCACTTTTAGGTTTGTGGCGAATATGACTGTGAAAAATTTTTGGCTTAAAATTACGTTCTCAATTTCCGAAAATCAGGATTTTCCGAAAAAAAATTACCTATCATTTGGCTTGAAATTATTCTCGAATTTAATTTGAAAATTCGAAGCCAAAATAAAGGCAATTTCAAAAACGGTTTTCGTTCTTGAACACTTTCCTGGTGAAATTTTGAAAAATTTTTTTGATTAGATCATTTTTTTTCATGATTTCCTGAAACATATCAAAAAATCAGCTACCGTACTAGTAGGCAACAACAAGTTTTGTCGGGCCTACCTTAAACTAGAGATAAATCTATTCTATAAGTTATACTGGATAATAAACGATTCCTCAAAGCGCCTCTCATTAGTTAATAGGGTGTGCAAACTTTTCACATTTCGGCCATTAGAAACAACTCATCTGATTGAGTTTTTAGATATCTCAAAATAACAAGACGTATTCAGAAAAACAAATTGGTCCAAATCGGACCATTTCAAATTGTTTTTCGTAAACGTACAAATAATAAATAATGTATAATACATTCATAATGTTTTTTGAGGAAAAAAAGACAAATCGTCTGAACCATCACGTCGTTTCCAAAAGCCGAAATGGAAACAGTGTGGACACCCTTTTTACTACTGAAAAGCAATTTAGTTGCGAAAAAGATACAATTTTGATGAAATTAATCCCTTTCATTGACATTTTTCATGCCCTGACCATTTTTGTTAATCAGCCAAAAAAATTAAACTCAATAGAACCGTTTTCTTATAAAAAAATCTTGAAAAGCGTAAAACTTATCTTTCTCCCGCGCATGTTGCCTTGGTTATATATTCTTATTCTTTGGTGACGGCAAAAAATATCAAAAAAATTGCATATGAGCTTAGACAAAGAGGCGCAAAGAAAATATCAATTTGGGATCCAGATGGCAGATTAGAAAAGTGAGTTTACGATAATTCATTTAAGGGGGTAGGTGTCGTTTTTTTCTATATTTATTAAAGAAATGAATTATGGCATAAAGGGGGTAACAAACTGACGTCCCTGTTCGTGTGGTCTGTTCGCGTGGTAATTAATATATTGAAAATAACGTTAAATCAACAAAAAAAGTTCGGAAACAATGTTTTCAAAAAACGTCGTTTTTCGTCCTTTTGCCAAATTTTCTTTGTTACCTAGAGTAAAAAGACGTTTCTTATTCAATAGGATAAGGTGTAGCTAGGGTGCGCAGCGGTCAAAAATCTTCATTTGAAATGAAAAATAACACAAAAAAGGTAAAAATCGGACTAAAACTAGGAAAAAAATCTAAGTTTAAAATTAATTTTTTTTTCGGCATTTTCACCAGAGAACTTTACCTCAGAAATTTTTTGCAATTTTTGTAATTTGACACCCCTCAATATTTATTGAAAAATATTAATAACTGTAATTTGATCATTTTAGAGGTGTCATATGACAACAATTTTATTCCCACGAATTAATCCTGAAAAACTACCTAGGTAGGATTATTTTCAGGTCAGAGGTGTCATATAACAAGTATTGGCACAGAAAGTTAAACTATTTGCAAAAAAAATTCTCTTCGAATAGAGTGCGGTGTTCTTGGAACTAACTTTCTAAATTTTACGGTAAATTTATATTTTGAAAAACCCAAAGTATGTTTTCAGGGAGAAAATCAATTGGAACGAGTTAAACTGTCGAATATTAACACATAAAAATGGTGGCAGTTCAGTTACAGAAAGTATAAAAAAAATGCATATATCAAAAATTTCACCCTCAGATTTAACTTTGGAAATTCAAGATCAATTTATTGGGCCATGTGGCGAAGAACCAGATATTTTATTTTGTTGTGGTTCAACCAATCTAATATCCACAGCAGGATATCCACCATGGGTAAGTCCAAACGTGTAAAGTCTACTTTAGGTCCAAAATTTGATTCGAAAGGCCCTTAGCCGTGGTAAAAATTTGATATAGACCCGATTAATTTTCGCTTGAAATTAAAATATCTTTTCTCCCTAAACAAGATTACCATCGTTTCTCGTTTGGTTTCATAATTGTTAGTTTCATAATTGTTAGCCATAATTTTTATAGAAAAAATCATTACGCCATATCAAATATATTTTGATTTTTCAGCAATGTCGATATTTTCGTCTCACATTTTGTTCCTATCATAAGTTCGATCTTTTTATTTTCCGACTTTCTGAAGCATATCTAATGTCGCATTTATACGATCACGTGATATTTTCTACTAGACCGTAATGGAATAAAACGTCTAATTTTTGTAAATGGATAGACTCACATGTGTTGTGAAGTAATTTGAAACCACTATGATGAAACTACTTCTACAGAAAATATTCCTATGAAAATATTTTTGTCAATGTGCAATAATAAGGTACAAATTCAAAGTTTTCAGAAATCAAAAGACTTCAAACAATTGCAACGGAGTTAACTCTTAGCCGCAAGTAAGGCTCTGCGCAGCCGGATTAACTTTGATCATGTTTTTTCACTCTTAAATATAAATTTATCTTCGTCGCCCAAACTAAAATTACACTTTCTCGCCAATATGTGTGTGTGCGTTATTTTTGAAATTACAATTATATTTTTCAAAAATTAAAATCCCTGCAGAAAACATGTGAGTCTAATCTACAAACAAAATACTAGTAAAACTTTTTTCCATTATTTTCCAAAAGTCTTACTAGTCTATAACGTTAAGTCGAAATATATCACATGATCGTATAAATAAAAAATAAGGTATGCAGCATAGGCTATCATATCAATTACGGGGTCCTTTGGTCGTTTTTGCCACTTTTTCAGCCAAAATTTTTATATAATTCGGATTTCGAAAACGACTCATCCGATTGAGTTTTTAGATAACTCAAACTGAGCAGAAATATTTAGAGAAACATGATTTCAGAAAAATAGTCCGAATCAGACCATTGTATCCAATTATTCTTAAGAAAAACTGATATTAATAAATTTCAGTAATCTCATAAAAAACATATAAAAATGATGCGATTCGGACTTATTTTTTTATTTAATTATTCACTATATATTTGTGCTCAGTTTGAGCTATTGAAGAACTGAATCGGATGATTCGTTTTCAGAAGCCGAATTATTTAAAAATGTTGGCCAAAAAAGTGGCAAAAAACGACCAGAGGACCCCGTAATAGATATGCTTATTATTATTGAAGATATAAAGATGTAAGTTATTCAACCAACCTCGCTATTTGTTCGTTATTCATTTTAAACAATTTCTGACAATTTTCCATTTTTTGTACCGAAAGTGATATTTTTAAGGACTACAAAAATATTTAAAGGATGTTTAGTAAGAAAAAATTGCCGTGCCTTCCTTACCCTGAGTTTAAGATTCCAATTTTAGGCATTACGATTAACTTCACTTTATTCGCTTTCGCCGCCGTTTTCAAAAGTTGAAATAAATGAGATTTTATACAAATATTCATCTGTGTCACAACGCAAAGGAAAATAACTACTGTGCCTCCTCGCCTCAGTTTGGCCGAATAATAGAATTAATAAATTTTATGCATTATTATCAAACCGTAATATTAGTTTCTTCTATTCTGCAATAACAAAGTTCAAAGATGGTGAAAAATAAATTAACTCGTAGAAGGAACCTTGACTGTAGCTACACAGACGTGGCACCGCGTTGTCACACCTTATTATTATCAGTGGTTAGACTATTATAATACCGTCTACAATTTGCTACGATTTCATTTTATAAAATTATTTCAAATGGATTTTATAATTTGAACTATTATGGTTATCACTCGCAAATATAAATTTTTAAGCAAATAATCAGCTACCCGAAAACAAGGTCCTATGGCATCAAAACATTTTTGGTCTGACTACTTAGTGGCGCTGTGTTTATTGAGCCTCATTTAGCGACGACCACCCCCTTTAGTAAATCAGCTAAACATTTGAGAAAATAAAAAAATTTCAACTTCCGGTTTTCGGTATATGATAAACCGCGGTATACCGTATATCTGGTAATTGATAATTAGATAAATAACAAATTCCTGACTTCAAAATTTAAAAGAGGACGTTAGTTGGTGTGGTTGGGTTGTACATCCCTTCAAGATTTAAGTAGGACTTTTCTAGTTTGGTCTGGTCATTTTGTTAATATGAAATAATCGAAAAATTGGCTTGTAGCACACGGTGTTCAACATTCTCAGAATCGGAAATGACCCCTAAACTTGCTCAAATTTAGCTGAGATTTTTCGGATTTTGACTAATGTGTGGAAAAATGCCATTTTCGAAATTGCTTATTTTTTCTTACCGACAGGCACATTATTAGTATTGTGTCATTAATTAAGGTACCTAAAAATTGGTATCAGCTTCTTAACTATTATGTAATTATAACGTGTAGGTTCAACACCTGACCTCGTCCATTTTCTATTCAAAATACAGTGGATTACCTGTTAATTCTTCACCTGATAAGTCACCACGTTGTCAAAAGTAAACTTTAATTAACACAAACATATTTTCTAAATAATTCGAAACAAAGTACTGTATGTCACACTTTTGCTCATATTCTGAGCTTTTTGCAGAAATATGATTGACATCGCTTATTGGTCAATAAGCATATAAATTAGGTGCCTCACATATTTACCTGCTTATTGACCAATCAGCGGTATCAAATCATATTTCTGCAAAAGCTAAAAATATGAGCAACAATGTGACATACTGTATAATTTTGTTTTTTTTAAATCGCACTTTTGTGAGAAATATCACTCTGGTCTTTAGAATGAATTTTAATCGAATTATCGATATAAAAAAATGTTGCATGAAAAAAATTTTCCGAGAGATTTTTTTTCGTTCTTCTAAAATGGTTTTCTAGCTTTAGTCACTACCTAATCCGTTAAGTCGGGACGAACGTTCGAACTGTTTGGTTTGAATCGCCGCAAGGCAGTAGAGAATTCAGCCCAGTAGTAAGAATAATTTGTCAATAGAGTCCTGCGGGTAATAGAAAAATACTTTTGACCGTGCGTGATGAAATCACTAAAATAAGAAATTTTAAAAGTCAATAATGGGTACCGATTTTATTAGTGCATCTTGTGAATAAGTTTTGGTCATTTCAAGACGAAGTTTTTTCTTTCCTCGTAAGATTAGAAAAAAATGGGTCAATGGTGAACAAAGTCACCTTTTAATCCGTGGGTTCTCATGGGAGTAAAAATGCCGGTAATAAAAATCCAATAAGCTGAGTCGAAAGCGAACGGTTTTATCTAGATAAGGAACATCCGATAACGTTAGAAAATAAAGTATCTAGACTCTAGAATTTTGTTCTGTTATTTTAAGACTTAGGATATTTTATGGGTTTGGAAATTTTTTGAAGAAAAATTGATTTGAAGGTTAGAAAAGTGGTCTTTTAATCCGTCTGTTCTCGTGGGAGATAAAATTCAAACAATACCAAAAATCCAATAAGTTGACTCGAAAACGAAGGGTTATCTAACCTTCAAACTAATTTTTCTTCAAAATTTTGCCAAAACCATAAAAAATTCTTTGCCTTAAAATAACAGAAAATTTTTTTTTACAAGATGCAGTTATAAAATCGGTAGCCATTTTCTACTTTTCAGTTTTTTATTTCAAATCATCAAATACTTGTCATCAGAATTTTCAGTAATGCTTATTTATTATTTTTATTTAAGAAACAAACCTCTCGCTATTGTTAGTTAAAAAGCGCCTCAAAAGATCCAAAAAAATTGAAAAAATCCGAGTTTTTATTGTAAAATTCCGTCAAAAATTGGTTCATAAATACAGCTCTCTGGCTCCATAATTCGATCATTTCGAGCGTCAGACACTTCCAGGAGTAACTTAGCAGGTGACCCACTGTATTGAAAACGGTGAAAAGTAAGTCGAAGGAAATTTTACTTTTAAAAATTACTGTTACCTCTGTAGATCAGAAATCTGGTACTGATAATCATTAAATTATTCTGCTATTATACTGGTAATAAAACGCGAATTATAATTTTGACGATATTTAAAAATTTTCAGCAAATTCAAAGTACGAATATTAATAATTTTTGGTTTGTCTTTATAAGTCTGCATGAAAAACAGCAAATAATAAGCAAAAATTTCGACAAAGCAAATGCAATTTCAAATGCCTCTCAATATTCTTCCTTTTTTTATCGGGTCGATTGTAACTTGTATAAAACGTGAAATGTATAAATTGGAGATTTTGAAAATTTACAAAAAAATTTTTGCACAATATTTTTTGATTGTTATTTCATGTCGAACGATTTAGCGTGAGGTTTTCAAATCTTTTAATTCTGGAACTTTTTGTTCTGGTTGTTGTGACTTGAAAATAGGGCATTTATACATTTTACTATCGATGCGGTATATCTTCATGCGTTTTATGTAGTGGGTAGATAGATTTATAAAAACTACCATGAATTATAAAGTTACGTACAGGGTGTAAGATTTTTCCCTTCTTTTTTCCATCCAAACTGGTTACACTCTTGATTTCCGCCGTTTTGATTGGTCAGAATCTGAGAAAGACGTAGGTTTTTCTCGATTCAACAATCAAAACGGCGAAATCAAGTGTAACAGTTTGGAAAAAAGAAAGGGAAAACCTTACACCCTGTATAAAAACTTTTTAAATGCTTTTTAAAGAGTCGGTGCCTAGTGTACCCATTTGGGTACGCTAAGCACGTCCGTGCTTTCCGTACCCGATTGAACTAAAAAAAAAAAAATGCAGAATCATCCCCTATTCACACGTTTGTGAATATCCCCGCCCTTACTTAAAACACACTTCGTTTCCTAATCAGGGCCGGGATATTAACAAAAGTGTGAATAGGGATATTGCGGATCGATATTGGAAATTAAATCAATAAAATTCGATAAAAATTGACTCAAAAAATAGAGATAAAAAGTTATTATTAATCAAAATTGAACTTTTAATTACGCTTCAAAATACCAGATAAGGACTTAAACTCGGTAATTTTGTTCAAAATTGAAGTTCATTTTAAAAAATTGAAATATTTTTTCGAAAAATTGAAAAACATTAATTTTTGAACATCAACAATTTTGTTTCTAGATTTCAAATTTTTTGAAAAAATTGTCGAAATTTTCAAATTTGATAGATAAATTTATTAAAAAAATAAAAATTCACAACGTCGATTTTTGTTAAGAATGATCATTTCGTATTATAAAATACCCTTGAATTTCGTTTTCCGAATACTCAAATATTTTCAATATGTTTTTTTGATGGTAATTAACCCGCGGTTTTCTTCCAAGGCAGAAAGTGACTTTTTAGAAACTTTATTTTCAGCAATCAGGAATCGGCAAAAATTTTAGAAGTAATCAAAAATCAATTGCGAAAAAATTCGTACAATATGTCAACTTCATTTCCTTTAAGTGTTTATTCCGTGGCCACTCTGAAGATTGTGTTATTTAAAAAATTGCTGATTTCGAAATTTGCTCGCCAGCGGCCATTGGTGGGAATTTTAAGAAATGATTACATTTTTTGTTCACTTTATTAAGCTTTATGGCTTAGTGCTGTGGCAAATTTACTGACAATTTGGAACAAAAAATGTTTTCAAAAATTCTAGAATTTTCAAAATTTGCCCTCTTGCGCCACTTGTATAATTTATTTTGAAAAAACAAGAAATGTTTGTTGGTATTGAACGATAGCTTGAGATTAGTTACAATTTTATGGTGAATATAACATATTTTTTAACAATATCAATTTCAGAAATTGTCTCTTAGGCGGCATTTGTTGGCATTTTTAAAGAGTTGAATGTTATTTTTTTCGGTTCAATACATTTTTATGTGAGTTTTTTTTGTAAATTGCTCTCAAAATTTGCGCTCTAGCACCCTGTGACTATTTTTTTTATTTGTAATGACCATTTGCGAGATCGTTGAAGTCAAATAGCCTATCATAGATTTTTTGAAATTGACCATTTGAATTGGGGACAAATGAGCAAAAATTAAAATCCTGACTGCTTCACATCATGTGAGTCACATGATGTGAGAACATTGTACGGACAATTTTCAATTATTTATTGACTCTTAACTTGTCATTTTGTAAAAAAAATTATTTGATTATATTGGTTTCCACACTTTGGTTAGAATGCGTAGCCACAACGTTAAAATCACACGTTGAAAGGAGTAGTGGCTACGCATCCTAACCAAAGTTGATAAAGGGATATAATCAAATAATTGTTTTTACAAATGACAAGTTCAGAGTCAATAAATAATTGAAATTTTTCGTACAATTTCTACCATCAGTACCACATGATGTGAGCAGTCAGATTTTAATTTTTGCTCATTTGCCCAATTCAAATGTAATTTAAAAAATCTATGATAGGCTAATTTGACTTCAACGATCTCGCAAATGGTCATTACAATAAAAAAAATAGTCACAGTGGTGCTCAGAAGTTCAGTGACTGAACACAAAAAATAATTCAAGAACTCGTTTGAAAAGTATTGAATTAAAATTTACTATTAACTTCAATCAAACTGAAAGTTGGCGTAGATGTCCCAGAGCGTTCCTCGACAGAGCGTTCCTAAATTTGAAATGCGTAGATGTGCCAGAGCGTTCTAAAATTGAAAATGGCGTAGAGTCCCCAGAGCGTTCCTAAATGGAAAATGGCGTAGATGTCCCCAGAGCGTTCCTAAATTTGAAAATGGCGTAGATGTTCCCAGAGCGTTCCAAAACCTGCCTCTTCAAAGATTTACGTTTTCCTCCGAGAATCTATCGTGGCGTGGATGTCCCCTGAGAGTTCTTTACAATATTTTCGTTAGCACAATTTCCCACCTTGGAGAATTGCGGTTTATATAAACCTTATTTTACCTGCTCGAGTGCATGATTGACAATTTGTATTTAAAATAATTCATTTTCACTGATAATGCTTATCTAAACATGTGTCATATTATACG
>SCLH01001304.1:241701-274450 GCA_004367855.1 Oikopleura vanhoeffeni | reverse complement strand
ATTCATTTATATATATAATTAATTAATTTAACCTCAATATACAAATTTATCTAGATCTATATATTAATTATATTATAATTAATTTATTGGAAGTGTGAATCTAAAAAAATCACGTCCAGCATTTTTAGATCTACCCCTGTTTGAAGCCGTAGACTACGTGGAGATAGGTCCATGGCGTACTTTAACCTCTCTCTCTCTCTATCTCTCTCTCGGGCCCCCTCGACCTATACCCCACGTAGTCTACTGTAGTAAAAGTTGTGTTTTCACCTAAATTAAATTATGGAAAACGTTTCAAACTGTCGAAACCTCATTTTTAAATATACATAGAATATTATATCATAAGAAAGTATTGATAGGCAACTTAATACAGGACGGAAAAAAAACAATATAAGCTGCACCTGAGAATAAGTCACGATGTGAGAACAAAAATAAGTTTGTCTAAAACGGAAAAACGTCTAAAAGATTGGAGATGCCGTTATATTTTAAATAGTTTTTTCCGATTTGAGTAAAAAAATTGAAGGGGTCGGTAAACTTGACAGAGTAGCGGATAGGGCACTTTAAGGCAAACTTTTTAGTGGGTATAATATCTTCTTGGGAACGCCTCTCGACGCTTCCCTTCTCATTGCCAGAAAAATTCTGCGAAGTGGGCTGCAACCGAACTTGTAACTAAAGAATTTTCGAAATATTATTTTTAGAAAAATTTAAGTTCGAATTTAAAGTTTCGAATTTGATAAAATATAAAAAAAATTTGTAAAAAGTTCCGAACATTAATAAAAAATTGCCTCATTTTTTTTTCTTTTTTAGTAATTTATTTTCAAATCAACGAAAAATACTCTTCAAAATGGCAACTTTATTTTCGCAGTAAATGACCACAATATTTCATATGCATAATTGAAAAATCCATAGACATTTTTGGGAGTTTAAATCAAACTATTGGAAATAATTTGAAAATTTTCTTCATTTTCGTGTCAAAAGTTTCCAAACCAATTATTCTGAAAACCGCAAAAATATTCGAAATGCCACCTCTGTAATTTCTTCAAATTGTCCCGTATCGTTCTCGCTCTCTGTTAATACCTCGCAGAATCATAAATTTTGAAAAAACAAAACTACCTTGGCAAAACTTCATCGGGCCCTCCTTTATCCAGAATTCCCAAAAATTATACCACACAAAAACTGCCAAATGTAAGCGGACGGTCCGCCTGCGGACCCATCCACACGAAAAATTAAATAAATAAACTCAAAGAAAAAAAATATTCTTCGAACATGTGCTAGAACATTTCCGGTTTTCGTCTTTTTTTCAAAAAATTAAATATTCGATGTCCGACGGAAAATCCGTAAAAAAACAAATCATTCAACTGGTGGTCGGACCGTTTTTAAAAAGCTTTCTAGTACTAGAAAAAATTTACGGTCAATGTAGACATCTTCGATAGCAAACGCGCCGGTTTTTTAGTGTTTTTTCAAAAATAAATTAAAAAAACTAAATATAAATCGATGAAAATGATCAGACTATACTAATAACTCAAATTGACAACTTTTGTACGAAAATGTAATATTAAAAATTTAAAGTGGCAAAAAGTCCCAAAAGAATAAAAAAAATGGAAAGTGCAAACTGCAAAATGCCAGCCCGAGCCCTTGAGCAAAAGACGAAAATTCCACGAAACGTAATAAACAGAAATTATGAAAGAAGAATTTTTGAAAATCCATATTGAAAAATGTCGTCACGGCAAAAGTGATTTCAATAAAACCTCAAATTGCGTGGGCGTTCGGCGATATTGGTCAGATATCTGGCGAGTATAAAACAACCTATTCTTCTCGTAAAATTTTAACTTTTGATCCGGCGGAGGTGAGCAAAATACAAAATTTTCCTCCCTTTGGTATATTTAACTATAAATATAAGATATAAAACGCGTCATAGTTAGCCTCACTCTTGCCACTAAAAATACAACTAAATAAGGAATATTCGGTTCACAGTCAGTGTGGTAAGAAGTATTGAAAGCCACTTTCCCAAAAGGAAAACCCATATTTAACATTACAAGCATTATTCGGATGTTTTTAAGATTGGATCCGGAATTCTAATAAAACGGTACTAATTAATAAAGAAAATTTATAAAATATAAGATTATGGAGCTGAAATTTGAAAAAAGATTTGAAAATTTCTGTACTGAAGCGTTCTTGGGCAACGTCAAAATATCTTTTTGAAAAAATAGACCTCCATCTAATATGCACGTAACAACTTCCGCAAGATTCCAGAAACATTCTGATATCGTTCCCATTTTCCTGCTCACTAAGCCAAAGTTTTCGTCAAGATCCAAATTTATAAACCACAAAATTTTTAGGACCAATGAGTCAAAAGGGATCGAAATATAAGCAATGAAACTAGAAACAAAATAGAAAAAAAAACCATTTGATTGGTTTTTCATTATTGTTTAAAATTGTGTCGGACATCCAATCTGACGATTTCTTCAAATGAAAAGCAAGTGCACAATATATGAACATAAGCAATCTCAGTGGAGTTGAAATGGTGACTGAAAATATCGGGCAAAATCTGAGAGACAGTATCAATCCGAAATTTACATTTCTACAAAATGCAAGACGAGTGAATAAAAAAAACATCTCACATTGAAATTTTCCGAAAAACGGTTTTTAAGCTTGTATATCTATTTGATGTAAAGCACAAACAAAATGAAGTCAAAAAAGGCATTTCCATACTATGGTAAAGCTAGTATTTTCTGGGATGTAAATGAGAAAAAACAAGGATCAATCCGTTCAGAATCTGCTAAGGAGGAATGTTCTTGACCTTAGTTGAAAAATCACTTTTCAATGAATCAACTAAGGGAAGTAAGATGATAAATGCAGTTTTTTTCAGTATAAAACCCCCGGAGCATGGTTCTAAAAACGGATGGAGTTTTCAAATCCCCGCGACACACCCGTCCACTCATAAATTTTTTCAATCCCGATCCCGCCCGATCCCGAGTTTAATTTTCAATCCCGGCCGATCCGAGTCGGGATAATCCGATCCCGACTCGGATCCCGAATAATCCGTTTTTTAATAAAATAGTTTCTGTATATACAAATCCGATTTATATAACTGTTCTCAATACAGATATAAAGCTATCACATTGATTGGTTAAAATGGAACTCGTTATCACGTGACCTCGTTGAAAGTCTGACTGTTATTATTATTATTGATAATATTCACATTACATGATGTGGAATTCCCAAATAAAAAACGAAAAATTGAAGAAATACTACAGAATGAGAATAGAGCAAATTACATCAAACTAATAAAGAGCGATTAATTATTCGAAAGAATTCAACAAAAGATGAAACAATGGGAAAGATTTAGAGTCTGGGTGCTCGATGACCATGAGCTTACATATCTTTGTTTAGCGAAGCAATGTAAAAATGCAACTTCACACAAAAAATAAATAAAAGTAAGTATTTGCTGGAATCAGACAATTTAGAAAAAGCCACAATGGAAAAACGATTTGAGATAAGGAATTTCAAAAGTCAAAAAATGGGTAACGATTGTGAATACTAAATTGAGAACAAATTGTGATACTTTGTATCATAACATGTAAACTTATTTTTTTCCCAAAGTTCAAACGGTACAACCGGTAATTGAATTTTTAAACGAAAGTTCAGGAGTTCGAATCAACATTTTTTTGCCTATTTGACCGGAAATGTAATTTCCTTATTGACTAATAAATCGTCTCTATGTCAACTGGATTAACAGAAAGAGGAAAAATAACAAAATTTCGTACGACAGTAACCAAGTATTTGCCGGAAAAAAAAATTCACGAAAATTCCCTATGTTGTTCTCCCGAAAAACCCGGTAGTTTATAGCCTCTTACCGGGTGAAACCGGTTTGAGCCTAGACAACCAACAAAAAAAATCGCATACACAAATTCATGGTTCGTGATCGAAAATTGGTTTGTCATATCAAATATGCTTTCGAGAAAATAGCTGACAAGGTAAGTCTGCATTTATAAAAAGCTACTAGACACTTTAGTTCAAAAAATCTCAAACAGCATTTGCACCAAAGTGTGATAAAAGAGGATATTCACTACAGAAGCTAATAATTACTTTCAAAGAGGATTCGCGCTGACGCTTTATCTATATTAATCTTCAAATTGTTTAGGCAAATGAAACAGATCCGAACTAGCAAAATCTCCATTCTGTTTTTTTGAAAAGTCGAAAATATTTTCCCAAGAAGTAAATTGCAAAATCACTACTTATACCCCAGCACATCAAGTAACGTTGAACGTTTTTTTCGTTTTACAAAAGAATGCATTTCTAATAAAAAGAACACGAAACTTTCATTGAAAAAAAGTAGAAACTTACAAAACCAAAATTCGCACGGAAATAATTATCAGTGAAATTAAAAAACTTGAAATGGAAATAAAAGATAAGTCGAAAAAGAGACACTGACGCTAACCAAAAGAATTCGAATCGATAAATTATCAAAAAATGTCCGCAGATCGCTTGTCTCAACAATACTGCATATGCTGCCTGCAACCACGAGATATCTTGACGTTACACCTCAAATAAAATCAAAAATAACTTAATAAAGTATTATTCGTGCCAAATTACAATATTAATAACCTACGCACCGTTCTGATCCGCGACAGAAATTGCCTTTTCTATGAGTATTACGTTTCCAACAATAATTCTTAATACTTTACATAAACATTTTTGACGGCAACGGAAAAAACCTTTAAACCCCGGGATCCGATCAAACCCGATCCCGCTCCGGTCCCGACCTAAGCAAAATTCCAATCCCCGATCACGAACTTAATCGAAATTCCAACCCCGACCCCCCGCACCCGGAGTCGATCGGAATCCGATCCGGCTGGATCCCCGATCCCGTTAAGAACACTGCCCCGAGCTTCAATCAAAAGCTTATCTGTGGGCTAAAACCAGGTATGAAGGCAAAAATGTCAAGGTCAGAAATTTATTAAGGGGGGAGGGGGGGGACCTTTTTCGCAGCAACTGTTTTGAATTTGAGGCAAGATTGTGAAGAATAAAACAAGCATGGAGTCAAATTAAAAAAAACTATATGACTTCAAACAATATGAAGTCAAAAATCTGAGAAAGAATTTTTTTTTCGGACATAATAATTTAGAAGCCAAGAGAGCCAAAATTAAATTAAAACGCCAATACTCAATCCCTCCCTGGTTTTCAATATGTTAATAGTGAATAATAAAGGTATGCAATGGATTTTGATTTATAAAAACGCCCCCTCCAAATTTTTGAAATTGTCCTAGAATGCTCTCCGAGCGCCAATTTACCGCTTTTTTCAAGCCATGTTTTCAAAATCTATCTCCTCTCGCAATTCAAAAAAAATTTAGAAATTTAATTCAGGAATCATAAAGCAATGCATCTTTGAAACTTTCCTCCTCCCATTGCAATTTCGCACTGAGTTCCTCACAGTTTCCATAAAACGTGAGCGGCAGAAAAAAAACGACTGCAAGTGAAAAATATGTTTTTTAAAATTATTCTTGAAGATCAAAATTAACTAATCGCCCTGGAGAATTCATTTTTGTTAATAAGGAAGTTTTATAATAACAAAAATAAACTTTCACATTTCCAAATTATGAAGAAAAAATTTCAAATTTGAGAAAATTTCTAAGGAGATACGAAATTTTCGTAAAGGCATATTTCTCAAGAGGTAGAATTATTAGAAAAAATATAAATTTTTGCAAATCATGTTCCAAAAGGCTATAAAAGTCGCCACCCCTCCACCTCCCTTAAGGGGGGGTCAGGGTAAGCTTTTGTCATTTTCGACTTATGTCCAATGCGTGAGAAAACTATATATGACAAAAAAAAACACTGATGGTGAAAACCCAAGCCAGTTACGCATAATTGAATAGTCAAACAATATTCGTACTACTCTGGCAAGAAGAGAGCAAGAAAATATCTCCTCGCGTCATAATCAATAACAGTAAACTGAATAACAACAAAAGCAAAACTACTTTCTAACAAGAAAAAACGAGTAAGTTTTGAAATATTCCCTAGAATGTCTTGAGGGGCACAAGATATAATAATAACTAAGTTTTTCCAAAATCTCTATCTCCTCCGTGAACGTTTTAAACAGTTTTGTTTGGACACGGAAAATAATTCCCTGACCCACTAAGAAAAAAAATGGTGCGACACTAAATGTCTTTATGTCCATATGGTACGTAACAGGATGCACTTTACGAACGTGTAAAAATTTATTTTGCTCCAAAATCAGAATTTATAGTAAAATCGACCTCTGCGAATTCACTTTGAAAAATTGTAAACACTGTATCTACCTTTAGTTTTAAGTGAAGAGGTGAAAAATTACCGATTCATTCAATTTTAGACCTAGATTGATCGAGAAAAATAATTATTTTCATAATCCTGATAATTTGTGTAATCAGCAGTATGAATAAAAACTTAATTTGTCTACAACAAATAAGCATGTGTGTGCATGGGTGAAAGGCCCACTGTACAATGACCGAAGTCTGACAGTGACAAATAAATTTCGTAGCGCGAGAGGAAAGAGTAAGAGAGAGACGAATGTGTCTCCAAAACAAAAAGTTTTACATAATTTTTCAATATGAAAAACAGTTCAGAGACCGCAAATTTACTAAAAATAAATTTCCCCCTTGTAAATAATACACCCATGAATGCAAACAGTCACAAATAAAGTGTAAATTGACGTACGATAACGACACAACAGTGTAGATAACGATTTATTTGACCCACACCATGTTTTAAATAACTGAATACAATTAACATATATCAAATCTATCATTGTCCACAGTCGATCCTAAAAGACACGCCCTGACACCCTAAAGAGCACTTAGTTTCGTCTGAAACTTGAACCAAAAAAAACATTAAAAAAATCCCCGTTTCTAAAATCACTTTCTTCATAAACATGTTAGCCTATCATTTGGCTTGAACTTATCGCGAATATTAACAAAAAAATCAAGCCAGAAGATAGACAAGTTAAACCTATGTCTAGGTCAACCCGGGTAAAAATCGTCTTTTAAATTAATAAATTTTATCAACGCATGAAAGAAAACACTTTCCGAGCAGAATTTTGAAGAAAAATCTGATCTAAAAAAAATGAAATTTTTTTGGTAAAATGCAAATTTAAAGTTCAATGTCAATTTGAAGTGCCCCACCAAACTAGCTATAAGGGCTAACGAAAGCTGAAATCTGTACCGATAAACATAAAAACATGGTGCCAACCAATGCAGACTTTGCAATTTATAAAACGTCATTTCGCCTACGCATTCATCCAAAAATGACCATAATTTTTTTAAAATTCACAAACATTGTTTTCAAATTGTGTCGTAGTTAATAGCTTAACTATTTCTTAAACACGAAGCCATTTAATTTAAAAAATTGATGAGGAATATATTATAACCTAAAAGTGCTCACAAAAGCCAAAAAGTTTTTTGTCATGCTTAAACTGAACCACTAGTGCTCTAAATATTTTTGAATGGTCGGATAGTTTTTTTAGAAGAGTTGACCCTATAATATGAAATCCTTGCTGACGCTTTAAGTTTGGCAGCTATGCTCGCCGGGTATGACCCTACCCTAATCCCCTATTCACACTTGTGAATATCCCGTCCTACAACTAAGAATACTCCGGTCCCGAAATTGACAATCTCGCAGAAAATATTAAGAACAAACAGAGCTTCAAGGATAGTAATTCAGCAAATTAGCCAGTTGTAAACTAGCCTCATCTTGCGTACAAAACATTGTCAATTTTGCATGACTATACACCTCTACACACATAACCGGCCACAGAGCCACCTAAGCCAAAAACGCCAAAAATCTATCTCCTTCCGAGTTTACTTTTGAAATTAACTCCAAATTTAAAACAACCGGTATAATATATAAAACTTCTGAGGAAGCGCTTTTAGATAAGTGCTATTCATTCGAAATATGTAAAAAAACCGGTCCAAAAATACGGTTTTTGGACTTTTTTCATCGAAATCATCTCCTCCTTAGGTTAAATTCAAAATTCACTCAACATGTGTTAAACGGTAGCGTCGAAAATAAGAAACTTTAGGAGCCATTTTTTTTCAAATTTGACCCCAAACTCAAAATGAATTTTGAAGGTCACGTGAGAATTTTTGCGAAAAAGGCTGCGAATTTTTCGAAGTATGTCCAATGAAAGCTGGGAAACACTGAGAGACAGCTGGCTTCACGCACCCTATATTTGAAGTTTCAGTGGTATTTTGAACATAATGAGAAAAATACTTAGAAATAAATTCGAAAAAAACGCAAATTTTCGAAAATTTTGTTTCATTTGGTTGTTTTATCTTTCAAAACAAAACAATGAGTTTGTGCAGTTACTGACATAATATACTGCATAAAAGGTAGAGCCTGGATACCCTTAAAAACACACTACGCTTTTCCTGATCAGGCCCAGGTTACAAAAAAGTGGAACAAGGGATATGAGGCTGTATCTGTTGAACGCCTGAAGACAATAAGATAACGCGTCACATTTCAAAATCTCTTTTTTCTAAAGAGCATTCAAACAAAGTTCTTCCTAAATAGTTATTAGGGTGTCCCGTTTTGAAACCGACTTATCTGACTTTTATTGAAAAAAACTCGAAATTGCCAAAAAACATATAGAATTTTAAGAGCCATACAATTTTTAAAAATAAAAATTAAATATAAACAATTTGATTTCGCTAAAGAGGGTACCTCTCATTGAAAAGCACGCTCTTGTGTTTTGTAGGCGAATATCTAAATAGACCTAAACAACAAAATATGACTACCGTCTAATAGTTAAATACAATGTAATATTGTGAACAAAAATTTCACATCAGAATCATCATTAAAAGATAACGATCACTCGATTCAATAGAAAAGAGCTCAAATGAGTATTTTTGTCGCCAAAACCCTATCCCGTGATTGATTAGATACAAACGTTTATCACCACGAATTACGTACGCGTCTGTTAATTATTGAAATAATTCGCTCCAGAAGCCAAAAAAAACTTTTTGAGCGAATGAGCGTCTTGCCCCCTACCTCATCAAATCTCAAGTAGCAACATTCAAACGTGTTAATAACATCAAAAGCTTGTGAGTTCTTCGAGAGCCTGTTAACTATCAAACCGCATTTTCGATTTTTTTTTCAAAAACTGTACTTCTGATCCTGAAAATCTATAAATTTTCGATTAAATGGTTAAATCAGACAAGATATTCCAAAAATTATTCAAAAGGTACTTTCCTAACGCGAATTGGTTAAAACACCTGGTTACTACCTGCAGTTACTACCTAGCAGCCTAGTTTAATTACCACATTTCCAAAATAAACTATACGAATAAAAATTCCTGAAAAATGTTGCTGTAAGCCTAATAATTGCTATGTAACTACAGAAGTTTAAAAATAAACAGATTCAGTGCCCAGATCTGAGACCCAGAAGTGCGCCCTTACAATTTATCCTAGGCAACCGTCAGCACTCTAACACTTTGTCATCGCGCTAAATCGGCGTTTGGGCGTGATCCCAAAATTTATGAAGGAATCCCCTTAACGGTAAGGCTTGTATTAGTATTTTGAGCGAAAAACTCAATCAGAGTGACGTTCGTTCCCAAAGTTCCAATCAAACATTCAGCTACGCGCAGGCGAGTTATAGGTGAGTCATTGGCTCAAGAAAACTTCTGCATTAAAACAATATGTCGTTAACAACAAATTCTAGACCTCAGGTTACCTATAACATGCCTGGACTCAAATTGACGTGGGCAGTAAAGAACAACAATATTAACTCAATTTTTAACTGTGTCATAATATCCTGCTGTGAATCTGTCAAATTCAAAATGCATAACCACTTGTTGTTATAATAAAAATCCCATTGAAAGTACAGTAGAAATATAAAACCGGACCACCGTCTTAGACTCAAGGTGAAACTGATTTGAACTCTTCACGACGTTGTTGTGCCTCTATAAGTATAACATATTACAAGGTAAAAAAAAATGTAGGTCATAAATAAAACATAAATAGTATAATATATATATCCTATCACACTTTTGTCGAATATCCGGCACACTTAGAAAACACTTCCGTTCCGATCAGGGCCGGAATATCACAACGTTGTGATAGAGAGAAGTATCAACAAACTCATATTTCTTTAATAGTACTTTCATAAAAAAATCTATTGCGATTAAACAATTGATCAATTTGGAAATGCAAGTGTCAAAGCTAAGAACATGAAGTAAGACGAAATAGCTTAATATTTTTGCGCGAATAGCCTTCGTGAAAATATGAAGTATCTTTACTACGCGTTCTCACGTACGTCAGAACAAGAAACAAGTACTAGAAATGCAAGGATTCTTCGAAATGAACGTCGACAATCGTTTGATGTAAAGAAAACTGTTGTTATGTAGGTTACAATAAGAAACGCAGGATAAATAACTTCGCATATAACATAAAAAAAATTTAAATGAAAACGTTGGCGTTGTTAAGACCGTAATAATTTAACCTTTTCAGTTTATGAAGAAAGTTTTACGATTGGTTAAAAACATAAAATATAACAACAAAATGTGAAAATTAAAGAAACACCAAACCGCGGATCAAAAAGAAAATTACCAAAAAATCATCGGAACAATCATCAGCGACCTTGTGAATTCGGATATTGAAGCCCCCGATGTAGGCACTCCATGTTAATATCAGCTAGCGCCTTGAAGGTTAGATAATTTTGATAGTCTGATGCACACATCAGCTTATCAATAAAATCAAACTTTCATATACAAACTATACTGTGCCTGTCGAAATGCGAACAACTTGCGTAGGCGGGCCTATTCACAATCGAGAATCTAATCCATTCGCGAAAATCTTCAAACTCATATCTTTCCGAGCCATTACATTATTAGTAAAGTCGCATCGCAGATAATAACGAAATCTGCAATATCCAAGAAAGTGGGCCAACAATCAAATAACTCTATTCACTTTTTTAACGCCAATTCCAAACAGCTTCAATTTTTATGCTCAAATTTCATAATTATTTAATTCATATGTTAAAGTTGAGCTCTGCCAATATGCTAAAAATAAGTGATTCCCATGGTTTTAGAATTGAAACAAATTAAATGAAAACTAGATTTCAAAAATTGGAAAATCATCGGCCCACATTATGGGATTTTGTCGAGACCAGAAACAACCTAATGTTAGGTCCAAACAAACTGGCAAATGTCGTTTTCATATAAATATTAAAAATGGCTTTATTATTATAAACCGTCAAAATTGATATTTTAATGTTAACTATCGTGGTTTTGGCAGGAACTTTGCATCGATTATAGACATTTTTACGTGAGAAAAAATTATATCAATTCATAATTATTTACAAGCTCTGCTTATATTTAAGATGCAAGTTGCGTGCCAAGGAGATATTTCATTTTGAAAATCAGATTTTGAAAACCACCACACGAAAATAAAGAAAATTCCGACAAAAATTTCTTTCCTATATAAAAATTTTTCAAAAAGAAATGCATCGATATATGATCTGAGGTGTTAATACATGATTTATGGAGATTTCCAACTAAACATTTGCAAGCAATGTTTGAATTGACCTAAAAATGAGAAAAATCTTAAATGAACCTTTTATTTCTTCAAATTATTTAAAATTTTAACTGTTTAATATCAGTGTTCAAACGCAAAGCATCATTTCGAACATTTTAGATATTTTAGAGTCGAGCTGAGTAATACCCTGTCAATTCGCCTCTAGGTGACAAACGACAACTCTTAAAGACGGTGCCTAAAAAAGAACCCAAAATTGAAAAAAACGAGCTGTTTAAAAATGAGGTTCTCGATTAACATAGAAATCGCTGTGGAACAATTCAGCAATGTGTTATCTTTTGTTGGTCAATAAAACATTTCCCCCGATTTTTTTGTAATTTTCGTTAATTTTTACATTTTTTGCTTTTTATAATCTTTCGCAATTCAGACATTTTCGATTAGTAAGTTTATTGTTGTCGGAAAATTCAACCCTTCGACTTTGTCCCTCTATTTTCGACCAGTTTCTTTAACCTTGCTCCAAGGTGTGCTAAGAAAACGACCCTCCGATTGCTACTTAAGATAGCAAAAATTTCAGAGAAAAAAGGGTCAATAATACTATCATTAAAAGGACATTTCATAAATATGTGTGCATGACTATCTAAAACTCAATCTGAAAAGACTTCCGAAAAGCCCAATTTAAACTAATGTTTACCTCAATAACTACTAGAGAGACATTGGTGATTAGTAAGAAAGGATATCCTATTGCAAAACACTTTTTGAAAAATTAACCCGAATAACAAAAAAATTTTTTTTCAAAACAAACGGAAATGTAAAATTGAACACCCAAAAGTTACATAAATAGTCATCATTGGTTAGAAAAGAACAATTAGATTTTTGCCGTGACGAAACCACCAAAGATAAAAACCCTCATATCAATGAAAAAATAAATAAAACTCCATGGATCAATTAAAGAACAGTACCAAGTAATGAATCGTCAGATCTTATAGGAAAGTAACCGCAAAGTACTGTGAATTCAAATCAACACTGGACTAATACATTACCGTTTGAAAGAATTTTTTGGCTTTGTAAGAAAAATCGGCCCTTTAATGAGGTCCTTATATAGTCCGTGGCTTACAAATTATAGCGAAGTCACACAAACTTAAAGCGATAATTAATATCTCCGGTTTCGAGTTAAAGATTTAAAAATGGAACTTAAAATAAAGGTCTTAAAACACAAAAAAACTGAAAATACAATGAACTAAAATACGAATGCTTTCACGAAATAAATTTCTCGTTAGAATGGTTTAAAGAAACTTCTTTTTTCGATATTTTTAAAAACTTTATAAGAGTCCAATTACAGAATTGAATCAATTGAGTAGGATGAACACACAAGTACTGGACCAGGTATAAAAGGGATCATTCCCCCGACCGGATTTGTTATCCTCATTCCCATATTGTCTATCTTTTGCATAAACCGACGCAAAAAGGGATGGAAAAACCCTACCTCAATACCGTATCCCTTTAAACAAACCTGGCCTAGACATAAAGAAGTATTTTTCTTTTTAATACTTTTCTCCTTTTTAAACTTAGGCCTCCGACAAAAAAGAGCCAACCGGTAAAAAGGTAACTAATAATTCGGAAAATTCGGACCTCAAGAAAGTTTTTGACGCTGAAATTTTGGTCAAATCTGACTTATCCATGCTATCTGAGGTAACTCATCCATAAGACCTCAGATCTTTACCAAAAATATGCTAAAGAGATATATTTTGTTAATATCCGAATATCGGCTTGTTTACCAGTAAATTAGAAAATAAATGTTGAAATCCAACGATCGACAAAATTTCTGAACTATCCCAAAAGAACCGATTTTGAAACTTTTGGCCGATTGGCCAAATTTGACCTGAATCGCTTAAAAGACATGCGTGCCAACCGCTTTTAGTTAAAATATGCTCGTTAACATCATAACCAAAATAAATAGTATATATTTAGTCAAGAAAAGTTTTAATAAATATTGTGAATAACGATATAATTTGACGCATTGATTTTAAGAACCTTTTTGTGCAAGAAAATCTCTTTTTTATAAATGGGTAATAACTAGAAAAGCTTACAGAACCATTTTGTTAATAACATTTCAAATCCTGAAAATCTGTACATATGTACATAAATTTTATGACAAATTTATGACACCAGTGGATTTTGACTACATTACTGAGTTAAAAACTCTTTGAATTTGTTTATGCGAAAACTTAAAAATACAAATTAATTAAAATAATCTAAATTATAGATAATTTGGGCACGTTAAACTGCGCTTCCAAGTGCCAATTTCATTCGTCATCAATTTAGAATTAATTTGTCAAAAAATCCTTGTACAAAAAATGGTCGAAAATTGAGTATTCAGAAGTAACCTGTGATTCGGTCAATCAACTATAGGTGTTGGCAAAAATGGCTACGTGTGTTCAGGCGTTAAGACACACGCGCGTGCTATCAAAGGTGTCTAAATTACATTAAAATTCCTTTTTATTAATTAACAACTCTAAAAATCGTCTCGACCACCAGCGAAAAATTATATATTAATTATAATGATTCTACGTCAAAATCGAAAATTGGAAATTTTGAAAGAAGGAGCGAAACAAACGACATTGTAGCTCATGCGAAATAAATATTAATTATTTATGAGTTTAGTTATTAAATGGTAACGTGGTGATGGGTCGGATTACCAATTTGCAAGTTCGGTGTGATAATTTTTCAAGTTCTGATAAAAAATAGCTTGATTGGATTTTTGCACCACCGGAACTCATGTATAAATATATACAGAAGTATATAAAACAAGAGCGAAGAAACAAACGAAGACATATTAAATAAAAGTGAAAGTATCATTCCGCAAATTTTCAGCTGAGAATTCCAACAAAAGTTAGTTTGAAAATTTTGAAACCCAGAAATGAAGAACAATTTTCAAATATCCAAAAGTCGACCAAAATCTCTCAAAAAAGTGGGATATGATTTTTCAATAAGCAAAGAAAAATATGTGGTCACCTACGCGAAAATTAAAGTGGCCATCTTTGAACAGAATTTTCGTGATTTAAACAGAGTACCTAAAAAAACCGACAAGGAAAATAAAGGCATCTTCTAAGCTGTTGCGGAAGTCTTTCAAAATCTGCATATTGTCGAATTCGAAAGTAATTCGAACTTAAAATTTTCTTAAAAAACAGTAATTCCCCCGGAAAAAAAATGGGGGGGTTTTAAAAAGTGGACATAAGTCCGGAGTAATAAAACATACTCTGGTGGTATATTAAGAAGAATATAATAAACCAGTAAAAAGTTCACAAGAGCCCATAATCCGTATCGACAAATTGCATCGACCCCACTAAGGGGTAACCGACGTAGCTGTACCTCGAGACTCAGAAGTGATAGGAAGCTATTTTAGTGCATTGTAAATTTGTGCTGGTTTGCTTCCAAAAAATATAATAAAAAAATTTTCGATGTCAAAAAATTTTTCAAAATTTTCTAATACTTTCAAAAAGTTATTAATTCTAACCGCACTGTATCTGTTGAAGACATAACTTTTTGCTTTTATCATTTTTGTTGCATTAGCACTGTGAAATAGACTTTGAAAATGACAAGGAAAAATGATAATTCGAAAAAAAATTTCCACAATATTTTCTTAGATCCAGAAATTTGGGGTATCCCTCGACGGAGGCCGTTCTCGAGACTAAAAAGGATAAAAGCGATTTTAGCTGCAATTCTAATTTTGTTACGGTGCTATAATAACTAAGAAAAGATGAATTCGATAAATGTTTCACGAATTTTTGCATAATAATGAATTTTCCACAGTATTTTTTCAGGTAATTAATTTTTCTCGTGGACTAAGACATTGATATGACTAATTTTTACAACCAATTTATTGTGCAACTTACCGACAAAAAATGTATAAAAAATTAATTTTACTCAAAAAAGTTTTGAATTTTACTTCCAAACCCTATTTTGACGATTTGAGGTAAATAACTGAGTGCTCTAAAAAGCTGATGAGGAAAAAAAAATTCAAAATAAATAAGAAAAAATTCTGACACAATTGCTTGGAATTTTCCTCACCGATGCCTTAAAAATCATGAAAAATATACTTCCGAAACTTTCGGCGATTGTGTAAGAAAACCAATTCATGCTTCGAGTGTGTGAATTAAAACATAGGCGTTACCCTTGGTGACTTTCTCTTGCGTCACATAACCAATGTCATGTCACAGCCTTACTATGTCATGGGGTCTACCGGGTTGAATTCAGTGGGCTCCTTGGGGCGTTGTAAGCAAAATAATTAATTTTAGTTACAAAAAATGGTGATTATACTTCTGAGATACTAATTTTAAATGTCGGGCCGATTCCAGCGTCAACCCAAGTTATTTTTTGTCGGGTTGAAATTTTTTTTACAAACTTTGACCCGTCGACTTAAGATGAAAACTAACTTTTTTATAAAAATTGAAAAACCCTTATTTTTTTATAAACTGTTTGGAAAACTACATTATTTTTGAAAATGAAGCCTTTGTTTCTAATACAAACTATGCATCGAAAATTATCGAAAATCTAAATTTTCAAAAACAATTATTGCTCAACCCCTGTGAACACACAGTGTTAACACAGAAAAAATAGTTCCGCTAAGGCACCAGAGCCTATATATAGGCTCCACTTTCGATGTTGATTACAGATAGCCCAAGGTAGATGCAGTTTTATTTATTTTTTGCATGAGGAGGTTCAAAGGTTTTATTTTTGCATCCGACATTTTAAATTCTAGAATTTTAATTTTTAGCTCTAGACAATTCAGTTAACAACATTTTTTTTGGTAATCGATGCACAATGATCTGGCCTACGTCGTTGTTTGGTCTTATTTCATCTACATGGATTACCGACCCTCAGAGCTCAGATCCTGAATATTTGAAAAATGCGAATTCTGGATTATTGATTGTGTTGTTCTTTCTCAATTAACCAAGTTGAATTCGGCCTATTCGAATCCAGGTTTTGTTGGGTTTGTTTTATCGATATTCAGGCGCTCTGTACTAGAGGGTCGCGTAATCCAAGTCATGCAATCGAAATAATTATTTTTTAATACGGTCGTATATTAGGAGAACTGATTGTTTTTGAATCGCCGCAATATTCTTGATATTGTGTTTGACCGAGACTTCTAGGAGTTTTTTTTTGCTCTTTTTAGATGATTTTAAGTATGCTTGAGCCTATATAGTTTCTCAATTTTTCGACATCGCAATCCTTCCAATTTTCGGTCTTCTCTCGTGAACATAAAATTTGATGATCATTCTGTTTTTTAAGTCCAGAGATCGTCAATCTACCTTTTTTGCGGACACTACTCCCTTAATGTACGTTTTAGGAAAGATTTCCCTCTTTTCGATATTAGAAACTGAAAAAAACCTGAATAAACTAAATTTTATGGTTTTTGCATATATTCGAATAATTGTTAGTTTTGACCTTAACCAATTCCTAAATCTATGTTTATTTACAGCCGTTACATCGTGTTAGCCGATTATATCCGGATTTAAAAATTTATGTGTCACATTCTAGGGGATTAATCAAATAATAATAATGTCAACTATTATAAGAAATTCATCATTATTAATCTTTATTAATAACTTTTATTTTCCCGGTGTTCTAAATTGAATAGAGGTAATGATCGCGGGTAACTTAATAACTGAAATTTAATCACCGTTATTTCATAATTATATTTTCCAAAAAATTGAAACACTAGGAATAATGCAGAATACCGTTTGGTTTGTGTTATTTCCATATCCGGGTTTTGAATTCTTCGAGTTTTATTAACAATAGATACCGTATATATATTAGATACGCTTTTCTTGGAAAACTCATATTTCGAAAAGTTTATTTTTTAGATAATTGCTCTCGAGCTCCGCTTGCAATTATTTTTGATAGTTAAAATGTGATTTTCTAATTTTTTGTGGTCCATTCACCTTGAGTTTATACTCATTTAACAAGTTTTTTGCTCACTTTCAAGAAACACGTTTTTTAGGGGTTTACTCTAGAAAAGGGTGGATTTGAATTTTTGTGATTTGAGTAGAGTTCACTTGACTTTTTTCTGGATTCACTATTAATCCCAGAATTCCATCGTTAATAATTTTCCGAAAAAATTCAAAATTTTTTTTTTAATTTTTGAATTTTTTGAGTGCCCAATAATCACGAGCGCAGCTTCAAAATTATGACTAAAATTCCTTCTGAAAAAATTTCGAGGATTTCAAAATTGACGTTTTTCTGCATATTTTATAACCGAACCCTTTATCAATCAATTCATATCCAGGTTTTTAAATATAATATACTAAAAAGTTTTGATAACCCAAAATAACCACAAATTTCAACTGAAAATCCAACAAAACATTGTCAGTTGTTTTCAGTTTTTAAGAAATCATTATTTATATTACGTATAATATATTTATTATAATTTTTTGAGGAAAAAATTGTTTTTGGTATACTTTTTACAAATATGTGTGTTCATTATGCGATATCTAATAAATTAATTTGATAAATCGTTTCCAAAAGACGAAATGTAAACCATGTTGACACCCTATTAATTCTGAAAGGCACTTTGGTGGAAAAACCCATACACTCCCCTGTTTTATTTAAAAAAGGTACCACAAAAAGGTACCAGCTTTCCATAAATTTATTTAATTGCAGAGGATCTTGTTATGTGCGAATTAAAAGTAATCAAAAAGTCGCCTTTTGAAAATCATTATTATTTGTTATATAAATGTTAAATGCTTCAAAATCGTAAATTCAAAAAAGTGGGTCAGACTTATTATTGTTGAAATAGCATTTTTTATTTAAATAGGCAGACACTCAGTATTCCAAATATCTATAGCCTAAATATAAAAGTGCAAATCCTTCGTTTTATTATGAAAATATTATCACCTACGACAACTAAAATGGTGATTCGTATCCAGAGGCATTTGAGAATGGAACAGACATTCTCGAATTAAAAATTGCAATCAGAGGTCGGCAGACCAAGATTTAATTGAGATCGGATAAAATCGGATCAACAAAAATGAAATCGGGTCGACAAAAATCAAATCTGATCTAATGTCTGAATCGCTCGAAAAAAGTTAAAATGTGAACACAATCGGATCAGATCGGATCGGGAAAAAACAAGCAGAATCGATCTAAATGAGTCGATCCGATCTTATATAATTCTGCTGACCCCTGGTTTTAATGTCTGTTTTATCTTGGAATGAGGTAACCGACTAGTCGTGACTAAGATGAAAACAATTTTTTAGCCAGCTGAGAAATATAATTTTGAATACGTTAGTAACGTAACGTTTCTCGATTTCTACAATGTTTGGTTTACATGATTAATCGATATAAGTAAAATCTTTAAGGACTTTTTAAAAATTACCCCAAATCGCTTTAAGAGCAAAATGTTCAAATTAGTACATGTTTCAAAGTTTGAAATCGGGCTTATCCTCTGCATTTTGATTGGATATTAATATCAAATTGACCTAATTTATTTCTATTTTATGGAAAAATAGGAAATAAATAATTAATGTGTAAAATATATACTTTCCATATTTTGTTTAAGAATGTTTAGAACCTTTAATATATTTTGAAAAACTGTAGTCAAATTATAGTGACCTAGTTTGTTCATTTTAGGTGCGAAAAATAAAGAGATAATCTAAGTGTGTTAATGATATAACTTTTCATATGTGTCAATTAATATGTGACACGTAGTTTTATTTGAAGGTTTTATCAAAAAAGTAAGTTAATTAAATTAATAAAGTTATTTAATAGATTTTAACAGGGTTGTAATGTTTTCATAACAAAATATATCAATGCTTATCCGCCGAATACAGATATTTCCCAAAAATATTGAAAGGTTACTAAACTTTTTCTGATGCTGACACGAAACGTAGTTGATATAAAATATCAATTCTTTAAATGTTTTAAATATCGTCATCGAAAGCTTTTATATGTTCTGAGTGAAACACTTACCCACCTTAAAAAATGTCCCAGTTAGGGCGCTGTGTTTCAGTCAGGGTGCACTCCTATACTTTTGCTTAGATAGGTACATTGCAGATTAAAATTACTTTATTTTGTGGTTAAATTCGGAAGTAAATGAACAAGTTTTGTGTATAAAATAATTTATGTTACACAAATTAAATACAGCCAGAAGTTTTTATTATTGCTTTTTCAAACTTGTTATCGAAGTTTGTTTTGTTTTTTTCTTCTTCCAAATTTCTAAACTGCTCAAACCAATGTTTAATGCTTCAACGTGTCTCATAAACTGTTTCATCTGATGTTTCTCTCAAAAATTTAACCAAGAGTATTTGGGCTGTTTTTTAGCGCTCATTTTATATATCCTTTTCCAAACGGAACATCATCTCAAAAACGTTTACTAATTTTATAGCCGGTGTTGGGATTGGGACCGCTAAATTTAATCGGTGTGTTATCACTCAAGCGATCACTTAGAAAATAACTTAGACAACATTAGTGGAATTCGAACTCGCGCTATAGAGATAGTAAACCCTTTATATATGAAGTTCTGTTGGGAAAAGGATTATTTGTATTTGAATTGGAAAACTATTTGAATAGAAGTGTCAGATTTTTTATCCTTCTTAGGAATCAGGCAACAGAGAGAGATGAGAAAAGACAGCCTTCTATTCAAACCATAAATAGAACTCTAAGTGATTTTGGACCCCGAAAATACGGATATTTCAATTTCAAATTGATACGTGGATTACCTAAAAGTAATAAGGGGTTCATTATATAAAAGAAGGAATAATTTTCTTAATGACTTCAAAGAAAAAAAATCTGTAATCAAAAAGTCTGAATTTTTAATTTCTGCATATTAAATAAAATCAGGTTCTCATAAAAAACAAAAAATAATATGTCATAGTTTGATACGTTAAAATAATGATGGATTGTTAGAGCAAATTACACAAAAAAACCAGTATGTCATTTTCATTTTTTTAAGTAAAATCCAAGCGGGTTTTTCCTTTTTTTATATCCGAGCGATACAAGGCTATTTACATATTGCCGCTGGGGCAGAACGAGATAGCGGTGAAACCTCCGACCAACCTTTTTTCTTCGCGATTAGTTATATAATTTTTTTTCAGCCAGCCTTTTTCGCTGGACACAACCCGTAAGACCCCTAAATACAGTTATGCAAACTATAATTCATAAAAAATGCAACAAATCAATTTTATTTTAACGCATAAAAAAACCCAAATGACAACAAAAAAATTTTCGAAAATTGCGTTTTTATTGATTTTTTCTAAATTTCTCAAAAATGTTCAAATAACGTTGTGCCAATGACCACTTAAACTTCAACATATTCGGGTTGAGTACAAGTCTCTTCAGTGTTTTCGCCAGCTTTCTTTGACTACTCGAAAAAATGAAGCACAAATATTTCAACACGTGACCTAAAAATCATATTTGAGTTTGGCAAATTGAAAAAAACGACTGCTCAGAAGTTCTATTTTTTCGAGCTACGTTTACAACAATTAGTGAATTTGATGAAATTTAACTAGAGAATATTTCCGAGAAAAATTCAAAAACCGTATTAATGGACCGGTTTTTTTACATACATTCTAGGAATGAAATAGCACATACAAAAGCGCTCCTCAGTAATTCTATAGTTTTTCGAGCTACCGTTTAACAAAAAATTTAGTGAATTGAAATTAACCTAGGAGAGATAGATTCGATAACAAAGTCCAAAACCTTTTTGGACATTACTGTTTTACATTTCTTGATATACTAGCACTTATCGACAAAAGCTCCTCAGAATTTCAAATACAATTATAAAGGTATGATTTAATTGTTAATTTAAATAAAATCTCGGAGGAGAATAGATTTGCGTTTTGCTGTCGGCCTCTGTGGTTTTGTGTGACGGAGTGAGTCCATGCAACAAATCTTGACACATTTACGAAGAATGAAAGCAAGCTCACAAACGGATAATCGAATTAATACTTGAACTCTGTTGGCACTAGTTACGAGAAATATTCAATTAGGACCGGATACCCTTAATTAGGACGGATATCGAAAAAGTGTGAATAGGGGATATAGGTAGGGGCACTAGCCCGGAGCACCTCAAACAAAAGGGTCAGCAATATTCATAAACTTATAGGGTCAACTCTTCTAAAAAAAATAATCGCCATACAAGACAAATTTATTTTTTTTTTTTAGACACCCTATTGGTCGACAAATTAAGACATGAAAAGAAACAACCTTTTTGGGCTTTGAGAGTCACTTTAATTAGAATATAATTCCATCATACAACTTTAAATTAAATGCATCGTTTAAGAAAATTAAGCTATTAACTACAAGTAAAAATTAAAAAAGTTTTGTCGAATTAAAAAATTAATGACATTTGATCAAATCTGTAGGCGAAATGAAGTTTCTAAAAAAATTGCAACTGCATGTTTCACAAAAGTTTATGTTTTCGGTACATGAATCTGTTCCAAAGATTTCGATAAGCTATAGCTAGTTGTGAGCACCAAATGACAATTAAACTTAAATTGCCAATTTACCCAAAGAAAAAGTTTTCAAAATTTTTTCAGACAAATTTTTCTCAAAATTCTGCTCCGAAGTGTTATTTCTGCGTTGATAAAATATATTTAAAACGATTTTTACCCGGTATGACCAGAATATAGGCTATAAATGTTATCTTCTGCTTGATTTTTTGTAATAAATCCGCCGAATAATTTAAGCCACTGAATAGCTATAAACTTTTTGAAAAAGTGATTTAGGAAAACCGGGAATTTTTTTTAAATGTTTTTCTGGTCAATTTCAAGCACAGAACAAAGTCTCTTAAGGGTCGGCGATCTTAAGAAACTCGGTGGAAACAATGATAAGATTGATAATAATGTAAATCAGTAATTATAATTAAAAAAACATGGCAAACTAAAAAATCGCTTATCTACACTAGTTTGTCCGTTATGGTGTATATTTCAAGGTTAACAAGTATTTTTTAATATAGTAAATATGCGTCCTGAATGTTTTCCTCATGAAAACAATTAAAAACTTATTGAGTATTCTGAGAATGGTCATTATTTTTGATTCGAACAAATTTATTTGTCAAACTCAACCTTTTCAATATGACATTAGGGCTTCAACCAATCACACACACGCATTATTTCTGTTTATAGACAATAAAAGTTTTATTTCACAACATCTAACACACAATTAAAATCCAAAAAATAATGAAAGTAAAATAATTATTCTTATCAAATCTTAAGGTATAAACATAATTAAATCGTGACGTTACTCTCACTTAAAACTTAAAGTAAGATACGATTAACTTTCCAAAATGAATTGCAGAGGTCGATTTAACATAAATTCTGATGAAATATTTTGGGCAAAAATAAATTTACACGTTCTACAAGTGCATCCTTACGCTAACCATATGGACAAAAACATGTGATGAATTTATTTCTTAAGTGTTTCAAGGAACATATACAACGTCAAAAAAAGAAAAAAACTTAAAAATTACAGGAGAATAGATTTGAAAAAACTATAAAATTCAAATATTTTTGTGCGCCAATGGAGCACACTAGGGAAATATTCTAAAACGTACAGAACCATTTTTCCTACAGAAAGTAGTTTTGCTTTTAGTTTAAAATCAGTAACGTTATATAAAATTGACGGAGGAGATATTTTTGCTCTCTTGCCAGAAGAAAATAACGAAATATTTTTGACTATCAATTATTGCGTAACAGTTGAGGTTTCAAAAACCATCAATTTTATTTTTGTCATATCTAAGTTCTCAACAATGACGATCAAAGTCGAAAATGAACCAAAAAAGCTTACCTGACCACCCTTTTAAAATAAATTGAGCGACAATTTTGCCGCTCATCACACTGGTTTAGCCCACAATAAGCTTTGATATTGAAGCTCCGGTTTATTATGAAAAAAACTTGCATTAATCATATATACTCCTTAGTAAGGAATATACATGAAAAATGATTTAAATAAGGTCAAGAAAAAATCCTCCTAGCATAGAATTGAACCGATGATCCTGATTTTCATTAAAATCCGAAATATGACTTTACCATAGTACTAAGAAGCTTTTTGACTTCAATTGTTGTGATCACAGAAATAAATCAACTAGAACGTTTTTTGAAAAATTTTATGTGAGATTTTTTTTATCCTCGTCTGCATTTTAAAAATGTAAAATGGCACAGTATATACGTCTCTCAATTAAGCCCGAATATATTCACTCACATTCCCAACTCCAAATGTAATTGCTTATTTTCGATATATTGTGACACTTTTTCATTATTAAAGAAATCGTTCAGATTGTTCAGAAAACAATTCTAAAAAATAAGAAAAACAATCAAAATGTTTTTTTATCTATTTGTTTTCTAGTTAATTCGGTTATATTTCCGATCCCCATTTTTTTTTAGACCAGTCCAAATTTTGGTTTTAAAAATTTGACGTTATACGAAAAACTTTGCTTACGTGAGCAAGAAAAATGGGACATATCAGAATGTTCTGAAATTGCGAAAGTTGTTACTTCAAATAGATGGGGTCTATTTTTCAAAAAGAATATTTGAGTCCCATATAAATTCTCATAAACTTAGTACAGAAATTTCCACACTTCAAATCTTCGCTCCAAACTATTTTATAATTTTTTCTTGAAATATAAAAATGAGTAGATTTTATAGAATCCGAATGAAATTTAAAAAAAACAATCGAAAATATGCTGTAATTGTTCAAAATATGGTTTCTTCATTGGAAAGTGCTTCAAAATACTATCTTTACCAACAATCTGATGTGAAAACCAGACATAATTCCCTTATTTAATTAATTTAGTGCAAGAAGTGAGGTCATACGCGTTATATTTATATTTAATAGTAAATAACAAAAGAAGGAAAATTTTTTTTTGATCCTCCGCCGATAAGTTTAAATTTACGAAGAAATAGTTGTTATAATTCGCCAATATCTGCCAATCGCCGAAACGCAGTGCCTAACAAGCATTGAGGTTTTAATGAAAATCACTTTTGAGTGAGACATTCTATGATTTCAAAATCACATTCTCATGAATTTCTGTTTGATTACTGTGTGAGTTATTAGTCTTGCATCAAGGCCTTTTTTTATCTTAATGGAAACTTTGACTTCAAAAATTAAGATAAAAACATATCGTACCAAAAGTTGTCCTTTGAGCTACTCGAATCTGATCATTTTTCAAATCGATTATTAGTTTTTAAAATAATTTTGAAAAAACACTCAAAAACGCGCGTTTCTATCGAAGATGTTAAATACGTAAAATTTATTCTTCTATTTATTGAACCTTAAAAAACGGGTCTCGACCACCAGTTAATTGATGTGATTTTTACGATTTCACGACGACATCGAAATTTTATAAATTTTGAAAAAACAAAAAACCGTAATTTTAGCACATCGAAAGAAATTTTTTTCATGAGTTTAATTTATTTATTTTTCTAGTTGGATGTCCGCAGCGGACCGTCCATTCAAATTTGCAATTTGATGTGTAACAGTTTGAGAATTGGATAAAGAGGGCCCGATGGATTTTGCCAAAGCAGTATTATGTTAAAATACTAGATTCAGAGTATAAACAACGAGGACGAAACAATAGCGAGGACAAATTAAAGAAATTAAAGGTGCATTCGAATATTATTAGCGGGAATTCAGAAAAATTAGTTTAAAATTGAACAAAAAGAAGAAATTCAAATTATTCAAATTCGGAGTCAAATTTTCAACATAGCCATATAAAAATATGTGTATCAGCCGAAAAGTCAAAGTTGCCAATTCTTGAAAGTATTTTCGTTGATTTGAAATAAATAATAAAAAAAGCACCAAAAATGAAGGCATTTTAACTGTCGGAACTTTGGTAATTCGAAAACTTAATCGAACTTAAATTTTCTATAAAATAATATTCGGAAAATTTTTAGTTAAAAAGTTCGTGCAGCCAAACTCGCAGAACTTAATTCTGGCCAATGAGAAGGGGCGTCGAGAGGGTCAGAGAAAAATAAACCCACTAAAAGTTTTGCCATAAAGTGCCCCATCCGTAGCTGCAAAGTACCGACTCCTTCCATTTTTAAACATTATTTTAAATCGGAAAAAAACTTTAAAATAATAACGGCATCTCAAATCTTAGACGTTTCCGTTTAAGACAAAAAAACATCATTTTGTTACTCACATCGAAGAATTATTCTCAGTGCAGGATTAATACTTAGATTTTTATTTCGTATAAGTGCTATCAAAAAAATTTCTTAGAATATAATATCTATTAAATTAAAAAAAATGAGTTTGACAGTTGAAACCATTTTCAAAAATTTAATAGTGAAAACAACTTTTAACTACAGTAGACTTCGGGAAAAATAATGAGAAAAATTCGACACAATTGCTTATTCCTCACCGTGCTTAAAAAAATCATGCAAAATAGACTCGAAACTTCGGCGATTGTGAAGAAACCAAATTCGTGCTTCGAGTTTGATAATAAAACATAGCGTTGTTAACCTGGTGACTCTTCTCTTGTCGTACAGAATAGCATTTATATGTCAATAACAGCTAATGTCATAGGGTCTACCGGTTGAATTCATGGCTCACTGGGGCGTTGTAAGCAGATAATATTTTTATTACAAAAAATGGTATATATCATGATATAACTCATTTAAAATGTCATTTCCAAGCGTCAACCCAGTTAGTTGTTGTCGGTTGAAATTTTTTTACAAACTTTGACTCCGCGATAAGATGAAAACACTTTTTTTATAAAATTGAAAAACCTTATTTTTTATAAACTGATTTGGAAAAGCACATTATTTTGAAATAAAAGCTTTGTTTCTATACCTAATCTATGCATCGAAATTACGAAAATTCTAATTTAAAAAAACAATTATTACCAACGCCGTGACACACAGGAAAAAATATTCCGCTAAGGAACCAGAGCATAGAATCTCCATTCGATGTTGAATACAATAAGCCCAAGGTAACCAGTTCTTTTATTTTTTGCATAGAAGGTCAAAGGTTTTAATTTTAGCATCCGAACATTTAAATCGGAATTTAAATTTTTATTCTAGACAATCAGTTAACAACAATTTTTTGGTCAATGTGCCATGATCTTGGCTACGTCCATTGTTTGTCTTATTCATCTACATGATTACGACCCTCAGAGCGCAGATCGAATATTGAAAAATGCGAATCTGATCATTTGATTGGTTGATTCTTCTCATTAACCATGAATCGCCTATTGCAATCGCAGGTTTCGATTGGTTGTATATCGAAATTATGCTCTGATCAAGGTGGTAATCCAAGATAACAATAATATTATTAAATAGGTCTAAAAGATTACTTCTTTTGAAATCGCCGAATTCTGAATTGTTTTGAACCAGACAAATTCAAGAGGTTTTGCTCTTTTAGATGATCAAGTACTTGAGCTATATAGTTGCTCAATTTTTCGACATGCAATCCTCAATTGGTCTTCTCTCGTGAAGAGCCAGAAAACATAAAATTTGACATTCATTCGTTTTTAAGTCCGTGATCTTCAATCTACTTTTTGGCGGACACTACTGCCTTAAGGGTACCGACGAATATTTCGCCATTTAGGCCAATTTAGAAGTGAATTAACAAATGTTATCAAACGTTAATATATTCAGACAATCTGAAATTCATGGTGGTATTTTCAAAGCCTACTAAACAGAATGTTTTCGGAGTTTGAAATAGCGAGTTGTAATTCAAAAAAAAAAAGAAAAAAAAAATTATATGAAAATACTAAATCTTTTTACGTTATTATTAGAAATGACTCAAGAAAAATTTCAAAAACTTATCACAATTCAGTACATTGTAAATTCATTAGTGGATCATTTTCAAACTATGTTAACTAAAAGTTACTTTTTCGAAGTTTGAAATCATAAGGCGATTTAGAAAACGAAGAAACAATATTTTAATTTTGGAAAAAACTTTACGAAACACTTTTGTTATATCGACGTACTAGTTATTGGTGTCAAGAAGGAATTAAGGTTTTGAAAACATGTTACACAATGTATTAAATCAATCTGATTTAACTTAACATTGTTAAAAACTTCCCCCCGTTCTCCTTTTTCATTCAAAGATAAAATATAGCAAAAAGTATTTTACATCTTATTGATGAGAGCAAATTCTAACTTGATTTTAAGTTTTGATGTTTTTGGAAAGAATTAACGTAGTTGATTTTTGTCTTTTCAATAAACTACAGGGAAAAAATCGGTATCAAGAACCTAAAAAAAAGCAAGATTTTTTAGTATAAAAATTATGCTTTGATCACAATACTTACAAATCTGGCATTTTCAGTTGTATATGGACAATTTGTAAACTGTGTCAGTAATCAGCTGCGTCAATAAAGTATTTGGACAAAAAATATTAATATACATGTCGGAAACAGCTGATATTAAGGTTTGATTCGAAATTTTTGTTCTGATTGAAAACGTTTTCCACCTGACGCAATATATAATTCGGGACTTGAAATCACTGCATTTGGGAACTATTTTTTAATTACTCAAATAAACGCACTGGCAGAAATTTGGTATTACTATTTGAAAATCGCATTGATGCCAATGGATTAAAAGACTATAAAAGTACAACTTTTTGAAAAAAAAAATTGAAATTTTTTTGCTTTTTTTCGAATTTTATGCCTAACTCAACTTTGAGAGCGCTTCTTAGAAAAAATGGTACGTATCAAAAATATCTGCAGTTAAGTTTCTCTGAAAAGTAATCTCAATCGATAAACAGGAAAATAAAATAGTAATTCAAACTGGGCGATGTGTGCCATTAACGGCAAATTTTCGATTGTTCGAAATTTCTAGAGTTTTAAAATATTTTTTGAAATCTTTCAGGATAAAATGACACATAAATATGTGTGAACTTTTGAAGAAATAAATTTTCCCCAATACAGTTGTTCAGGATATTTTGAATTGTTGAAAACCCTTTTTAAATCATAATAAGTGTTCAGATCGAGATTAAAAGTACATTCATACGGAAAGCTGAGATACGGTGTTTTGAATAATAGTTACAGAGGTGCGTGTATGGTTGTCGTCCAGCGCGCCTAGAAAAACCCTTATCCGGTGGGTATCTCCCTCTGTACGTTTTAGGAAAGGTTTCCCTCTTTTGATATTAGAAACATGAAAAAAACCTGAATAAACTAAATTTTATGTTTTTGCATATATCAATAAATTGTTAGTTTTGAACCTTAACCAATCCTAAATCTATGTGTTATTACAGCGTACATGTGTTAGCACGATTATACCGATTTAACAATTTATTGTCACATTCTAGGGATTAATCAAAATAATAAATGTCAACATTACTAAGAAATTCATCATTATTAATCTTTATTATAAACTTCTTATTTCCGTGTCTAAATTGAATAGAGTAATGATCGCGCGGTGACTAATAACTGGAATTAATCACCGTTATTTCATAATTATATTTTTCAAAAAAATTCAAACACAGAATAATGCAGAATACCGTTGGTTGTGTATTTTCATACGGTTTTGAATTCTCGAGTTTATTAACAATAGATACCGTATACATATAGATACGCCTTTCCTGGAAAACTCATATTTCGAAAGTTTATTTTTAGATAATGCTCCAGCTCCGCTTGCAATTTTTTAGATAAAAAGTGATTTATTATTTTTGGGTCCATATTATCTTGAGTTATACTCATTATAAACAAGTTTTTTTCTCACTTTCAAAAAACTTTTTTAGGGTTACTCTAGAAAGGGGTGGATTTGAATTATTTTTGTGATTTGAGTAGAGTTAACTTGACTTTTTTCTGGATATATTAATCCCAGAATCACTTCGTGTAATAATTTCCGAAAAATTTCAAATTTTTGTTTTAATTTTCGAATTTTTTGAGTGCCTAATAATCACGAGCGCAGCTTCAAAACTATGACTAAATTTCCTGAAAAATTTCGAGATTCAAAATTGACGTTTTCTGCATATTTTATAACGAAACCCTTATCAATCAATTCAATCCAGGTTTTAAATATAATAATAAAAAGTTTTTATTCTTAGATAACCCAAAATAACCACAAATTTCAACTGAAAATCCAACAAAACATGTCAGTTGTTTTCAGTTTTTAAGAAATCATTAGATATAAATATATTCATATAATTATATAATATATATTATTATATTATATAATTGTATTATGTATAATAATTATTTTTGAGGAAAATAATTCGGTTTTTGGTATACTTTTACAAATATGTGTGTTCATTATATGCATATCTAATAAATTAATTTGATAAATCTTTCCAAAAACGAAATGTAAACCATATGTGACACCCTATTATTCGAAAGGCACTTTGGTGGATAAACCCATACACTTCCCCGTTTTATTTAAAAAAAGGTAACACAATGACGAGCTTCCATAAATTTATTTAATTGCAGAGGATATTGTATATGGCGAATTAAAAGTATCAAAAAGTCGCCTTTGAAAATCATATTATTTGTTATATAAATGTTAAATGCTTCAAAATCTAATTCAAAGTGGGTCAGACTATTATTGTTGAAATAGCATTTTTTTATTTAAATAGCAGACAACTAAGTATTTAAATATCTATAGCCTAAATAAAAGTGCAAATCCTTGTATTATAAAAATATCACTTAACACACTAAAATGGGATTCGTATCCAGAGCATTAATGGGAACAGACATTCTCGAATTAAAATGCAATCAGAGGAGGCATGACCAGATTTAATTGAGATCGTAAAATGGATCAACAAAATGAAATCGGGTCGACAAAAATCAAATCTATCTAATCTCTGAATCGCGTCGAAAAAAGTTAAATGTGAACACAATCGATCAGATCGGATCGGGAAAAAACAAGCAGAACGATCTAAATGGAGTCGATCCGATCTATATAATTGGCACCCTGGTTTTAATGTCTGTTTTTCTTGGATGAGGTAACGACTAGTCGTGACAAGATGAAAAAATTTTTAGCCAGCTGAGAAATATAATTTGAATACGTTGTAACGTAACGTTTCCCGATTTCTACAATGTTTGTTATGATTAATCGATTAAGTAAACTTTAAGGACTTTTTAAAATAACCCAAATCGCTTGGTTAAGAGCAAAATGTTAAAATTAGCATGTTTCAAAGTTTTAAATCGGCTTATCCTCTGCATTTTGAATTGGATATTAATATCAAATTGACCTAATTTATTTATTTATGGAAAATAGGATAATTAAGTTAACATATTATTTCCATATTTGTTTAAGGAATGTTAGAAACTTTAATATATTTGAAAAATGTAGTCAAATTATAGTCTTTGAATAATAATGAGTGTAAATATACTTTCCATATTTGTTTAAGGAATGTTATAGAAACTTTTAAATATATTTTGAAACAATGTAGTCAAATTATAGTGACCTAGTTTGTTTTAATTTATCGGAAAAATAAGATAATAAGTGTAAATATATACTTTCATATTTAGTCAATTATGGTGACCTAGTTTATTTCCTTTATCAAAAAGTAAGTTAATTAAATTAATAAAGTTATTAAAATAGATTTTAACAGGTTGTATGTTTCATAACAAAATATATCAACTCTTATCCGCCGAATACAGATATTCCCATAATATTGAAAGGTAATAACTTTTTCTGATCTGACACGAACGTATTGATAGAAAATATCATCTTTAAATGTTTAAATATCGCCATCGAAAGCTTTTATATTCCTGAGTGGAACACTTACCCACCTTACAAAATGTCCCATTTAGGGCGCTGTGTTTCAATCAGGGTGCACTCTATAACTTTTGCTTAGATAGGTCATCGCAGATAAATTACTTTATTTGTGTTAAATTCGGAAGTAAATGAACAATTTTTGTAAAATTTATGCTTACACAAAAAAAATCCGCCAGAAGTTTTTATTATTGCTTTTCAAACTTGTTATCGAAGTTTGTTTTGTTTTTCTCTTCCAATTTCTAAACTGCTCAAACCAATGTTTAATGCTTCAACGTGTCTCATAAACGTGTTCATTCTGATGTTCTGTCAAAAATTTAACACAAGAGTATTGGGCTGTTTTTTAGCGCTCATTCTTATATATCCTTCCAACGATTCATCTCAAAAACGTTTACTAATTTATAGCCGGTGTTGGATTGGGACGCTAAATTTAATCGGTGTGTTATCACTCAAGCGACACTTAGAAAATAACTTAGACAACATTAGTGGAATTTCGAACTCGCGCTATAGAGATAGTAAACCTTTATATATAAGTTCTGTTGGGAAAAGGATTATTTGTATTGAATAGGAAAACTATTTGATAGAAGTGTCAGATTTTTATCCTTTTAGGAATCAGGCAAGAACACAGAAAGTCATTGTTTCGTGGGCGACTTGTATGTAATACCGGATTCCTGAGAGTGATAAGTAAACCTTCTACGATTTTTCTGTAGCAGTGTTAGTGAGGTTAGTTTCAAGAAGTTAAAAATGTTCTTCGAGAAATCTCAGTCGATATATGCATAGTAGATACTAGTAGGTTGTCAAGGTTCAATTTGATAATTTTCAGAACTGTTTTTGATACTCTTCACATTTTAAATCGTGTGGTTGACGTGTGATTCGCTGCCTTTATGTTGTTTTGATTTTGCTGTTAAAATTTGGCAGGTTCCCTATAGTTAGAAGCGCAATCGCAAAAAACTCGTAATACATTCGAATGTGGTAGTACTGTTTTTGGCTTTAGGCGTGGTAATTATACTTCTCAAGTGTAATTGTTGTAAATACATATTTAGTTTGTAATAAGGTTTAGCTTAAATCTATGATAATATTTGACTAGCAATGTGAGCATGGATGTAGAGAGGATAGATATAGTAGTGATGGTCAACAATCGGGGTTCTTCGGATTCTAATCTACGCAGTCTTTTTAGAATTGAATGCCTGAAGTTTTATTGATTTTGAGGCTATGTATTTTTATTAATATATGTTTTTGGTGGAAACTTTGTTTTTGACTAAATATCCTTGGTAGTTTTATAAGCATAATCTAGGCTCCGGTGTTGTAGTCGTATTATGGGCTCGATAAAGTTCGCTTAGAGCGCTGAAATGTTTGTACGTTTGGGTGTAGATTGAACTTTTATAATTACAAGACGTAGAATTAGATTTCGAAATTTTCTAGAGGAGAAAGTCTCGTTTTATGACAAAGATGTGTCATAAAATGTTATTTCGAAATTTTATGCATTTGATATTTGTAACTGTAATTTTTTATCAAAATTATAGTCAATTTTTACCAAAGGTCTATTTTAGTGCCTTTTTAAGCATGCAAAAATATATCGTCCAATAAGCGCAT
>SCLH01001304.1:185778-241680 GCA_004367855.1 Oikopleura vanhoeffeni | reverse complement strand
CAGAAAGTATTGGTTTCGTGGGCGACTTGTATTTTGAATACCGGATTCCTAAAGTGATAAGTTACCTTCTACGATTTTTCTGTGAGCAGTGTATGTGAGGTTAGTTTTCAAGAAGTTAAATGTTCTTCGAGAATTCTCGTCGATATTTATAGCATAGTGTAAGACTAGGTAGGTTGTCAGGTTCATTGATATTTTCAGTGAATGTGTTTTTGATACTCTTCACATGTTAAATGTGTTGGTTAACGTGTGATTCCGACTGCCCTTTATGTTGTTTGATTCTGCTGTTAAAATTGGCAGGTTTCACCTATATAGTTAGAATCGCCTACGCAAAATAAACTCGGAAATACAATTCGAATGTGGATACTGTTTTTTTGGCTTTAGGCGTGGTAATATTATACCTTTCAAGTTGGAAATTGTTGTAAATACATATTTAGTTTGTAATAAGGTGTGTAGCATTTAATAATGGTATATGGATCAACGGCCCTCAGAGTATAAATGCCTAAACTATTTGAAAATTGCGGAATCGAGGCATCTGTATTGGTGATTTTCTTCCTAATGCCTTGACCAATGAAATCGGCCTTATTTTATTTCCACGGTTTTATTGGGTGCTAATATTCTTGCGTGGTTTGTATCATTCAAATAGTTACGTGATTGTATACTACGGAGGCCGTGAGTCCATAATGTTGACTAGACTTGTGAGCATCGATGGTAGAGACGGTTATCATGTTGATGGTCAAAATCGAGGGGTTTTTCGGAATTCTAATCTAGCCGTCCTTTGACATCTGATGCCTGACAAGTTTTTTGATTTGAGGTTAGATATTATTTTGATAAATTTATGTATTTGGTGGAAACTTTGATTTTTAGATAAAATTACTCTGGTAGTGTTTTATAAAGCATAATTAGGCTTCGGTGTTGGTAGTCGTATTATGGGCTCGATAAAGTTCGCCTAGAGCGCTGAAATTTTGTAACGTTTGGTGTTATGAAGCTTTTATAATCTACAAGATCAGCTGAGGATATTAGATTTTCGAAATTGTTCTAGGAGAAAGTCTCGTTTGAACAAAGATGTGTCTAAAAATGTGTTAATTTCGAAGTTCTCATGCTGCTTTATTGTAACTTTAATTTGTCTTATCAAAATTATTGTCAATTTTTTCCAAAGGTTATTTTAGTATTGTATTTTAATGCAGCAAAAATATATATCTCACATAGCGCATATCCCCTTTTCAGCACTTTTGTTAAGTTATTCCCCGCCTCTATAGGAACGAATCAGTGTTTGTGTTAGTAGATGGCCGGGATATTATATCAAGAAGTGTAAGGTGGGTTATATGTTAAAAATTTTACCTTCAGAAATTCTGTTTTGACGTAATGGTCTTCAAAAATACTACAAAAGAAAATCATGTCAGAATGGTGTGAATAAAGTTAGTACATTTATTTCTTTGAGTGTAAAATTTTCGCAGCTATACATTCATTTTTAATCTTGGATAATCGAAGAATTCGCACGTTAAAATTATATTTTACTTATTGATTTTAGTATTATGTAGAATGGAAGGGATGTGGGGAATTTATGTGTATTGTTCATGTATATGTATCTTAGTCCCGCGAGTGTGTGTGAGTGGCAGCGATGTGCGATATATTTGGTGAGAAGGATATCGAGGGAGTGTTAATAAAATGTGTCTGTTTGCCAGTCTGTGTTTAGCCAAGAATTTATATTGCCTTCAAACGAAACTTGATCGGATAGTCGGGATTGCGCGATTGTTTTATATGTTAAGAGCTCTGTGTGTAGTGGTATTATGAGTGTGTTTAAAAAGTGTGTCGTGTGTGTGAGTTTCGTGTGTGTGCCATGTTGGTTTCAAGTTTTACAAATGTATAATTACTTCGTGGTTTCTTTGAGCGCATCCGTTGCTCGGATGTACTTTTTAAGTCTTTGTTTAAGACCCTTAATCATGGATGAATGACAATTAAAGTTATCCTAATCGGACTTTTTGGATAATGACGTTTGTGCGTTTTTGGTTCGAAAATTCTTTTACTGTATCTTTAGAAGTTTTTGTGTATGTCTTTTTCGTGTCTCTCTATCTAAACGAATCACGTGACCTTAATTACTTAAATATAGTGTTTGATAGAGCTAAAAAATAGTGATCAAATTACGCTCGAAATTTTTTTCTCTCTATAAACACTTAATTAAAAAGTTTTGGTATCTGTTATAAAAATATTCATATATGTATGTATGTTTACGTCTCGTATTTATTTTTTGTATGTGTAAAGAGATTAATTGAGCGTATTCCAACCTTTATATTTATATATTTTCGTCATGTTTTTTCGGAGTATTAGTGTTATGCTGTTTACGTTTTGAATTGACCTCTCGGGAAATTTGTTGTCTGTCATTTTAGTCTTTTCCAGTGTGTGCTGTGATATTAAATCTACTGATTGGGGTGTATGTGTAAAATACTCAAATCCGTTGAAGACCCTCAAAGTCTGTTAACTTGTGTCTTAATGTGTGGTGTGTGCGTGTGGGGTGATGCCTCCAGTTAATAAGAGCAGATTTTCTAGAATCAGAACTTCCGAATTACTGATTACGAGATATGGGGTGTGTGAGAGTGTAGGTTAGGTAGGCGTGTTGGTTCTTATCACGAGAAGTGGTGTGATTAGTCCAGCATGTATTGAGTATGTCTCATTTTACATGAGAATGGTGATGAGAAACTAGTATTTTTTGAGGTTGCAATATCCATTGGTACGTTTATATATTTAAAATTGTTTGAGAGAATGTCAAATTAACGCGTGGTGTGTGTGAGTGTAGTTGCACTTGTGTGTGTGATGGAATCGGCGAAAGTGGAGAGTTGTAGTGTTCTTGATTATACATGAGTAATGGTGATAAAACATTAATTTTTTTTTGGAAGATGCAATATCCAAATTGGTGTTGACGTTTAATTATTAAAAAGTGTGTGTAAGATGTGTGGCAAAGTGTGCTCGTGCGTGTGTGTTGTGTATTATGTCTATGTGTGAGAATCGCGAAAACTGAGAGTTTTTAATTATTTATCAATTAATTAATAATTAACGTGTTGAATACTTAATTAGGGCTTGTGTGTATAATTGGGAGTAACTCTACTACTGTTCTCATGGTAATCTATAGATTTTTGTAATAATATCGCATGTAATACAATAGGTGAAACCATTGGCTTCTTTTGACATCTCCGATTCAATACAAATTGGGTCGTCTATAACGTGTAATAATTACTCACGCCTGAAAGATGACATTAGAATGTAAAATAATATCCTGTTCTTCTTATATTTTTCGTTATGCTCGCGGCTTTCTCCTCTATTGATTGAGCATTGCTTGTTTCAACAAAAAGAATAATAAAAAGTTCTACTTTTAGTGAGAACATATTATTTTTTAAGAGAGTTCAAACGAATTCCTAAACGAGTATTATAAGGAGTAACGACGGGTAGGTGTTGTATCTCAGTCTAGCACATGTCTTCAAGCTAATTTTGCGACATCAATTTGTGGTCGATTCATGCCGAAAAATACATAAAAAATAAATTTTGGGACAAAAATTTTTCACATTATCTTCTCTCTAAGTTTTGTGTTTGTGAATGTATTTTTAAACTGTCATAGCACAAACTTTTGTGATGTGTGTGTTGTGGCAGTTGTGGGTATGGGGTAGATTTAATGTTAAAAATATGTTAGGAAGTGAAAATATTTTCTAAATTCAGAAATTTCGAGGTTACCTGTGAGGTGGAATTCTCGAGACTATAGCAGAAATATTAATATTTGCGGCATTCAAAATTTGATCACTGATTTGGTTAATAATACATAAAATTAAAAAAATTTTGAACAAATGAAATTCGAAGACATATGGGATTTTTTTAAGTATTTTTCTCAAATCTTGCTGTATTTTGAGAGCACCTATCGAGATATCATTATTGTTTCAGGGTATCGTTCCTTAGTGTATGTAGCTATAAAAGTAATAATAAGATAAACTTTTTTTTTGAAGAATAGTAATGGTTGACAAAATTGGGATGGTGGAGTACAGCACGAACTGTTGAGACGTGCTGCGAATGTAGATACTCAAAGAACTGTTAACATCTTTGTAGCAAACAGAATGGTAAAACCACTTAACCTGAAAACACAAATTTGTCAAAGTTTTTTTATAAAAAAAATCTGACACAGTGCTACCAATGAGGAATTAATAGAACCAATACACCCAAGTACAGTCAATTAGTACATTGTAATTTTTGTCGATTTTGCGGCACAATAGACCGAAAATTAACATTCTACATTCAACTTACCTCCATAAAAACAACATTCATATGGGACCAGTTAGAAACAATAAAAAAATTTGGACATCTCAGTAAAAAAAATGTAACCGGATTTTGTCAAAACCGGTTGTTCAAACCAGTATCACGAGTTGAGACCGGTACAGGATCATGCAAAAAATTGAATACATTTTTTTAAAATGAATACGACAAAAATAACTTTATTCATAGATTTTCAGATCGCAGGCTGTTCTTAGAACAGGACTGGCGTTTTAAACAAAACTAAAACGCGTCGGTTAAAGACCTTGTTTTTCATACAAAAATATATGAGATAAAGTGATAAAGAACAAATTTCAGAGAAAATCCGAAAAAAAAGTAGTAAAATATATTCGAACGGCTGCAGTCGGAAAACATTTTTTATTTTATTTTATAATTAATCGCAACAACTCTATGGCATGTTACTCTGTCCACTTTTTTTTAATTATTTTGTCTTTTTATGTCGGTAGAGAAAAAATGAAAGCTTCATGGCCTATAAGTAAGGGGGTTAACAATTGTTTAAAAGGACTGTAGAGAATTTTTTGATATATGCATTTTACCATTGCAAAAATATAGTTGTTAATGAATCTCTCGGTTATATGCTTGCATTCAACGGCAAAGCCAACGGATGCTCAAAGACACTACGGGTCAGGATTGTCGGCCACACGGGAGTTAAGACTTCAGAAAAATCAAGAAATATCCGATATCGGTGTTTTTTATTTTCACTTATCAACTAGATATTTTCTGTGCTCAGTTTAGCTATCTAAGACTTAAGCGGCTAGTAGGTTGTCAAAACCGCATTATATCAAAAAGTCGCTCCAAATAGCGAAAAAGTGCCGGAAGCCCTAATCGATATGGTTTGGAAAACAATAGAATATTTCAAACAATATTTTCAAAAAAAAGAAAAACTCATTCATTCACAGAGACTTTTTAGCCGCAACATTCCTTCATCTTTGTTTCGATCTAAAGATTAAGGTTAGTAGAAGTGCGATTATACAAGTACTACCTCTCTGATGCATACATCTGTTAATTTATATAAATGTTACCAGTGAAGTCGCGATGTTATTTTAGCAATAATTCCGTTTTTGAATCTTACACTAATATTAGTACAAATAAAATTAAAATGACATTTATGCCACTGTACCCCTGAAATCTAGCAGGAGTAATTCGCAGAAAATTGTAATTCGTCAAAATAAAAAATATTTTGACTTTAAAATCTAAAGACAATTACTTTTCAAAATGTCTTGGCCATCTTTTTCGGTGGTAATTTTTATCATGAAGGACCCAATATTTCATGTATGTTATGTCGGAAGATTATAATTCAGGCTAAAACAACGCGCTTTTTCGAAAAGTGAGCTTTTGGCAAACATATTCTAGAATAGAAACTATTAAGAAATGCTGCTTTTGTATCCTACCATATAAAGAATTTGGCAACGGAGACGAGGAGCCGAAATAAATTTTTTACATAAAAGTTGTCTTTATATTTTAAAGGTGAAATTCTTCGATTTTCGACGAATTCCATTTTTCTCGAATTACTATCACTACCCGACTTGAGGACACATGTTGACCTACGCAGAGAAAATTAAACTGTTAGGTGTGTATCATAGGAAGCGAAGACTGTATTGAATAATGTAAGACGATCTGCGGTAGATTCTGAAGATATTATAAGAATTTCTTCCCGAAACTGTGCCTTAAAATTCACCGAAAATAAGCCTTCAAATAATGTCGAAGAATTCAAGAACTACTGCGATTTACAATCATTAAAAATTGTATTATTTTACGGGATTCCACAGTTAATGGAGTTATTTCATGAAAGCATATTCTTTGACCCTTTGGCATATAAAAATGAGTTGGCGCCAAGCACCAGAGCCACAATTGTGCTTCTACTTTTGAATGTTGTTCAAGAAAGCTTAAGGTAGTTGGAATTTAATTTTGTCTGCATAAGGAAGTTGATAGTCGTATTTTTGCATTCCGACATTTCTATTCTAGAATTTTAATTGAGTTCTGAAAAATCTAGTGAGAAAGCAAGGTGTACCATATCACGTGATACACATCACAGTGTGTCTTAAGAATTTTTATTTCTTGTTTGAAATACAATGCCAAGATGATTCTGGTCCTACGTCATACTTTTCCTTTTGATTTTTATTTGGTATAAATTCAAAAGAAGTTATAATAAGTTAAAAATTTTGATTGAAAATCATGATTTGTGAAGATGAAAAAATGTTTATTTGTCCTATAAAAGCAGATATGGCATTTTTTTTTCTTATTATTTCGAGTAAATATGGTAATGACAGTTACAATGTGGACAATGTTGTGGATTGGCTTTAACCTCACTTTTTATAATAATCTAATTTTTCATGGGATACTTGAAGTTTGAAAATTTAGATATTCACTTCCTTAAATGAGAATGTCTGGCCCCTAAATGACCAATAGTTTTATTTCAACTTGTTATTGGCATGCACATAACACTTTCCTGAAAAACTGGCTAATCTCACATTTGAATGTTGATATGTCCAGTTCGAGAAATATTTTTTACGGAAGTGAAAAGCATAGGCTAAAAATCAGGATAAATCAACTCCCCGTGTAATGCTGCGAACAAAACATCGAAGGAAAAAATTCACTGATTTTTTTCTTGAAAGACGAATCTAATCTTTATAATGTATTTGACACAAAGTTCCTCATCCAGTTTTTATGTTCGCTTTTTTTCGTGATTTTAAGTTATGCTGGGAGCCACAAATTGTGCTCTGGCTGCACAGTGGTTTAAGGAGGTGGTCTCGTCGCAAAAGTGAGCTTCTGAGAAGAAATTTTCCCAATTTATCATTTTAGAGTTATTTATTAGGAAAATATAGACAATTGCGAGTATAGAGGTAGTCTTTTTATTTCTCTGATAACATGGTCAGGAAAGCCACTTTTTGAGGTTCGCAAGATATACTTGTTTGAAATAAGTTGAAATTATGCAATTTTTGGAATAAATCAAAACGCCCGATTATAGAAAACTGAGAAAGTAATTGGCCAAACTATCTGTACTGATCGTGCACGGACTCCCCAAGCTGCACATTCAAATTGCTTCGAAAATTAGTATTACCAAATAAATCCAGGGAGGAATCTTTTGATTGGACGGCTAAAATAGGTCAGTTTTTTTGTGGATTTTTTGGTGATTCTAAACCAAATTCAAGACAAGATTGCGACAAAACTCTTGTAGCCTTGATCTGCAGCGGACTATTTCAGCTACACATTCATATTGAAGTCACGAATGTTCCTCAAAAAACCAGGGAGGAGTTACTTTGTTGAAAAAATAACTGCCGTCAGTTTTAAGCACGTTTCTGATGGCACGAGCCATCCGTCCTTTGATTATTGATTGGATGCTAGATTTTTGTCAAATTGGCAAAGAAAGGATAATATTTGTCCGTGTATTTGTATCTTTTGCGATCATATGGCGATGGGACGATTTTTGACTATAAACATCGACGATCCGACCCCTAACCGACCTTTGTAATCAAGGGATGTGACGGGTTGAGGGAGCCCCATCCTTAACGTCTGAGACCTTCCTTAAGCCACTCATGGGCCGCTTTTCAGCCCGCACATCCTAGAGTCACAAAGGTCGATCTTATAGGGGATATATGAAGTACAGTTTGACATTTCTTATTTCTGGAACGTTCACGGGTTAGTTTGAATACCGGCTTTTTTCCCGAATTTTTGATTTTGAGACTTTAACTTGCGATTCATTTGGATCACGTGTCTTTCAAATTAATTGTTTGTTGAATGTCATTTGTATAGTTAAAAATTTTACCTTCAGAAATTTCTTTTTGAATAATGGTTTCTTCAAAAATACTACAAAAAAAATCATGATCAGAATGTGTGAATAAAGTTAAATACATTGTATTCTTTGAGTTAAAATTTTCGCAGCTATGACATCATTTTAATTTGGCAATAATCGAAAATTCGCACTTAAAAAATATTTTACTATTTTTTTTTAGATTAAATTTGCATTTATTAGTTATGACTTTGTATTGTTCAGAAAGGAAAGTCCCGATGCATTTACTATTATTGGCACATTCTGACGATGATTTGAAAAAATCGAAGGCTTAATAAAAATATCGTTCATGGCATTTTTTGCCACTTTTTTAGCCAAGATTTTTATATAATTTGGCCTTTCAAAACAACTTATCCGATAATCGGATTCCGATTAATAATTTAAGAAGCTCAAACTGAGCACAAATATGAAAGAAAAATGAATAAAAAAAATGGTTTCAAATTGGAACTTCCAATTAGACCATTGTTTTCAATTTTTTAACAAAATTTATAATTAACTTCCGTAGTTTCTTTGGAGCCATCCGTGGCTCGATGACCTTTAATCGCAATTTAAGACCCTTAATCATGTATGAATGACAATTTAAAAGTGATCAATCGACTTTTTGGATAATTGACGTTTGTGCGTTTTTTTTCGAAAATTTTTACTATGGTTCTTTAGAAGTTTTCAAGACTTTTTTTCTTTACACTAAAGTCAAAAAACGATCACGTGACCTGTAAATTAGGAAATAAGGTTTTGATACAAGTAAACAAATAGTGATCAAATTACGTCGAAAAATTTTTTGGGCCAATAAACACTTAATTAAAAAGTTTTGGACATAAAAATATTCATTAAAAACGTCACGTGATCTTATTTTTCAAGAAATAAGGATTAATTTATGACATATTCCAAACCTTATATTTAAATTATTTCTTCACGTGATTTTTTCGGAGTTTAGTGTAATGAGAAAAGAGCCTTAAAACGTTAGAATTTGACCCTGGAATTTTTTGTCGTAATTTTAGTACTTTTCCAAATTACTGTACTAAATTACTGTATGCTTTTATTTCAAAAGTACTCAAATCACGTAGAAGACCCCTCAAAGGGATCGTAACGAATTTCTTAAAGTTTTATTGCATTACAGTATGGCCTCCAGTTTAAATAAAGAATTTCTAGAAGTCAGAACTTCCGAAATACTGATTACAGAATCATGCGTAGGTGAAAGAAAAAAGAGCGTGAATTTTTTTTATCACGAGAAATTTATATCCCACAAAAATTTGAGACTCATTTTACATGAGAATGGTGATAAAACATTTAATTTTTTTGGAGTTGCAATATCCAAATTGGTGACGGTTTAATATTTAAAATTTGAAAATGTCAAATTAACCCTGAATTCGTGTTATTTATGCAAATCATTGTTGTGAGAATCGCGAAAACTGAGAGTTTTAATTATTATCAATTAATTAATAATTAACATTTGAATACTTAATTACGGCTGTGGAAAAGGAAGTAAACTCTACTACGTTCTCTAGTAATAACTAATCAGATTTTTGTAAAATATGCATAATAATTACAATAAGTAAAACATTGGCTTCTTGACATCTCCGATTCAGAAAAATTCGGTCGTCTATAAAAGAATAATTCTCACCTGAAAGATGACATTAAATGTAAATAATATCTGCTTCTTATATTTTGCTCCCTTTCCCTCTATGATGAGCAATTTTTGTTTAAACAAAAAGAAATATAAAAAGTTCTACTTTTAGTAGAAACAATTATTTTTAAAGAGTTCAAGACGAATTCCTAAACTGGAGTATTAAAGGAGAACGTACGGGTAGGTCTATATCTCGAAGTCTACACATTCTTCGAAGCTAATTTTGCAGACATTCAATTTTGTGTCGATTTCATTCCAGAAAAATACAAAGAAAATTTCGACAAAAATTTTTCAGAAATTATGAATTCTCTCAAGTGTTTATGAATGTAATTTTTTGTAAACTGTCATAGCCAAAACTTTTATTATTTTTTGGCATGTGGGTAGGAAGATTTTAAATGTATAAAGAATTAAAAAAAAATTATTTTCCTAATTCAGAAAGTTGGGTTCTAGCGTGTGAGCAATTCTCGAAGATCTATTCAGTGAATATTAATATTTGCGGCATCAAAATTTTGATCACGGTTTGGTTAATAATACAAAAGTAAAAAATTTTGAACAAAAATATTCCAAACAATATGGATTTTTTAAAGTATTTTTTCGAAATTTCTGCTGTATAAGGCTATCGCTAAAAAGGAGGGAGGGGGCGACCTATCAGAATCTATATTTGTTTTCGGTATCCGTCTCATTGTGTTATTGCTGAGCTATAAACATAAATAAGTAAATCAACTTTTTTTTTGAAAAATTCCAATATTTGATCAAAATTGGAAGTCGTGGAATTATAGAACACAACCGAAACTTGGAGACTCTCGCATAAGCAAACCAAAGAATAATTTGTGAAAACGAATCCACTTAACCTGAAAAACACAATTTGTCAAAGTGTTTTTTTTATAAAAAAAAAATCTGACACAGTGCTCCAAATGAAATTACATAAGGACACAATACACCAAAAAGCCATTTAACTTATTTGTCGATTTTGCGCAAATGGACCGAAATTACATTCTACATTCCACTTACCTCCAATAAAAACAACTATCAAGTGGAGTAGAAAGATAAAAAATTGAATCTCATATTAAAATTAAGATGATACGATAATCAAACCGGGTTTTTCAAGCCAGTATCACGAGTAACGGTAGATCATGCAAAAAATTGAATACATTTTTAAAATGAATCAAAAAATCAACGTTATTCAAGATTTCAGTATCGTCAGGCTGTTCGTTAGAAAGGACGCGTTTTAAAAAAGCGTAAACGCGTCGGTTAAGACCTTGTTTTTAATACAATATATGAGATAAAGCTGTAAAAAAAAATTTCAGAGAATCCGAAAAAAAAGTAGATAAATATATTTCGAACGGCTCATCGAAAACTTTTTTATTTTTATTTTCAAAATTAATCGCAAACTCTATGGCGTTTGAACTTCTACTTCTTTTTTAATTATTTTGTCATTTTTATGTCGGTTCAGAAAAATGAAGCTTTCATGGCTATAGGAGTAAGGGGGTTAACAAATTGTTTTAAAGGACTGTAGAGAATTTGTTGAATNAAATTAAAAAAAAAATTATTTTTCTTAGATTCAGAAATTTGGGGTTACCGATTGAGGTCAATATCTCGAGAACTATACATGGAAAATTATTAATATTTGCGGCATTCAAAATTTTGATCACGGTTTGGTTAATAAATAATAAAATTAAAAAAATTTTGAACAAAAATTTCAAACAATATGGAATTTTTTTAAGTATTTTTCTCGAAATCTTGCTGTATTTTGAGAAGACCATATCAGAAATATTATTTGTTTTCGGTATCCGTTCCATTGTTATGTGAGCTATAAGAAAAAATAAGTAAATAAACTTTTTTGAAAAAAATTCAAAATTGATCAAAAATTGGGAAATCTGGCGAATTAGACACAACCGAAACTTTGAACCTCTCGCATAAGCAAACCAAAGAATATATGGTAAAAAGAATTCCACTTTAACCTGGAACACACAATTTGTCAAAAGTTTTTTTTTTATAAAAAAAATCTGACATCAGTGCTCCAAATGAAATTGAATAAGGACTCAATACACCCAAAACAGTCAATTTAACATGTTATTTTTGTCGAGTTTGCGCAAATAGACCGAAAATTACATTTCTAATTCCACTTTACCTCCCAAAAAACCATTCATAGTGGGCGTTAGAAAAATTAAAAAATTTTGACATCTCATGATTAAATAAAATGATACGAATTAAGTCAAAACCGGGTTTTTCAACCAGTATCACGACCGGTACGATCATGCAAAAAACTTTTGAATACATTTTTTGAAAAATTCAGACAAAAATCAACTTTATTCCAAGATTTCAGTATCGTCAGGCTGTTCGTTAGAACAGGACTGGCGTTTTAAAAAAGATAAAACGCGTCGGTTAAGACCTTGTTTTCATACAAATAAATTATGAGATAAAGCTGATAAAGAAACATTTCAGAGAAATCCAGAAAAAAAGTAGGATAAAATATATTTCGAACGGCTCATCGGAAAACATTTTTTTTTTTATTTTTCAAAAATTAATCGCAACCTCTATGGGCGATTTGAACGTTCAACTTTTTTTTTAATTATTTTTGTCTTTTTATGTCGGTTCAGAAAAATGAAAGCTTTCATGGCTCTATGAGTAAGGGGGTTAACAAATTGTTTTAAAGGACTGTAGGGAATTTTTTGAATAATATGATTACCATTGAAAAAATATATGTTGATAATGAATCTTCGGTTATATGCTTGATTCAAACGCAAAGCCACGGATGGCTCAAAGACACTACGGGTTCAGAGATTGTCGGCCACCACGGGAGTTAAAGAACTTCAGAAAAAATCAAGAAATGATCCGATTCGTGTTTTTTATTTCATTATCAACTAGATATTTGTGCTCAGTTTGAGCTATCTAAGAACTTAATCGGCTAGTAGTTTTCAAAACCGCATTATATAAAAAGTCGGGCTCAAAATAAGCGAAAAATGCACAGGAAGCCCCGTAATCGATAGGTTTGTAAACAATAAGAATAATTTCAAACAATATTTTCAAAAAAAAGAAAAAAAATCATCATTCACAGAGAACATTTTTAGCCGCAACATTTTTCATCTTTTTTCATCATAAAGATAAGTTTATAGAAAGTGATATACAGTACTCGCTCTCTAACTGATACATCTGTTAACTTTATAAAATTGTACCAGTGAAGGCGATGTTATTTTTAGCAATAATTCCGTTTTGAACTTACATAAATATTAGCATAAAATTAAAAATGACATTTTCCACTGTACCACTGAAATGATAGGTAGTAATTCGCAGAAAATGTAATTCGTCGAAAATTAAAAAAATTTTGACTTTTAAAATCTAAAGACAATTTTAACTTTCAAAATGTCTTGGCCATCTTTTTTGGTTGTAATTCTCATCGTGAAACCCAATATTTCATGTTTTTATGTCGAAGATTATTAAAGTTCAGGCTAAAAAACTCACTTTTTACGAAAAAAGTGACTTTTTGGCAAAAACTTCTAGAATAAACTATTAAGAAATGATGTTTTGTATCCTACCATATAAAAATTTGGCAACGGAAACGATGAGCCGAAAGAATTTTTACAAAAAGTTGTCTTTATATTTTAAAAGCTGAAATTTCCGATTTTTCGACGAATTCCATTTTCTGCGAATTACTATCTACCGACTGAAGGACACATTGACCGACGCAGAAAAATTAAACTAGTTAGGGTGTATCCATAGGAAGCGAAGACTGTATTGAATAATGTAAGACGATGCGTTTACGATTCTGAGAATATTAAACAATTCTTCCCGAAAACTCGTGCCTTAAATTAACCGAAAATAAGCCTTCAAGATAATGTCAAAAATTCAAGGAACATACTGCGATTTACAATCCATAAAAATATAGTATTATTTACGGGATTCCACGAGATAATGGAAGGTTATTCATGAAAAGCATATTCCTTAAGGGGGTGGTCGTCGCAAAATGAGGCTCTAGAAACAAATTTTCCCAATTTTATTTTAATATTATTTTTAGGAAAATATAGACGATTGCGAGTATAGAAGTAGTCTTTTTATCTCGATACATGGTCAGGAAAGCACTTTTTGAGGGTTCCAAGAATACTTTGTTTGAATTAAGTTGAAATTTATCAATTTTTGGAAAATCAAAACGCGATTGATAGAAAACTGAGAAAGTAATTTGGACAAAACTTTCTGTACTGATCTGCACGGACTCCCAAGCTGCACATTCAAATATGTTTCGAATGTGTTACAAATAAATCCAGGGTTGATTGAGACGCTAAAATAGGGTCAGGGTTTTTTGTGATTTTTGGTGATTCTAAGCCAAATTCAAGAAAATTGGACAAAAACTCTCTGTACTTGATCTGCACGGACTATTCAGCTATAAGTCACGAATGTGTACCTCAAAAAACCAGGGAGGAGTTACTTTTTGAAAAAATAACGCCGTCAGTTTTGTAAGCCCGTTTCTGATTGGACGAGCCATCCGTCACTTTTGATTATTGATTGGGATGCTAGATTTTTGTTCAAATATAGCAAAGAAAGGTAATATTTTGTCCGTAGATTTGTACTTTTGCGACAATTGGCGATGGGATTTTTGACTTAAAATGCGACGACCACCCCCTTAACCCGACCTTTTGTAAATCAAGGATGTGCGGGTTGAGGGAGCCAATCCTTACACTCCTGAGACCCTTCCTAGCCACTCATAGGGCCGCTTTTCAGCCCGCACATCCTAGATTCACAAAAGGTCGTTGAAGGGATATATGAACAGTTGTGACATTTCTTATTCTGAACGTTCAAGGGTTAGTTTGAATACCGCTTTTTTCCCGAATTTATTTGAACTTTAACTTGCGATTTATTTGGATCACGTGCTCTTCAAATTTAATTGTTTGTTAATGTCATTGAACTTTATTTAATTTTGCTGCTATTTACTAAATTAAGGAAAGTCGGTGCTAAGAGAAAAATCCAGATACAGGCTCTTGACGAAAAACTTTTTGCTGAGTATATAGTTTCACTCGATAAACCTATTAAGTTATAATTTATAATTTGAGCAACTTTTATTTTTTTTCGAATTTTCATGATATATTAATTTTGAAGTAAATTTTCATTTCGAATTTGAATTTTTGAAGAAGAAAATTTAACAAAACGTTATGTTATTTTTGCTGAAATTTGTTTTCGTAACTTTTCTTTAATCAGCATCTTATTTTAAATTGATCACTTTAATAAACCAAATGACATTTTGACATTTCTTGTTCGAAATAAAATTAATTTTATTTATTCCACAAACAAAAATTTTTGTCGATGTGCTTCATTATTTGAAAATAAATTGAATTCGGTGATTGCCAAGTTGCGCCAATATTTAATTATGTAAAATTATGAAGAAAATTATCCAGACAAGCGCGCCATAAATTAAAACTTTAAAATTAAAATGAAGAATTCGCCTCTTAGCTGACTTCCTTGCAGCAATAAATTTTTTGAATATTTACTAACTGTTTCTCAGTTCAAATTTTAACTGAAACTTGTTAGTCCAAATTGTTTCAAGTTGGAACTTTGACATCAATTTAAAGCATTATTATAAGTTCATTCATAATTTTCATAAGAAAAGATAAGGCTGTCATACGGCGCGCCGGCGGTCAACTTAAAATAAACTTGCTCGAAATCATGATGGCCTTTAAAAATTATTAAAACACTAATCGGTAAACTGACGTGAATTTGGTGTGAATTGTTTTGTTTTAATTGAAGATTATACTGAGGCGTTCATGAAAGCTGTGACGTCATTATTTCTCTCATTTTATAAAAATATTGTCTCAAAATAAAGCTCCGACCATTATGATATTTTCGGATTTTAAAGAGAATAAGCTGATTAATTTTGAAAGCATTGTAATTTTTATGGAACTTTAGTCTTTATGGCCAAAATTTGACGGATTAACTGAAATTATGATGTCACAGCTCTCACTAACACCTAAGTATAATATGCAATATATAGCCAATATGATATAGTGAAACCGATGAACATCAAACTGAATGCCTGTCCATCTAGGGTTGTTGATAATTGGGTCATATCACAATATTTAAAGAAAAATTGATAGATTTGGATTACTCACAAAATTTTCTTAAATATTCACTTTATTATAATCTCGTACAGTTATTTGGTAATTGATTTTTCGGAGTCAGATTTCAAAATTTGAACACGACTCATAAAACAAAATTTGACTTTTGGAGTCATATTACAGAACCAAAACTACGATAATCGGTCTCATATCATCTGAGGAAATCGATGAACCCCAAATTTAAGATTATATCGGTAATCACCGGTATATCAGATTTCCGACTAGCAAAAAAATAAATTCTTATCAGTGACCCAAATGTCTGTCAGACCAGCATCGTATAAAACCGCTATACGTAAATCTTAATTTATAGACTATTCAAAATCAATAAACTATTATATTAAAGCGGTTATATACGATGCTGGTCTGACAGACATTTGCGTATGAGTAAAGAATTTTCTTTGATTGTGATAATGTATTTATTAGAATAGGAAGTAACTATTTATTTTTTTTATAGTCCATAAATTAAGATTTACGTATAGCGGTTTTATACGATGCTGGTCTGACAGACATTTAGGTCACTGATAAGAATTTATTTTTTGGCTAGTCGGAAATCTGATATACCGGTGATTACCGATAGAATCTTAAATTTGGGGTTCATCGATTTCCTCAGATGATATGAGACCGATTATCGTAGTATTGGTTCTGTAATATGACTCCAAAAGTCAAATTTTGTTTTATGAGTCATGTGTTCAAATTTTGAAATCTGACTCCGAAAAATCAATTAACAAATAACTGTAGTACAGTTACTGTACGAGATTATAATAAAGTGAATATTAGAGAAAATTTTGTGATTAATCCAAATCTATCAATTTTTCTTTAAATATTGTGATATGACCCAATGATCAACAACCCTAGATGGACAAGCATTCAGTTTGATGTTCATCGGTTTCACTTTATCATTTTGTCTATATCGCATATTATACTTAGGTGTTAATGAGAGCTGTGACATCATAATTTCAGTTAATCCGTCAAATTTTGGCCATATAGACTAAAGTTCCATAAAAATTACAATGCTTTCCAAATTAATCAGCTTATTTTCTTTAAAAATCCGAAAATATCATAATGGTCGGAGCTTTATTTTGAGACAATATTTTTATAAAATGAGAGAAATAATGACGTCACAGCTTTCATGAACGTCTCAGTATAATCTTCAATTAAAACAAAACAATTCACACCAAATTCACGTCAGTTTACCGATTAGTGTTTTAATTATTTTTAAAGGCCATCATCGAGCAAGTTTATTTTAAGTTGACCGCCGCGCCGTATGACAGCCTTATCTTTTCTTATGAAAATTATGAATTAACTTATAATAAGGCTTTTAATTGATGTCGAAGTTCTAACTTGAAACAATTTAGACTAACAAGTTTCTATTAAAATATGAACTGAGAAACAGTTAGTTGATATTCAAAAAGTTTATTGCTGCAAGGAGGTCAGCTAAGAGGCAAATTTTCCATTTTAATTTTTAATTTTATATTTATGGCGTGCTTGTCTGGTTAAATTTTTTCATTGTTTTACATAATTAAATTTAGGCGCGAGTTGGCAACCACCGAATTCAATTTATTTTAAAAATAATGTTGCACATCGACAGAAATTTTTTAGGTTTTTTATTCATTCAACTTCAGCTTTGATCATGACCGTGTTTATTTTAGTAGCATATTCACGAAAGGGTAACATTTTTCATCCAAAAGTTACTAGCCTATCTTGAGATATACGGGAAATTTTTGCTTGTAAAAATATATTGTCGTCAGAATATTTTTAAATTTCCGTCAAATTTTTCTATCTCCGTCTATTTCCGTCTATATTTTTTCTGAATTTACGCCCATGTTAAAGTTTTTTGCAATTTCTAGTCATTGTCTTTTTTCTCACTCTGTGTGTTTCTCTAAAAAAACTTCATTGTTAAATTTTGCATGATGATAGTGGACGAAAACGTTCGCAACATAAAAATGAAAAATTTTTTCTATGTTAGATTTTCATAACTTATGTTATTTCCATAATCCTTTTTATCTACGAATGATTATGAACTTGGCTTACTAAGTTGCTTATAATAAACTAACGAAAATTAAGAAAAAATTTTACAAATTTATTTTGGAGTGTTGAAAATAAATGAATTTTGCTCCAGTGCTTAATAGATTTACAGCTATTTGTATATCCCTATGTTTGCCTCATTTAATGATATCCTCAACAGAAAATTCAAATTTAAAAATAGTTTGCTGCTATTTGAAACATGCTACCGTGATATTAAGGGGGTGATGGTTGCTGGATTAATAAGTAGCGTCAAAAAGTTTATGTCTATAAGAATTAGAATAATAAAATCAATAATTTCCTCCACCGCCACCTAGGGGCCAAATAAACCTTGAGTTTATATCATCGTTTATAGAAAAACGATGATTTCGAATTTTTTGTTGTACTAAGTCATCAAAGTGTCCCTTCCAAAAATCATTTTTCTGCCATTTTGGGCGATCTACACAAATTCAAAATTCCGTGGAAATATTTAAAAATTAAATTAAGCTTATTCTTAAAAATCTATGATCAGACGAACGCAAGCATCGGTTTTTATTTCCGACTTTTTGAGTTGTCTAGACTCTAGAGGCTCTAGGCAGTGACGTCATTCAAAAAACAACTTTCAATATGAAAATTTCAAAAAGCAACTAAACAATAAATAAAAAAGGCAAGATTTTTCCTTTAATTTGCCTACAATCACTGATAAAGTCCTCAAAATGGCTGTTTTTGGTACCCTGGGCGCTAGTTCAATTTTATTTGGAGCACAGTAAGCACAGTTCGCGGAAAAAAGCACTTTCTTAAAATTGCGAGCTCGTGATTTTTATGTGCTCAGTATTTTGCTATCTTTTGTAGTTATGGTTTTATGCGCAGTCAAAGTTTTGCTTCCTGAAAAATACAGATAAAATATTTTCTTGGAAGATTATAATTTTTTTTTAAAGTTTTCAACAAATTCATATTTTTAATGAACAGCCAGTTAATTTCACACAGTGAAATGTATGTATCGGTGTCTTTACTCATAAAACACGTAATTCCTGGTCGACATAAGCTGAAAATGACGAGTCAATTTAGAAGTAAATAGGAAATTTTTTTACATCGAATTTTCATTTTTTTTTAATTTTTTCGGAATGAAACCGATAACAAAATTGAGAATGAGATAAAAATAAGCATTCTACCATGTCTGAGAGCCGAAATATAAGGTCCGACGATTTTATCAATCTAAGAAAATTTCAGAATTTTTTTTTCCGAAAATTAAATAAANGATTTCATTCCAGAAATACAAAGAAATGTCGACAAAAATTTTTTTCAGAAATTATGAATTCTCTCAAGTGTTTATGAATGTAATTTTTTGAAACTGTCATTATCAAAACTTTTTTTTTTTTGCCATGGGGTAGGCAAGATTTTAAATTGTATAAAGATTAAAAAAAAATTATTTTCCTTAGATTCAGAAAGATTGGGGTTTAGCCGATTGAGGTCAATATCTCGAGATCTATTTCATGTGAAAAATATTTAATATTTGCGGGCATTCAAAATTTTGATCACGGTTTGGGATTAATAAATAAAAATAAAAGTTTTGAACAAAAATTTCAAACAAGTATGGAATTTTTTTAAGTATTTTTTTCAAATTTTGCTGTATTTTAAAAAGGCCTACTCCTGCTAAAAAAAGGAGGGAAGGGGGGGGGGGCGACCATATCAGAATACTTATTTGTTTTCGGTATCCGTGCCATTGTTTATTGCTGAGCTATAGAAAAAATAAGTAAATAACTTTTTTTTTGAAAAAATTCAAATTTGATCAAAATTTGGAAAGGTCTGACGAATTAGAACACAACCGAAACTTGGAACCTCTCGATAAGCAAACCAAAGAATATATGGTGAAACGAATTCCACTTTAACCTGGAACACACAATTTGTCAAAAGTGTTTTTTTTTATAAAAAAAAAATCTGACATCAGTGCTTCCAAATGAATTGAATAAGGACTCAATTACACCCAAAACAGTCATTTAACATGTAATTTTTTGTCGATTTTGCGCAAATAGGACCGAAAATTACATTTCTAATTCCCACTTACCTCCCAAAAAAACCTTCATAGGTGGGGTTAGAAAAATTAAAAAATTTGAATCTCATTGATTAAAATTAAATGATACGAATAAGTCAAAACCGGGTTTTTCAACCAGTATCACGGACGGTAGATCATGCAAAAAACTTTTTAATACATTTTTGAAAAATTCAGACAAAATCAACTGTTATTCCAAGATTTCAGTATCGGTTCAGGCTGTTCGTGTAGAACAGGAACTGGCGTTTTAAAAAAGGCAAACGCGTCGGTAAGACCTTGTTTTCATACAATAATGTATGAGATAAAGCTGATAAAGAAAAATTTAGAGAATCCAGAAAAAAACAGTAGGATGAAATATATTTCGAACGGCTCATCGCGAAAACTTTTTTATTTTTTATTTTTTCAAAAATTAATCGCAAACCTATTGGCGATTTGAACGTTCAACTTTCTTTTTTAATTATTTTTGTCTTTTTATGTCGGTTCAGAAAAATGAAGCTTTCATGGCTCTATGAGTAAGGGGGTGACCAAATTGTTTTAAAGGACCTGTAGGGGAATTTTTGAATAATATGTTACCATGAAAAAATATATGTTGATAATGAATCTTTCGCGTTATATGCTTGATTTCAAACGCAAACCACGGATGGCTCAAAACACTGCCGGGTTCAGAGATTTCGGCCACTACGGGAGTTAAAGACTTCAGAAAATCAGAAATGATCGGCCTTTCGTGTTTTTGTTTTTTTTATTTCATTATCAACTAAATATTTGTGCTTCAGTTTGAGCATCTAAGAACTGTAATGGCTAGTAGATTTCAAAAACCGCTTATATAAAAAGTCGGGGCTTTAAAAGTAGCGAAAAATTTGCACAGGGAAGCCCCGTATAATCGATAGGTTTGTAAACAATAAGAATAATTTCAAACAATTATTTCCAAAAAAAAAAGGAAAAAAAAATCATCATTTCACAGAAGAACATTTTTAGGCCGCAACATTTTTCATCTTTTTTTCATTCATAAAGAAAGTTTTATAAAAAGTGATATACAGTTACTCGCTTCTAAAACTGATACATCTGTTAACTTTTATAAAATTGTTACCAGTGAAGGCGATGTATTTTTAGCAATAATTCCGTTTTGAACTTACATGAAATAATAAAAAATAAAAATAACTAGCATAAAATTTAAAAAGGACATTTTCCACTTACACTGAAATGATAGGTAAGTAATCGCAGAAAATGTAATGGTCGATCGAAAATTAAAATTTTTTTGAACTTTTTAAAATCTAAGACAATTTTAACTTTCAAAATGTCTTGGCCATCTTTTTCGGTGGTAATTTTTATCATGAAAACCCAATATTTCATGTTTTTATGTCGAAAGATTATTTAAAAGTTCAGGCTAAAAAACTCACTTTTTTACGACAAAAGTGGCTTTTTTGGCAAAAAAAACTTCTAGTAATAAACGATTGAGAAATGATGGTTTTGTTCCTACCATTATTAAAAATTTGGCACCGGAAACGATGAGCCGAAAGAATTTTTAGAAAAAAGTTTCTTTATGATTTTAAACGCTGAAATTTCCGATTTTTCGACGAATTCCATTTCTCTGCGACATTACTATCTACCCGGACTGAAGGACACATTGGACCGACGCAGAAATAAACTAGTTAGGGTGTATCCATAGAAGCGAAGACTGTATTGAATTAATGTTAAGACATGCGGTTTTACGATTCTGAGAAGATGAAACAATTCTTCCCGGACTACTCGTGCTTAAATTACCGAAAAATAAGACCTTCAAGATAATGTCAAAAATTCAAGGAACATACTGCGATTACGATCCATAAAATTATTATTATTTACGGAATTCACGAGATAATGAAGTTTATTCATGAAAAGCATATTCCTTAAGGGGTGGTCGTCGCAAAATGGGCTCGTAGAAACAAATTTTTTTCCCAATTATTGTTAATGTTATTTTGTAGGAAAATATAGACGATTGCGAGTATAGAAGTAGTTCTTTTGATCTCGATACTGGTCAGGAAAGCACTTTTGTTAAGGGTTCCAAGGAATACTTTGTTTGAATTAAGTTGAAATTTATCATTTTTGGAAAATCAAAACGGATGATAGAAAACTGGAGAAAGTAAATTTGGACAAAACTCTCTGTATGAATCTGCACGGACTCCCAGCTGCACATTAAATATGTGTCGAATTGTGTTACAAATAAAATCCAGGGAGGAGATACAATTTTGTTGAGACGCCTAAAAATAGGGTCAGGGTTTTTTTTGTGATTTTTTGGGATTCTAAGCCAAATTCAAGAAAATTGGACCAAAACTCTCTGTACTTGATCTGCACGGAGCTATTCAGCTACACATTATATAGTCACGATATGGTTGTACTTCAAAAAAAACCAGGAGGAGTTACATTTTTGAAAAATTTAACGCCGTCAGTTTTGTAAGCACGTTTCTGATGGACGAGCCATCCGTCACTTTTGATTATTTATTGGAGATGCTTAGATTTTTGTTCAAATATATTCAAAAAAGGTAATATTTTGTCCGTAGATTTGTACTTGATGCGAAATTGGCGATTGGATTTTTGACTTAAAATGCGAGACCACCCCCCTTAACCCGACTTTTGTAAATCAAGGATGTGCGGGTTGAGGGAGCCAATCCTACACTTCCGTAGATCCCTTCCTAAGCCACTTATGGGCCGCTTTTTCAGCCACACATCCTGATTCACAAAAGGTCTTAAAGGGATATATGAACAGTTGTGACATTTCTAATTCTGAACGTTCAAGGGTAGTTTGTAATACCGCTTTTTTCCCGAATTTATTTGAACTTTAACTTGCGATTTATTTGGATCACTGCTCTTCAAATTTAATTTTGTTTAATGTCATTCGAACTTTATTTAATTTTGCTGCTATTTACTAAATTTAAGGAAAGTCGGTGCTAAGAGAAAAATCCAGATCAGGCTCTTGACGAAAACTTTTTGCTGAGTATATAGTTTCACTCGATAAACTATTAATTATAATTTATAATTGAGCAACTTTTATTTTTTTTCGAATTTTCATGATATAGTAATTTTGAAGTAAATTTCATTTCGAATTTGAATTTTGAAGAGGAAATTTAAAAAAAAAGGTTATGTTATTTTTGCTGAAATTTGTTTTCGTAACTTTTCTTTAAGTAGCATCTTATATTAAATTGATCCACTAATAAACCAAATGACTAATTTTCACATTTCTTGTTTCGAAATAAAATTAATTTTATTTATTCCACAAACAAAATTTGTCGATGTGCTTCATATTTTGAAAATAAATTGAATTCGGTGGTTGCCAAGTTGCGCCAATATTAATATGTAAAATTATGAGAATAGTTATCCAGACAAGCTCGCCATAATAAAAATTAAAAATTTAAAATGAAGAATTTGACTCTTAGCTGACTTCCTTGCAGCAATAATTTTTTGAATATTTATAACTGTTCTCAGTTCAAATTTAATTGAAATTGTTTAGTCAAATTGTTTCAAGTTGGAACTTTCGACATCAATTTTAAAGCCTTTTATAAGTTAATTCATATTTTCATAAGATAAATATACGCTGTCATACGGCGCGCCGGCGGTCAACTAAAATAAACTTGCTCGAAATCATGATGGCCTTAAAAATTATTAAAACACTAATCGGTAAACTGACGTGAATTTTTTGTTTTTTAATTGAAGATTATACTGAAGGCGTTCATGAAAGCTGTGACGTCCTTATTTTCTCTTCATTTATAAAATATTGTCTCAAATAAAGCTCCGACCATTATGATATTTCGGATTTAAAAGAGAATAAGCTGATTAATTTTGAAAGCATTGTATTTTTATGAGAACTTTAGTCTATATGGCCAAAATTTGAGGATTAACTGAAATTATGATGTCACAGCTCTCACTAACACCTAAGTTATAATATGGCAATATAGCCAATATGTAATAGTTGAACCGATGAACATCATAACTGAATGCCTTCCATCTAGGTTGTTTGATAATTGGGTCAATCACAATATTTAAGAAAAATTAATAGATTTGAGATTACTCACAAAATTTTCTTAAATATTCACTCTTTATATACTCGTACAGTTATTTGTTAATTGATTTTCGGAGTCAGATTTCAAATTTGAACACACGACTCATAAAACAAAATTGACTTTTGGAGTCATATTACAGAACCAAAACTACGATAATCGGTCTCAATCATCTGAGGAAATCGATGAACCCAAATTTAAGATTATATCGGTAATCACCGGTATATCAGATTTTCCGACTAGCAAAAAAATAAATTCTTATCAGTGACCAAATGTCTGTCAGACCAGCATCGTATAAAACGCTATACGTAAATCTTAATTTATGGACTATACAAAGCAATAAACATTATACTTAAAGCGGTTATATACGATGCTGGTCTGACAACATTTGCGTATGAGAAAGAATTTTCTTTGATTGTGATAATGTATTTTATTAGAATAGGAAGTACATTATATTTATTTTTTTATAGTCCATAAATTAAGATTTACGTATAGCGGTTTTATACGGATGCTGGTCTGACAGACATTTGGGTCACTGATAAGAATTTATTTTTTGGCTATGCGAAATCTGATATACCGGTGATACCGATAGAATCTTAAATTTGGTTCATCGATTTCCTCAGATGATATGAGACGAATTATCGTAGTATTGTTTCTGTAATATGACTCCAAAAGTCAAATTTTTTTATGAGTCGTCGTGTTCAAATTTTGAAAATCTTGACTCCGAAAAATCAATTAACAAATAACTGTACGAGATTATAATAAAGTGAATATTAGAGAAAATTTTTGTGATTAATCCAAATCTATCAATTTTTTCTTAAATATGTTGTGATATGACCCAATTATCAACAACCCTGATGGACAAGCATTCAGTTTGATGTTCATCGGTCACTTTATCATTTTGTCTATATCGCATATTATACTTAGGTGTTAGTGAAGCTGTGACATCATAATTTCAGTTAATCCGTCAAATTTTGGCCATATAGACAAAGTTCCATAAAAATTACAATGCTTTCCAAATTAATCACTTATTTTCTTTAAAATCCGAAATACATAATGGTCGGAGCTTTATTTTGGACAAATATTTTTATAAAATGAGAGAAATAATGACGTCACAGCTTTCATGAACGCCTCAGTATAATCTTCAATTAAAAACAAAACAATTCACACCAAAATTCACGTCAGTTTACCGATTAGTGTTTTAATTATTTTAAAGGCCATCATGATTTCGAGCAAGTTATTTTAAGTTGACCGCCGCGCCGTATGACAGCCTTATCTTTTCTTATGAAAATTATATTAACTTATATAAAGGCTTTAAATTGATGTCGAAGTTCTAACTTGAAACAATTTAGACAACAAGTTTCTATTAAAATATGAACTGAGAAACAGAGTTGATATTCAAAAAGTTTATTGCTGCAAGGAGTCAGTGTGACATTAATTTATTCTGAACGTTCAAGGGTTAGTTTTGAATACCGCTTTTTTCCCGAATTTATTTGAACTTTAACTTGCGATTTATTTGGATCACTTGCTCTTCAAATTAATTGTTTGTTAATGTTATTGAACTATTATTTAATTTTTGCTGCTATTACTAATTAAGGAAATTATCTGGAAAATTTCATTTATGGGAGTGGCGTCGATATTTGGCTATTTTTTACACATTTTTCGAGTGAAGTTTCTGAGAACCAGGTTTCATAAATAATATTTTGTGTTCCAAATGCGTAGTACAACTCTTTAAGAAGGATGCCGGTTCTATTCAGAGCATTTGTAATACTGCAACCTACGCTCAGAAGATGAGTTTGAGTAGGCGTCTCTAAAAGCACTAAAAAGCCTACTCCTCATCATTCATCGTCACTTATTTCTTCTTATATGCAATTTAACTTCCAAATATTATGCGCATCTCCAGCGGAAGAAATTTTGCCCATAGTGGTCAAAACAGCGTATTTGGGAGCCTTACGCAAAAGCCTACTCTTCCTTTAAAATATAAAAGAAAATTTTTACATGAAATTCACCGCAAAGTCTGGATTAAGGGTCCAAATGGAAGTCTTTTTCAATTTTTCTTCCAAAGTCTCGGAACGACTTTGAGATTCTAGTTTGAGTTGAAATTTCTGAACTATAAATTTTCTAAACCTACCATTTGAAAAAATTTCAAAATAAAAAAAAATCCCGATTGTTAAAAAACTCGTGACATAATTCTATACAAAATAGGCAATCAAAAAAGTTATAAGAGAGAATAACGACTAGAAATCTTAATTTTCCGTACTGCTTAATTAAACCTTTGATTTTAACTCCGAAAAACACGACTTTTCTTTGAAAAATCTCAAAAACAAAAAAAACATATGATAAGTGAAAAAACTTGGCAAAAAATTCTTTACAAAATAGGTGTATCAAAAAGTATCATCTACTTATAAAACCGGTCGTAAACTTATAATTTGATTACTTCTTCCGTTTAATAGTCTAAACAATAATTTTCTAATTTAAAAATGTTAGCCAATCACCTTAATAATGTGGATAAGCCAAAATACGACTTTTAAGTGCTTTTTCGTCGCCGGATGAAAAAATATCGACATTCTATCTTAACGTGTTCTGAATATTTTTATGATGGCATTGTTCGAGCTAATATTCAAGCGTTGCACAATGACTTAAGATCATTTACCGTCAAAATGTGAGTTTCTTGTGGCGTGGAGACTTGAGGTGATTTGAAAACATGTTCTTAGTGTTTTGTGCTTTAAATTTGTCGAATCAACTTATTTTTTCACGAATCACTTTTTGTCTCGACAGTTCTTGAAAATCACGCAGTATTTTCGTACATAATCCCCCTTCAAATCAAATTCTCGTAAGTAAAGAATTAGTTTAAAAACAAACGATTTATAGTAAAAAAGCATGATTTTGTGAGAAGGTCACAAGTCTATCTAAATCAGTGTTCATAAGTTACATAAGCTTTAGTCTATGAGTCATAAGTTATGAGACATAACCTGAGGCTTATATGTTTATTACTTTCTCACAGCTTCAGTTTTACTGGAATAAAACTTTCGGCGATATAGAGCCTCTCCCTGTATTTGATAGTTCTAGCAAAACAATATAATTTGATAAAAAAAATCATTATTTTTTCTCCACAAAATGAGACATGTTTTGGCATTGTGATAAAGTGGTTGTTCACAATGGGCGAACCGCTTTGGGCTGAAACTGTTGCCCATTGCCCTCACTATCGCAAATTTTTATCAAAGTCCGTTTTTTTAATGTCGGTAAGAAGGTTCAAAAGTCAAAATTAGGTACAGATTTAATGGCGCATCTTGTGATGAATTTTTTTCCAGTTTATTTGAAAATAGGATTTGATTTGGTTCGAGATTTTTTGCTGAAAAAAATTGTTTTAATGTGCAAAATACGACATTTACTCTCCATTGTATATCATAGACAGTTTCTGGTTTATCAACGTCGTACTTTGAAATTTTACATTATTACAAAAAAAAATTTTAATTTGAAGTTTTTGAGATAGATTTAAAATTTATTTTTTTTTTGAAATTCGTAAAATTGATCTTTCAAACACATTTTTGTATCGAATGATGGGCAAAAAAATATATAAAATAATAGTTGAAAATGATCAAAAGTCAAAGACGTATACTTATATATAGACTATAATTTTGTAGTTTCAGTGAGCTTTAAAATATTTTTTTCTTATCAAAATATATAACTTATATCCCTTTAGAAAAAAGGTTGTTATTTTTTAGTTTGGTCTAGTACATGATTGTGTGCAAAAGTACAATAATACTGTATTGAACTTAAATTCTGATTGAGTACTTAATGTTAATTATGTCCGCCCCTAGGGCGGAAATTAATTATCATTAAGTACTTCAATCAGAATTTAGATCATAAGTATTAATTGGCTTTTGCCCATTATATACTGACGGGCCTGAAAGTGTAACAATAAGGAATCGAACAATAATGAAGGTGGAACATTTCTAGGAAGGAGGGCTGGATTTAAGGGGTTATGTAATAATTTTTGAATTTACAAGGCTTCGTACAGCTGAACACAATAAAGATAAGACCATTACGAAACATAGATTGGAAGATCTATCCTTGAAATAACAAATTCATTTAAAATCTGGTACAACTTTAGCCAACCATGCTGGTCAACCGAAGTTAAAGACGAGTAGTTGTTTTTTAAAACACGTTTTAGAGCTTATAGATTGGAAAAGTTTTGAGATTTCGATGAGAAGCAGCAAAATTGTCTTAATTTTAGTGACTGGATTTGTTTTTTATTTTTTTTTCAGAGGCTGGCAATAGGGGTCGATTGTGCCGTTAAAGGTTTTTTTTGACTTTTTTGATATAAGGCTGTTTCGTAGAATAAATCTAAATTTCATTTAGGGATATTAAGAAAGTACTTTAATTGTTGATAATTATTGAATGGGAAGTAGTTTTTAAAATTAGAATATTTAAGCTTTAAATACAAAATAAAATGCGCTGAATTGAATATTATATATAAGAAGTTAATTTTTGATGAAAATTTCGGAATATTTTGAAAAGTTTCGCGATTGTAAAAAAAAATTAAATTTATGTTGCATTTCCCACATAAAACCAGTGAAAACTGCAATTATGATTTAATATTATCTTTTTTAATCTCTGATGTCTAATTAGTGTGCTGATAACTAACAAATTTATAAATGAAATTTATTACACTTGGTTTGACCGATGGAGTGCCATTCGCGCACAGAATTTTTAAAACTTTTATTAAATACAAATGAAATGACATTTCGGTGGTGCAATTGCCGGGCTTATTGATACACTTCGACGTTAATTTGAAAATTTGCTAAGCGAGGTCAAATCTAATTTCCTCAGGAAATAAATGTTGAATTACGTCACGAAAAGTTACAAGAACATTCCGCTGAAAAGCAATATGTCGAATGAAATTCATTAGCAGTTTTCTCAAAAATGGCGAATAATTCCCAGTTAATATGGCTAGGAATTACATTTATGAGCATTTTTCAGATTAAGAGGGTTGTATCGGGGTGAAAAATGATTTCGAAAGTAAAGAAATACCACTGACTCTACCTTATCCGAACGTTTTTGGTCGAGATGAGAAAATAAATAAGACTGAAGGCCTATATACCCGTTATGTTCTTTTATTTGGGCTCACAAAAGCGGTCTAGTGAATAAGTGTCTAGTGAATAATACAAATAAAATTGGTCCAATCAGACCATTGCTTCTACATTGTTCCGATTCAGATTTTTAATGTTTATATTCATTATATACATTGTGCTCAGTTTGAGCTATCTAACGAACTGAATCGGATAAACTCGTTTTCAAACGCGTCCTTTTCCCCTCCGTATTTGATGGACAAAATTTAGGCCAGATGGCAATAAAGGGATATAGACGTCTAGCCTTATCCGATACGTTGTACCTTATCCGCAACGAGTTTTTGAGCTTTTAGTCAAGAATAAATTTTTCCGAAATAATTTCTTATAAGATAAAGAAATGCGCGAGCTTTTTGTTGATAATTTTATGGATATTTCAGCGTTGATCCAAATACACAACTTCAATTGAATGAGCTTGACCCGTAAACAAACCCAAGCTTGTTGAACCTATCGAAGAAAATTCAGGTTCAATTTTAAGTTTTGACATCTCAACTGTGAAATCAAATTTATATTTTCCGATCTAAATGCGCAGCTTACAAATCTCGATGACCTTGTAGCAGCAGGGTTCGGCATAATACATGTAGGTGAAACTTTGTTTTCGCTGAAACCTTCACCTATACGCCGAATTTTCACACTATTGCCGGATTTCACCTATACGCCGGACGTCGGGGAAGATACGCTCTAATTGGTCATTAAAACAAAGACGTAGAATTTATAATTTAGTTAAAGCGGCAGTCAGAGTAACGAATTTAGGGTTATTTTTGGTCAACTTTTCATCAACAAAATGCAAAAGTAAATGTTTTGGAAACCTCAGAAACAACTTTTTTGAATAATTGATTCACGCAGTAATTCGAATTTAGGTTCTAGAATATATTTATTTAATTTTTTCAACAAAATATATCAAATAAAGATTTATAAAGCGACTGGGGCCGTTATTTGCCCCCTGTATGATTCGTATCATGCGGAGATTTAATATTCTAGAAACCAATTTACTAGGAATGGAAATAAATTGTGACATTAATGACACCACTACAAAGAAATAGTGTAAGACTGTAGTTGCCCTGCACTTATTATAGCAAAAATATTTCCAGAAATTTCTCAACTTGATTTTCAAACAACAAAATATAAATAGTTATCGTGAACAAAATGGCGTTTAAAAAAATTGATGGGATTTATTTGAACAAAAAATTTGTGCAAATTTTTTAGACAAATCACACTGTACTAGATTGATAAAATTAAAAGTTAAAACGTTAATTAATTTAATGGTTTTTCATTTATAAAAATTTCTGAAATATGCTTTATTTTTGGCTTTTCGAATAACGCCCTATCTTTTTGCCTGAGAAGTTTTTGAAAAAAACCCTATCTTTTGCCTTTCACCTATACGCCGGACGTCAGGAAGAAAAAGTTTTTATTTTCAGATGCGTGTGCGATTGCGGAGGCTTTACGTAGGTTTTTGTGTAGGTTTCACCTATACGGCCGGACCCTGCTGTAATAGTTGAAGCTCACATTTTCCGAAAAAAAGCGGGTTGTAAGCTTTGTAAGCGGTTTGTAAGTACTGACCCACTGTACTTATAAATTTTCCAAGAAAGATACAGCCTGCATTTTCTTGTAACTGCGTTATAGACAGTTATTCTGAATATTGTGACCAATCACCGTCAATTATTTTTTCGACATGAAAAACGCAGTTAATGAGAGAAACTCAGGCTGTAGTTTGGAAATCTAAATAAAAAAATGTAATCATATTGATTTCAAGACATGTTTGACAAACCGGTTACCGGTAAATCAGCCGCTATCAGAAACAAATTATCTCTACTTATATTTTCACTTAATTTGATTTTGTTTCTGATTTCTTCCAAGACCATGTTTAAAAAATAGTTTCATGCTGATGAATATACCCGTTATTCACAGCTTTTGTTAATATTCCCGGCCTTCTTACTTAAAAGCACACTACGTTTCCTAATCAGGGCCGGGATAGTTAACAAAAGTGTTAAAAAGGAGGATATGATTCACACGTTAATTGAAAAAATAAATTATTTTTGAAATTTTCATTGAACAAAATTTGAAGCACCATCTTTCAACTGATTTCGAATACTAAAATATATTTAGGTTTCTGCAGAAAACGGAAGTTTATCGAAGATTTCAGCCTTGAGGGTATATTCACAACATGAATTACTGCGGAAAACTGGGGACTGAGGCTGAAAACTAGAAATCAATGATCAAATTCCGAAAAACTCGTAACTGAAATGTCTAAACGGAAGAAAATGGAAAAAAGGCAAAGATTTTCACAGCAAGCACTTCAACTGTTGATTCGCAACAGAGGTTACAAATCCTACACACCGTCTAGCCGCAGATTTGAATAAAATAACTTTTCAATTGTTATTTTGTTAATAATAATGATTTTTTCACTATTATGTCACTTTCTGTTAATAATGCGATGCCCAAGAAACCAGTGCTGCATTTTGAAAGCTTGGAGAAAGTATCATTTTGATTCATAAAAATTATGTTTTTGATTAAGTACAAAATTATAATTTTTCCATTTAATTACGCAAAAATATTTTTTTCCATTAAATATTTTTCCATTTTCTCAACAAAAACAATACTTTTTATTCCATTTAAATGGTTAAAAAAAAAGTTTTTAAGTCCAAAAATACGTAATGGAGATAAAGCAAAACGAGTGATTAAATCTCATAAAGTCTATCAAAAATAGGGCCACTTAATGATGTTAAAGTAGTAATGATTTAACTCCATAAAGTAGTTTAGTATATAATGTACGTTAAGTAGTACGAATGTACTAGATCAAACTAGGAAATAACAACCTTCTTTCCTCAAGGATATATTATTATAATAATTATATTAATAATTTTATAAGTTATATATTTTGATAAGAAACAATATTTAAAGCTCACTGAAACTCTTGTGAATAATTAAAATAATTTTGGGCAAAAACGTCCAAATTTGTTTCTTTGGCATAAAAACAGGTTTATTTTAAACGAAGAAAATTTCCTTGGATTTGTAAAATTGAAAATTAAAATTATCAGAAATTATAATAAATGTTTGAGCTCAAATATTTTTCATAATGACCGTTTTGTGAAAATGATAGTTTTCTTCTCGAGACAAACTTTAAATTTTATCAACAATATAGTCCACAAAAAGGTTCGGTGCAACTGCTCAGATTTAAATCTCTAATTGTTTTTCCTGTGCTCAAAAAATGTTTTTTGAATTTAAAAGTTTAAAAAACAGTATTTTGAGCCTCATGTTTCTCAGCAAGTTTGCAAAAATTAAGTTTTTACTTCAACCCTTTAATTTGATAATATTACGTTTAAATTCTGGACAAAATAGCCAGAAAGTCCATTTTCGAAAGCTTCCGGTCACTTCCGTGTTTTTTAACTCCAAGGTTTATAAATGCTATAATTTTCAAAAATTTAAATTTATTCCACATAAGATTTAAAAGAAGCCTTTAATTTCACAAATAATCAGTTGAGGGAGATGAAAAAAGTCGCTTCTTTCCGGTAGAAAAATTGGATAGACAATTTTCAGCATAAAGGTTCTTCAGGTTCGAGAGTCTTGAATCGATACCCAAAAAACTAAATACAGGGAGAGGGCCTGTCAGGCCCGGCCTGTCAGGCCCGGCCTGAGTTTTTTTGTCGGAAAAATTATTGGGTACTAACGGCCATATTGGGAATTTCGACGATATATGGGGGAAGAAACAAAGTTTGTTGTTCCAAAAATGAAAACACGTAGGTGGTCGTGCGCCACGGATTACTGCGTCACGGAAGAATAGAATGCGGTATTTTATGGCGTTAAGCACGTATGCGTATTTCTCTAATTATACAATTGGAGAAAATACAAATGTGTATCATTCAGTCGTAATGAAGTCTTTATTTGAAAAGTTTTCAAATATTATAAGGATTTTGCAATAGTTTCAAATTAACTGATGCAGAAAAATGCGTAGAAATACATACTATATCAAACTCACTCAAACAAAAATTCGAAAAAGTAAATTTGGGAAATTCAATTTGGAAAATGACGTCATTCATGAGAACTCAAAGAAACTTGTGATAAAAACAGCAATCTCCCACGAAATTCAGCGATATTGGCACTTTCTGCGGTATGGCACAAGAACAATTACAACTGAAAATTGGGAAATCGCGTATGTTTTTTCGTCGAAATAACACCTTCCTCTGTAATTTCACACATACAATGTCCGATTGTTCATAAATTCAGCAAAAACACTTACTAATCGTGAAATTTAGCATTTAATTATGTCTTAAAAAATCATACCTGATGGTCGCAAATGTACAAGAAACAGAAGTATTTCTGAAAAGATAGGTAAAAAATTGAGATAGGGATAGAAAATTCGGTCGGAGATGATCCCTTTCACAACCCTGCTTAAGGGGGTTGTGGGTGTAGAATGTTGGAATTGCTGGGGATGGTTGCAGCGATGTGGCAGATTATTAACTTTTTCGGAGTGATTTATGAAAAAAATGTAAAAAATTTTATTTTTACTTTTTTATCTTCAACAAAAGTGTTCATTCTTGCAAACGTTTATATTTTTATCCCTAACATACTTCAGTATCTGTAAAAATATCAAAAAACCACTTTTCATTATAACTCCATTTCCAACTTGACCCGATGTGAGATTTATTTTTGAAGGCGATATTTATAAAACTTCAGCATTCGAGTGTTATGCGCTTAATAAGGTGGGAGAATCATTATCAAATTGAAAACATTTCCTCAGTATTGAAAGTTTTTTCCAATTGAAAAAGAGCAGAAAAAACAGCTTTTTAGGAAAAAAATTGACCTTCAATTTGCATTAAATTTTAAAAAACTTCCTGGACTTTGAAATAGAAAAGTAGCTTATAACACCCGAAATCAAATTGAGATTTTTGAAAAATAATAAAATTTATAAAAATTACGTGCCAAATGGCACCAACCGGTGTCACAAGCAAGTGTTGTCAATTTTCATCAGTAGTTCAGAAAGGATTTTCGATTGGACCCTTTCCATCGGTTGAAATACGGAAATCAAATAGATATCAGAAAAAAACAACTGATTCGGCCTGATTTTTCAAGAATAATTCAAAAAAGCATCAATAAAAAATTTTGGACTTGATTTGCGAAAATTTTCATAATATTTCTAAAAAAGTCGACAAAAAAATGACAAATGAACATGTTTATGATTTTTAAACAGCATTCAGAAAATATGTAAACATGCATGAAGAAAGTTAAAGTGTCTATTTTTTTCGTTTTATTCACAGATTTAGGGAAAAAAACAAAAAAATTTGGGTGAAAAAATGCATGAAATTTTAATAATGTTTTGAATTTTTTTGGAAAATTTACGAATTCAAAAATAAAAGTTCGAACTCAAATCTTTCCAGTAAACTTTTAGATAAAAAATATATTAATGAGCTGATATTACATTTATTTTGGTTCAGCTAACGATAATAAGCACAAAAAATAACAACTAATTATTTTCGTAAGTTAAATTGACGCCAGTCTGCCACATCGCTTGCTACCCCTAAAATGTACCAATTTTTCATTTTTATAATTAATTAGAAGTTAATTGTGCAAATTAAAATAAAAAAAGGGATTATCTTTTAATTTTGTAAGGAAAAGTATGTGGTTTGCCCCGTGCGTCAAATTTACTACACATTGTTAGATTTTGTAATGCTTTCCGATTTTGTGGTTATTTATGAATAAATATAATTGATGGGTCAATTCTCAGGAATTCAAAAATAACTCTCAAAAATGTCTAATACAGTCCCTGACTTCCCAAAAAATATTTTCGGAGCGTCATTTTTTGGCGCGCCGAATATCCGGAACAGACCCCTGATGAGTTTCCCTTATTTTTAATTTCAAGAATTTTGGTGAGTTTCTAAAATTTTCTCATCAGACCTGGAAATGCATTATTTGGATGCAATTTTTTGTTTTAATGCAGTTATGAACAGATACTGGCACCAAGATAATGTATCTACAAATATACTTACCTACGTGTGCATTTTTTTGGAGGGAAAAACTTCTTGCATTATAATTATTGACACTCGCGCACCCGGTGTTGAAAAAAAAAAGAGGGGCTATTTTTTGGGCATTATTGAGAAATCGATATATTTTTGATCTAACGTGACGACCAAAAAAATTTTTAATAATTTTTTTGTCCCACTCATTAATTTCTATTAGTCATATTAATGTATGGACACCTTGGACTATGTGTGTGTGTTCTGAACACATCTTTCGTGCAGTGAGGGTAGGACGTCTCGTGCAGGTGGGGTGTTAAAGTGCAAAAAAATTCCGCAAAAAAAAATATGCACTTTAAAGGGGATGCCACTTTAAGGGGTCAGGGACTGGTTAGTCGATTTTTTTAATTATCTTCCTGGACAATTTATTGGACTACGGGGGGCGTACAAGCCTATTCATGTAATCTCCTTTATTAGCCCAAGGTGAAATAGAAACACTTTCTCGCTGTTAAAAACTAGGAAATTTCTTTCGGTTATTTGATGTTTTAAAACTGAACTTCATTAAATGCGTAGTTTACCAAGAAACGTTGCCAAAAGCATGTCTTTAAATTATACGCTTAATTACCTGTTTAAATTATATCTTTCACAAAAAAACAGTAATTTATATTTTATTTAAAGCAATAATAAAATTGTATGCATGCGTTTTTAACTAAGTTTTGCAAAAATCAAGGTTTCGAATGCTGTTTAAAAAATATCATTGCATTTCAAATATATCGAAGATTGGAAATCCCTATGACTCCATTTTTGCGTTGTGATGCGACCAGATGAGGAACTTAACCAACTATTACAACTTGACCAATTATGGGCTTCCAATAAGTTCAACGGCGAACGGCGAAAGTAGAAGGTTTATTGATCTCAAGCTTAGATATGACGCTTCCTCAAGGTTTTTCTGGAAAAATTGATACAAAGCATCGGGCATGTTTTTTTTATTCATCAACTTTATAACGACCAATTTATTAAAGTAAATAAGGCCACAGATTGTTAAACATTGATTTATCGATTTAAAGTTAATAGATTACGTTCAATTTGGTGTGATCTATTTGCCGGTAATCAATAAGTCACTCCCGGTTGAACTTATTAATTTTTGAACTCCGCGTGTAGTTGTTAAGATATAAATAAAAAAAACACAAAATGAATGTTGAAAAAAAAAATTATTTTTTTCCAGTGCTTAAAAACAGGTCATAATTTGACCGAATTTGAAAAAACACAACAATTTTTGTATTAAAATGTTCCAGTGCACTACACGTTTTTGATTTTAGTAATTTCGGTTTTTGATACAACGTAAAATTTCTAAGCGTGATTTTCAGAAAATTAAAGATGTTTTCGGTACAAGGCAATAGTTCCTATGCCCTGCATAGACATGCTGCATAGTTTTTTTTGCATGAACTACTTTTATCGTGACAGTGCTAAAAGCTATATATTGGATACAGCATGAGTTATGCTGCATAAAAAACATCACGTGACGCAATAATCAAGCAAAATTATAATTTCTGCACTATAGTAGTTTTTTAAACAATAAATTGACAAATAAAGTTCATAAACCGAATATTTAGTTTATTCTTGTTGAGAACAATTCAATGTGATTCACTTTATTGAAGGCTTTGGAGCCTCCACAAAAGTTTTTTTTTAAGACTTCAAAGGATAATTGTTTTTAATCGTCACATTACTTACGGGTGATAGCTGTCGTACTGTTTAAGCTTACTTCTTTGAGGTCTATAAATAGCACAAAAATTGCTAGAAAACGATGAAAAAGCATAAAATGATTTTAAAAAATTTATTAAAATTCGAAATTTTTCATTTTTTCGAAATTTTCTGAGTTGATTTTTCTTCAGCAAAACATAAAAACCAAGTTCTAACCAAAAAAACTCGGAAATATCGAAAACAGCTGCCAAGCTGGATTTTCTTCTCGGCACCATCTAAGCTTTAATTTCATTTTGCTATTTTTCGACAAATCGACAACTTTCATTTCTTCCGAGTTTCCACTTCCGGTTCAATAAGATGCGACTCTAGAATCAAAATTCAAAAATCAGTTACCTTAAAAAGTTATCAATAATATTTTTTCCGTCTTTCCTCTGATTTTAAACTGCATTATGAATTTGACCCCTCGGAGGAGTAGTAGGTTACATTGGAAGAGAAAAACTTTTGAAATAAGGCGGTTTTTAGCAGTTCTAAGAAATACAAGTCAGAATTCAAAAATGTCTGTCTTCGCCCAAATTTACGAGAATAATTTATTCCTTGGTCATGCCAAGTTTGCAGTAGAATCCTATGCGAGGCTCTTAGAACGCAATAGTACTTGAAAAATTTTGATTGGACATTCTAAACTCGGCCCACATAGTGGTCCCCAGGTCAGCCAAAAATTATTCTGACACATTATTTTTGTAGATTAAGGATATATCTACAAATGGCTATTCTCAAAAGTTTTGAAGCAGTTTTGTTTATTTGTAAGTGGAGGTGATTAAAGTTACAATTTTACAACCGCTTACCCCTTAATCCTATAAAATTACATATAATTTACCGGTAAAAAGCCTCTAAAATGAATTGAGCATACTTCAGAGCTGGATTTTAAATTATAAGTTATCTTGGGTTTAAAATATCACTGCTTTATTCGGGTTTACTGTAGAATATTTGATATTTGAATGTTTTTAAAACTGTTTTTTTTATGAACTGTCGAATATTTTGGAACAAATTCCCAAACTTGCGAATTTCAAATTTGCGTATTTCTAGAAACTTTATGAGTTACTGTTTTAATTTTGAAAACTTGAATAAAATCCAGACTTTGAAATGCTATAACATCACAAGTAAAAACGAACGTCAGAAGATATAAATGAAGAAATTATTTCCAAACTGATTTTTATCGACCGTTGTGACGGCCCGTTTTGTTAGTTTGGTTTGACCCGTTGATGTATAAACATACAAGCACATTTAAATGTACATTAATACTTGGTTATCCTTTTTTTTTTTTTTGTTTTGTTTTTTTCGAGTTGCCAACCAAGACAAAGCACACTTTTTTCTTTTTTTTTCTTTTTGCCCTTTTTTTTTTCTTTGTTCTTTTTCACAATATTTTTTTTTTTTTTTTTTTATTTTTTTTTCCTGTTTAATAATAAGTGGAAATTGCATAGCAACTGATTTGTGTGTATAATACTTTTGGCCCTCAATAGTTGGGGAGTTCGTATTTTTAGAGGGTTAATTAATTTTTGGCTCTCCAATAGGTTTGAATGGGGTAGTTTTCATATTTAGAGGTTAATAATTTTTATTACCGATTATCATTAACATTATTATTAATAATAATCAATTATTATTTAGGTATCCTCGTCAAAAAATTTCATTATTGTGCATTATTAACTGTAATGATATTTTAATCTGATTAAGTTTATAAAAAAAAATTACTTTTGAAAAATGAATGATAAATTCGAAACATGTATTTGGGCTTTACCAGTTTGATATTAATAAATTGGCCAAAAATGACGCAATGAGCTTAGTCTAAGATTTTTTTGAGATTCAAGTTCGGCCGCAAGGGGCCTCAAAGACCAAATCATAAAAACCTATCTCCTCGCTTAAATTAACACTGCGATCAACTCAATTTTTCGGCTATGGCCTAGAGTACAAAAAAATTATCTTAAAGCGTTTTTAACTTTATGTTTGAGGGTTATCTACTTGTATTTATCAAAAAAATTCCGTACAAGCAAATTTAGATAGTTCATTTAAATGAACGCATAGGCAAAAAATAAGGCTTGCTTCCCATCATTTCTTGCAAAATTACGATTTTTAAACATGTGAAATTTTGACAAATTTTTTTTTGAAATAATTTTGGTTTCACGCGATACAAAAATAGAATAATTCTTAGAAGCAGATGTTTACAATTAGTTAATTTAGCAGCCTTATAACAAAGCATATATAGGAGAGCATAATTTTCAACAAAGTCCATTTTATATATTTTTGTACTCTAGCCTAGCCAAAAAATTTGGGGTGTATTCCATGTTTATTACGGAGGAGATAGGTTTTTAGATTGCGTCTTTGAGGCTTTTGTTTAGTAAAGTTTCTCAACTTAAGTCAAATCTATTTGCGGACGACTTACCCCCTTTATAATGGGTGTGATTCGTTATTTGCACAACCTTAAAAAATTAGTATAAAAGAAGGTTTTGGCCTTTTTATTGAATTCAGCGTCTTTTGTTTTAGTATTCGATATAATTATTTTTGGATAGTTGATTTAGTTTAGTCATGAGTAGAAAATAAAGAATTTGATGAAAAATATGTGTAGAAGCAACTGCGACTGAGTACGCCGACGCGTTGTCTAGATATTTCGCCCCCTCCATCTTAAACTTACCTGACTGATAATAAGGCCAAAAACGTCTTCTATTCTATAGCATATAATTTTTTTTTGGGGCATACTACGCATGCCCCAAGCAATTATTTAACATAAACATAATTGTCATTCCTGTATTCCAAGTGGGGTGATATCGCCGCATTTGCCGATATCGCCCGAAATTCTTTGTGCTAAAAACCTTACGCATTTGGCCAAAAAAATTCCTGCGAAATATACGCCTCAGTAAAAACAAAAAACTTCCGGCAATATTGAGCCCCTCCCTGTATAGATATTGATATTTTATTTTGAAACTTGACGTTCCGCTTCTGGAACAAATTTTATCAATTTTAGTTTTTATTTATTTTTACATGTATTGATTCTATGGATAATGTCAGAAATTATTTCATAAAACGGTCTCATAAAATTGGTTCAACTTCTTTGTTTTGCTCAAAGTCGAAAATTTGAACAATCCGCAGTTATTTTAAAGTACATAGATCCTGGGCGACAAGATAGGATTCAGCATGTTTAAAAACCAAATATCGAGAAAAAACCGATTAAAAAATTCTCAGAACATATTTTATTGAAATAATATAATCCTTGTGAAAATTTTTATGTATTGGTTAAATTAACAATTCGTTGATCTTTGACATTGATTAATTTCATGATTTTTGTTTCTTGTGGTCAACATCAAGGACCTACAGATTATGAATTCTCCATTTTGTCGTCGATATTGAAAAAAAAATGAAACATCTACGAGCATTTTAAAAAATGATGATTTGACTTGAAAAATACATTCGTTTATAATTGAAAGAGCAAAAACAGATTATAAATGCTGACTCTTCAATTTGCCTGTTCAGGCTTCTGATCCACTGTAGTTTATTTTAAAAAAAAAATCTTTGATCTTTTTGACACGGCGATAAAGCATGATTTCAGAAATTGGATGCTTGATTTCCGTGTTTTTTTATCAGGGATGCTGCTTATTTATTATTTTGGGCAGTATGAGGGATTACGACCCTCGAAAGTCCATTTGAGCATGATTTGTCTGGTTTAATCNAATAAGTCCATACGATATAATTTCTTTGTTGGTGAAGTAGTTGCAGGAATCATGTTTTTGACGCGTGGTGTCTCTCGCGTCATTCCCCCACCTGGCTCGAGCCAAAAATAACGCAATATGATTGGTTGAAAATATTATTTCATCACTTTTAAGATTAAATTATTGTTATTGATGGATACTAGAAAAAATATAAACTATTTTGTTCCACTCATGCATTTTTTACACCCACAGCCCCCTTAAGTGGGTAGCAGCGATGTGGCAGATTTGTAACTTTTTTCGAAGTGATTTATGAAAAAAAAATGTAAAAAATTTTATTTTTATCTTCAACAAAAGTGTTCATTCTTGCAAACTTTTTTTTATTCATCAACTTTATAACGCAATTATTAAAGTAAATAAGCCCACAGATTGTTAAACATTGATTTTATCGATTTTAAAGTTATAATACGTTCATTTTTGGTGTGATCTATTTGCGGTAAAATCATAAGTCACCCGGGTTGAACTTATTTAATTTTTGAACTCCGCGTTAGTTGTTAAGATATAAATACAAAAAAACACAAAATAAATGTTGAAAAAAAATATTTTTTTCAGTGCTAAAACAGGTCATAATTTGACCAAAATTTGAAAACACACAAATTTTTGTATCAAATGTTCCAGTGCACTACAGTTTTGATTTTTAGTAATTCGGTTTTGATACAAACGTAAAATTTCTAAGCGTGATTTTCAGAAAATTAAAGATGTTTTTGGTACAGCATAGTCTATGCTGCATAGACATGCTGCATAGTTTTTCTTCACTATATATTGGATACAGCATGAGTTATGCTGCATAAAAAACAATACGTGACAGCATAATCAAGTAATATAATTCTGCACTATAGTTTTTTTTAAACAATAAAATTGACATAATAAAGTTCATAAACCGAATATTTAGTTTATCTTTTTGAAGCAACATCATGTGATTCACGTTTATTTGAGGCTTTGGAGCCTCCACAAAAGTTTTTTTTGGAGCTTCCAAAGGATAATTGTTTTTATTCGTCACATTACTTACGGGGTAGCTGTCGTACTGTTTTAAGGTTACTTTGAGGTCTATAAATAGCACAAAATTGCTAGAAAACGATGAAAAAGCATAAACTGATTAAAAAATTTATTAAAAATTCGAAATTTTCACTTTTTTTAAAATTTTTCTGAGTGATTTTCTCAGCAAAACATAAAAACACAAGTGTCTACCAAAAAAACTCGAAATATCAAAAAGCTGCAAGCTGATTTTCTTCTCGGCACCATCTAAGCTTTAATTTCATGCTATTTTCGACCAAATCCGACAACTTTCATTCTCCGAGTGTCCACTTCCGGTTCAATAAAATGCGATTCTCTAGAATTCAAAAAATCAAAAATCAGTTACCCTTAAAAAAGTTACCAAATAATATTTTTCCGTCTTTCCTCTGATTTAAACTGCATTATGAAATTTGACCCCCAAAGAGTAGTGGTACTATGAAGAGCAAAAACCTTGAAATAAGGCGGTTTTTAGCAGTTCTAGAAATACAAGTCAGAAATTCAAAAATGTGTTTCGCCCAAATTACGAGAATAATTTATTGTTTCCTTGGTTCATGCCAAGTTTGAGTAGAATCCTATGCGAGCTCTAGAACGAGTAGTACTTTGAAATTTGATTGGACATTCTAAAACTCGCCGCATAGTGGTCCCCAAGGTCAGCCAAAAATTATTCTGACACATTATTTTTGTAGATTAAGGATATATCTACCAAATGGCTATTCTGAAAAGTTTTGAAGCAGTTTTGTATTCTGGTAAAGTGGAGTATAAGGGTACAATTTTACAACCGCTACCCCCTTAATCTAAAAAATTACATATAATTTACCGGTAAAAGCCTCTTAAAATGAATTGAGCATAACTTCAGAGTGAAGTTAAAATATAAGTTATCTTGGGTTTAAAATATCACTGCTTATTCGGGTTTAACTTAGAATATTGATATTTGAATGTTTTTAAAACTGTTTTTTTATGAACTGTCGAATATTTGAACAAATTCCAAACTGCGAATTTCAAATTTGCGTATTTCTAGAAACTTTATGAGTTACTGTTTTAATTTTGAACTTGATAAAATCCAGACCTTTGAAAATGCTATAACATCACAAGTAAAAACGAAACGTCAGAAGATATAAATGAGAATTAATTCCAAACTGTTTTTTATCGACGTGGTGACGCCCGTTTTGTTAGTTGGTTTGACCCGTGATGATATAAACATACAAGCACATAAATTACATAATACTTGGTTAGTGTTTAAATAAGAAGTGGAAATCATAGCAATGATTTTATGTATAATACTTTTTGGCCCTCAATAGTAGGGGTAGTTCGTATTTTTAGAGGTTAATAATTTTTGGCCCTCAATAGTTGAATGGGGTAGTTCGTATTTTTAGAGGTTAATAATTTTTATGACCGATTATCATTAACAATTATTATTAATAATAATCAATTATTATTTAGTATCCTCGTCAAAAAAATTTCATTATTAGTGCATAATTAACTGTAATTGATAATTTTAATTGATAATTATAGAAAAATTACTTTGAAAATGAATGAATAAATTCGAAACATGTATTTGGCTTCACAGTTGAGACCATACTAAATTGGCCAAAAATGACAATGAGCTTAGTCTAAAATTTTTTTGATATCAAGTTCAGCCGCTAAGGGGCCTCAAAGACCAAATCTTAAAAACCTATCTCCGCCTTAAATAAAGACTAGATCAACTCAATTTTTCGGCTATGGCTGGAGTACAAAAATATCTTAAAGCGTTTTTAACTTTATTTTGAGGGTTATCTACTGTATTTATCAAAACAAAATTCCGTACAAGCAAATTTAGATAGTCATTAAATGAACGCATAGGCAAAAAATAAGCTTGCTCCCACTCATTTTCTTGCAAAATTACGATTTTTAACATGTGAAATTTTGACAACATTTTTTTTTTGAAATAATTTTTTTTTCCCGCGATACAAAATAGAATAATTCTAGAAGCAGATGCACAATTATTTAATTTTGCAGCCTTAATTACAAAGCATATATAGGAGAGCATAAATTTTCACAAAGTCGATTTTAGATATTTTTGTACTCTAGCCATAGCCAAAAATTTGGATTGATTCCATGTTTATTTACGGAGGAGATAGGTTTTTAAGATTTTGTCTTTGAGGCCCTTTTTTTAGTATAGTCTCAACTTCAAAGTCAAATCTATTTGCGACGACTACCCCCTTGATAATTGTGATTTGTTATTTGCACAACCTTAAAAAATAAGTATAAAAAGAACGTTTTGGCCTTTTTTGATTGAATTCAGGCGCCTTTTTTGTTTTAGTATTGATATAATTATTTTTGGATAGTTGATTAGTTTGTCTGAGTAGAAAATAAGATTGAATGAAAATATGTGTAGAAGCAACTGCGACTGATTACGCGACGCGTTGTCTAGATATTTCGCTCCTCTAACTTACCTGACTGATAATAAGGCCAAAACGTTCTATTTATAGAATATAATTTTTTTGGGCATACTACGCATGCCCCAAGCAATTATATAACATAAAATAATTGTCATTCCTAATTCCAAGTGGGGTGATATCGCCGCATTTGCCGATATCGCCGAAATTTTTTGCTGAATACCTACGCAATTTGGCAAAAAAAATTCCTGCGATATACGCCCTCAGTACAAAAGCAAAAAACTTCCGGCAATATTGAGCCCCTCCCTGTATAGATAATTGATATTTTATTTTTGAAACTTGACGTTCCGGCATTCTGGAACCAAATTTTTTATCAATTTTAGTTTTTATTTATTTTTATTACATGTATTGATTCTTATTGATAATTGTCAGAAATTATTCATAACGGTCTCATAAAATTGGTTCAACTTCTTTGTGCTCAAAATCGAAAATTTGAACAATCCGCAGTTATTAAAGTCAAGAATCTGGCGACAAGATAGGATCAGCATTTTAAAAACCAAATATCGAGCCGATTAAAAAATTCTCAGACATATTTTATTGAAATAATTAATCCTGTGAAAATTTTTATGTATTGTTAAATTACAATAACGTTGATCTTTGAATGATTAATTTCATGAGTTTTGTTTCTTGTGGTCAACATCAAGACCTACAGATTATGAATTCTCATTTTGATCGTCGAATGAAAAATGAAATCATCTACGAGCATTCTTAAAAAATGAGGATTTGACTGAAAAATACATTGTTTAAATTGAAGAGCAAAAAACAGATTATAAATCTGGACTCTTCAAATTTGTTCAGGCTTATCCACTGTAGTTTATTTAAAAAAAAAATGATCTTTTGAACGGCGATAAGCCATATTCAGAAAATTGAGTTGATTCGGTTTTTTATTCAGGAGATGCTTATTTACTATTTTGTCATATGGATTACCGACCCTCAGAGTCCATTTGAGCATAAGCATTTGATTGGTTTAATCTGACCAATGAAATCGGCCTATTATTCAATCCAGGGTTTTGATTGGTTGCTAAAATCTTGCGTTGTTTGTATCATTCAAATATTGCTGCTCTGTACTCTGAGGGTCGGTTATCCATATAGCGCCCACTCATGACCCTAGGTGGCTATAAAATTTGTTTTAATATTAACATATCTAAAAAGCGGATTTTGGTCACATAAAACAGGGTCGCTGAATAGTCAGACAAAAATTTTTTGAAAATTTACATCGCCGAAAAATACCTTATGTTTTGAATTTCCAGATTCATAGAATATTTTTCGGGTACTTATTATTCGCTTGATAGGTCTAGCATCACTTATGTTTTATTGCAAACGTATTCATAGGATTTTCATAACTAATTTAAAACTGTGATGAGCAAAAATTATTTTTCCTGTCATAAAGTGTAGGTTGCCAAGTTTCAGATAGAAGATTCCAAATTGGCATTAGTTTACGTAAGTGAAAATAGGTGATTATCATAGTCAGTAAATTATTTTATTTTTTAAGTACAAATTTCAACGTCCAAGTGCAAAAAAAGGGTGTTGGCTTATCCCAGTATTGTGGGTTAAAATTTTTGGACGTAATTTACCAAATTTATCGAAAAATAAAACCAGCATGTCATATTTTTGCTCGCAATCCTAGTAAATTGCACGAAACTGATTGACACCGTTTATTGGTCAATGATAACTTTTATTTAAACCAATCAAAATCGAGCTAAAACCATAAAATTTGAAAAGTTAAAAACAATCGTTTTTTCAAATAACACATTTTTCACACTTTTTGATTTCTGAAAAATTTATAACTCTGAATTTTTTTTTCGAGACCACGGGCAGCATATTCTGTAACCAAAAATAATAATAAATTATTCAAAAATGTACAACGCGAAAATAGTTTCGATACTAAAATAATAGCTAAAATTTGCCGCATATCCCTTTATCACCTTTTGGTTAGAATGCGTAGCCACAACGTTAAAATCACACGTTAAAAGGAGTAGTGGCTACGCATTCTAACCAAAAGGTGATAAAGGGATATTTGATAAACATAAATTCTTTGATTTTAAATCCTTTTTTTTGTTTTTTTCGGTGGCTTATTTTAAAAAAGGTAAACGCTTGTTTGTAAAAAGTAACCAGGTTACTAGCCAGCAACCTGTGTACAAAAGTAAACTTTAATTCTTAGGAGTTCGAAAAAAATAGTTTGAACCCATGATGAGCCTAAGGCCAAGCTTATGTAAAAGTTGATTTTAAGATTAAAAGTGGTTATTTGGGACCACAGATTAAATAATATAAGCAGATTTGAAATATACCAAATCGAGTTCACCGAATCAAGTTTACCAAATCGAGGCTTAGACTCTGCAGTTGTGTCCCAGCTTCGATTTTTGAACTCGATACAAACTTTAAACAGAGATTGAAAAATGGACCAAATGTTTTTCGGACTTCCGGTTTTTCGGCCTCAGTTCAAAATTTTTCACATGCTATAAGTCGAGATTATAACAGGAAATGAGCAAAACGGAAGTAAATCTTTAAAAAATTAGAATGAGTAGAGTCTCAGATCTCTAGACCGTCAAGTTGATCCGCTAGGGGGCCAATAAAGTCAATTTGTACATATCTGCATATCTTTCTGAATAAAATTAACAGCCCGGCGGAAAAAACAACAAAAAAGTTTTTTTATAAAAAACTAAAATTTTGGAAGGACAAGAAGTCGAAAAAGTCCCTATATTTTTTTTCCTGGGAGTCTGAGGGGGTCGGTTATATTGTCAAAAATGTTTGCCTTGAATTGCTTTACAATATTAACATATCAAAATCAATTTTTGAGCATTTGTGTCGAGAACCAATCAAAAGCCTTGCTCAAAAATTTTCGAAAAATTTTAATTTCAAGAAATTGAAACTTTTAAGAATTTTCGAGACTTATACTTTTTTCAACCAGTGTATAGTTTCGGCTTAGGGGACAACCGCGGACGGCCTAATCTGAAATCGATAAATAGACAAAAATTTCCTTTGAAAAACTACAGTCTGACACCGTTTATTGGCCAAGAAAAATTGAAATCTGGTTAAAATTTACGTTTGTAAATTCAAACGTTTTGATTGGCAGAGGTGAGCAAAAAGCCAACGTGGCCGGCAAAAATGTGATATAATGTATAAGTATTGGCTTGTACAAAAAAAATTTGATTGCAACTAATATAAACTATATAATTTCACCAACGGAACTCCATCTCAAAAACGTTTACTATCTCGAATCGAGATTCTCGATAGCGCGTGTTCGGATCGCACTAATGTTCTCTTACCGATTGTCTTGAGTATGATTATAAGCAAGGATGCTTGATATTGGAACCGCTAAATTTGATCGGTGTGTAATCACTCAAGCAATCATTCATACAACATCAGTCGGATTCAAACACGCGTTATAAAGATAGTAAACGTTTTTGAGATGGAGTTCCGTTAGGAAAAGGATATAACCCGAATGTAACGTATTAAAAAAATCTGAATAAAAATTATATAAAAATAGCAAAAATTAAAATTTCCATGAAAAACATATCAGGAAAAAATATGTTTCAAAGCGAGTATCTTGTTTATTAACAAAAATAAGGCTTTTATTATTTATTATGATATTAACACAATCATTTACGTTGTAAATTAAAATTCTTTAGCATGAACTTTCTTGCATTTATTGCGTTTCATCTTTTATGACTTTTTGTTTTTGTGATGAAATGAATTAATTTTTCAAAAAGTAACAAAAAACATTTTTTTGTTTTTACGAAAAACATAAACATTAAAATGCATTATTCGTCGTGAACCTTGTTACAAAATTTATAATTTCTGGAATATTTGAATGAGTTAAATATAGAGTCCGCGAGGTTTTAGCAGGTGGAAAAAATTATGCTATCGTAAAGGGCATAACAAGTTTGTTACATATTAAAAATTAATAAAAATGTTCGATATCCTGGTCAGTTGGAGTGAACCAAAAAACGATAAGAATGTACTAGACAGAGAAATTAACGTCCCTGATCGGCTGACAAGCGGCCCATGCAATCATTCGTGGCTTAATGTCCCAATCTTTCACCACGCTCACATCTCTCGTTTTTTATTTTCTTCACTCTGAACAGGAGATTGAAATATAAAATTGAACGAAATCAAACAAAAATTAAAAAAAAAGTAGATTTGGGAAGTTGAATCTTAAAAAATATTAATTAAGGAGGTATGCAAAAATTTCGAAATTTTTTCCGATGATTGTATTCGTTGTACACTTAATTATCACCCTGTAAAGCATGGTTTAATGTCGCATACCCCTCTTGAAAATGTGATTCATTCATGACGCACTCAAATTAATCTGTAATAACACCTCAAACGCTTAACCCCCTCACACCCAAAACCATTGAAATTCCCCTCACACCCAAAACGCCATTCGGGGACGCCACTTTGGGCGGTTATTGCGGAGATAATAAATGCGATAAAATATTCATCATTTTTAATGACACAAGATCAAGGATAGACTTAAATTGTAGGCTTATAATTTTATTTAATTTTAATTTTGTGTGCTCGATAAATGCAAGAAAAATAGAGGTTAAGTTCCGGGTACCTCATCGGAAAACCATACATTTTTCAAAATCACATATGAATAACAAAAGATTAATTAGAAACTGGCTTAAGAAAATCGAGAAATTGTTTAGGGTTTTCCCGCGATAACGGCAAATTCGGCAAATTCGGCGTTATTGAGGCGGCAATATGGAGCAACCCCCTGCATATGACAGGAAAAATCACGAAAACTTTTCTAATTATATCTCCTATTCACACTTTTGTGAATATCCCGGCCCTACTTCTTAAAAACACACTACGTTTCTTAATCAGGGCCGGGATATTCACAAAAATGTGAATAGGGGATATCATCAATTTTCTAATCCAAAACGAAAGTTATAGAATTTTTAAAAGTTTGTATTGAACCCAAAACTCTCTAACAATTTATCGTCAATATTATGTTTTGACCTAAAAAGGAAATAACCTAAAAGGATATTGCCTGCAAGCCAAAAATTTCTTGACCTCGGGATAAGCTTATATTTAATGATCTGAAGATTTGTTGTTGACATTATTTTGACTAAATATATAACTTATATATAAAATATGTTTTTCTTAGACGGAATAAAATCAACAAGAAATGTTTCAATTTGAACAAACTTTGGGAATCAACTGATTGAGAGCGTGATTGTCGGACCGACCTTTTTGCAGATTTTGAGTTCAAGGAGATTGTAAGGGCTTAAAATTGAATATTTGGGATTTGAAACGCTCATAATTGCTACGTATTGACCGTTTTTTTCAAATTTCTAAAAATTCTAGAAATTTTTTAGAGAAAATATGAAATTTAAGGTATTCACTGTTAATTTCCTCCTACACTTTCTCGTACTCGGTTTTCACTTTGATATTTCACCTTACTTTCGAATGGAGTGTAAAAAGCCCCGCCCACCCCCTAGAGCCAAACTATGGTTATCAACCTATTGAACCAAACTTTGATTCTTAACTGATTAAGTTCATCATGGGACCAGGTTAGGGTGTGAACTAGGTAACAACTCCTGGGTCAAATCGGCAATTTGCCAAAGTTTGTTTCAAAATGACACGTTTATTAGTGGCAAAATGCCACTGACATTATCTCCTTCGAAAAAAATGTAGATTTAATAGATATTTAAAATACATTTAACACGAGTGTTGCGAACTTTTTCACGCTCTCGCGATTTTTCATGGTTTGTCATACTATTTATTCGATTATCAGCACTATAAGTTATAGTTTATAACCGAAGCCTGAAAATCAGATTGAGACACTTCAGGGAAGTTTTGGGTTTGGATCTACCAGGAGTTAAAAATAGCTTTTTTTGCTTTTCAGTTTCGAAAAAATCAGCTGAGAAGCCCAAAAAATACTGCGGTGGTATTAAATTGAGATAAAGTTTTATTAATTTTTTTGTCTCATTTCTTCAGCTGGATTTTTGGCCTGCTTTGACGAATCAGGAAACATAAACTGTACCCTTATCCGAACATTGTACTCTTATCGGAATAATTTTTGATCAAGCTGAGGTGTTCTGATAAGAATACAGTTAGTGGACTCAAAATTTGATTTAAAATTTGACATCTCAAATATCAGAAAATTTAAAAAATGTCACCAAAGTTTCGAAAAAATAAATAAATTATTGCACGATCAAAAAATTGTTAAAAATTATCGGAAAACTTATTTATATAAATTTTAAGGTTAATATCGTTAGAATTTGTATAACGTTGGTAATAAGTTATTATAAGTATATTATCACTGAATCATCCAATTCAGAGTGAATTTACCGAAATTTTTTTCAATACCATCCGAAACTACAGTATTTTCAATTTTTTAATTGGTAGCAACAATATATAGCAGCAAAGAACACTGGGTAGATTATCATCACAATTAACTCGAGTTTATTCAAGGCAGAATGATTCTGCCAGAATCTAACTGTGTATTTTTTGGCAAATTTAAACTTATTTCTTAATCAACCAAAAATAAAGTTGATTAATTGTATATTTTTTATAATTTTTCGAAAATAAAAATTTAGTTTTTGAATAAATCAGACTCAAACGGCATCAGCTAGTATTATTCAAATGGACATAACCATTATTGAAATAAAAAACGAAATTTTCGATAAAAACTTAAGATCAGGTTAAAGGGATAGCGGTCGCAAATGGTTCTTTTGTACTCAACTGTACTAGAATACTAAACTGCTTCGGAACTTTCGAGAATAGCCATTTGGTAGATCTATCCCTAATCTACGAAAATAATTTATCAAAATAATTTTTTGCTGACCCTGGTGACCATCATGCGGCGAGTTCTAGAACGACCTAATCAAATTTTAAATTCCTACTTCTCCTAGAGCTAATATACGATTCTACTCAAACTTGGCATGAACCACAACAACAATTATGCTCGTAATAAAGGAAATAAGATTTTTGAATTTACCAATATTTTGGTAGAGCTGCCAAAAACTTAATACTTTATGAGTATTCCTTAGCAATCTCGTGCTATTTTGATACCTCAATGTACCCTAAAAAAGAACGACCGCTATCCCGTTAAGTTAGAAGCGTGAAATTTCAAAGAGCGCAGATTCAGAGCCGCCGGAGCGTTTATGGTTTCACGGATATTCTAATTTGACATATTTTATAAAAACAAAAAAATATTCTAAAACTATAAAAACTCCGGTTTTTAAATTACCTTTTTTATTTTCTTACTAAAAGTCCAAATATTTATATAAATAATAATAATATTATCAATAAAAAGAGGAAATAAAAATGGAAACCATCCAGGTCTTAAAAAACATTATTATTTTAGGTTAAAATAGTTTACAAGAATGTTTTGTTCAAAAAATAATAATTTTTCTTCCAGGTCAAACAAAATCCGGAAATAACTATGAATAACCTTTGAAAAATTCTGTTCAAATATTGATAATTTATTAATGTTTTTAGTGTACCATTTCTTGAAGGGGGTGGTCGTTTCATTATAAGGGTTTTTCAATGACCCATTGTTGCAAAAGTACAAACTGTAGGACCAAATATAACATCTCTCTGAGCACTATGCACCAGTTTACCTAAGGCAAAATACTGTTTTTTGGTGATTCTGAAGCCAAATCAGAGAATTTTTGTAAAACGACCTTAGAAGACCTGCCGACGTTCTGTCCGGTTTATTTAAGACATGAATCATTGTTGTACCTGAAAAAACCAGGGAGGAGATACCTTTTGAGAAAATAATTCCGTCACTTTTGAAAGCACGTTTCTCAGAGATAAGTTATATTTAATTAAACGATTTTGTGACCATTGGCCATTAAAAACCCTTAAAATTCGACGATGTTTAAAGTTGGTCAAATGCTATTTAGTTTAGGTTTTTTGTTTTATTTTGTCTGTTCTAAGTTAGAACTTTTAACGGTACTCTTTACTAAATATTTCCACCTATATTTTCCTGAAATTCACAAAAAATATATATAAAAGTTCCCTGGTCTGAAAACAGTTTTGTTCGCAGTTATTATTGAATCCCAATTTTCTAAATAATAAAATTATATTTAAAAGTTTTAGATTATTGAAAATCAGAAAATTTTTCAAAATGAAAGAGATATTTAAAAACTTTTTCTGGCAAATATGTTTTTATTTGTCATTTAGTAGTTCATAACTTATTTAGTACAAAGAGAAAATTCGAAATTTTGGACACGAATATTGTTTCGTGTCGTTTGATTGGTCAGAAGTTTTATAAAACATTTTCAAGATTTAATAAATTTAAAGTTAAAAAATTTTCCACCTTTTTTTTCGACAGCTGTCAAAATATTAAAGGTTTTTTTATTTATCATATTTTTGAAAGGCCCTTAACTAACACTTGATCACTTTCGGACATTTAAAATTTCAAAAAGTAGGGATTCTAAATATATATTAATATTTAACAATTTTCTCAGAGTTATTCATACTTATTTCCTGTTTTGTCTTTAAACCTCCACCTGCACGAGCGTTCTTCAGAATACAGAGACCAAAAATATTTTGGGAAAGTGTCATTTTGGCCGGCGGAATATCGGAACAGATCCCCAATAGTTTCCCTTATATTTTTAATTTCAAGAATTTTGGTTCGTTCTAGAAATTTCTCATCAGACCGGAAATGCATTATTCGGATGCAATTTTTAGTTTTATACAGTCATTTGAAACCACTAAACTCTTGCAATTTAAAAACCATAAATATTAATTTCAAAATCTAAAAAGCTACTTTTGCGGTCAGCAATCTCAGTAAATACTATGTGTGTGTTCTGAAAAAAATCTCGTGCAGGTGGGGGTTTTTTTTCGATATTTCTAGAACTTTATTGAAAGATTTTAGGATATAAATGGTAATAAGCAACAAAAACCTAATCACCCCGCTGTTTTTGCCGAGGTGTTCAGTCAATGTGGTACAATTTGTAATTTTGAAAACTCATAAACGGGTTTAAAGACCTCAAGGAAACGAAGTAGAAATTTAAGTTTAAACCCAAACTTTGCTCGATTCGATAAGTCTTTTCAAGACCTCACTGTATGACCGCAAATCTTTACCGAAGTGATCCGAGATTTTAGGTAATGTCTACCGCCTACGTAGGGCACGGCTTGTTTACTCAGAGTAGAAAAAATGCGTGATTTTTAGCTTTCAGAAGTCTCGTTTTTTAAGCTTGACTACTGCTCCTTTCGCAAGTGAAGGAAGTATTATAAGATACATATAGCAGAAAAGTTAGTTTTTGTCTATTAAGAAGGTACCGGTCGCTGGTATTATGAGGTCTCAGGGGCAATATAAATGCTTCAAAATAACCCGGGTGATAACAAAGTGAACTACCGACCAAATCATCAAAAAAAATTTCGAAATTTTTGTATTTTTTCTTTTTTTTCTTAGTATTTTTTTAAAAAATAAAGTTCAAAAATAACGTTTGCTTTAATTTAACCACTTAAAATTTTTAACTTCAAAATATCACCTTGACGTAAGCAAACTTTCTGATCAGTGTTTTACTAGCTTTTTTTTAAGTTTACTTATAAACAAAATCGAAGGACTTTTATCGTGGGTCCTTAAAAAATCATATTTCATAACAATCTTATAAAAATCTCAGGAATAGTAGTTCGTAATCTCTGGAACACATTTTATTTCTGACTTTTTTCATAGCATGTTCAACCAACCGGTAAAGTGAGTTAACCGCGAGCAAATTCTTTTTTGAAGTCCTATGTCTTTTTCGCCTTATTTCAAAACACCGTCATTTTTGAAACGTAACAAGCCCAAGAGGTGATGAGCAAGATATTGCAAGCATTTTTCAAATTTGGCTGTAAATATACAGAAAAGTGCGCGAAATCGAAAATTTTGAATATAAAAATGAGAATAAGACAATTTAAATGCCACAAAAAGATTCCTTGGGTACGGTTTGCTGGAAACGATATTGGCAACTATTGTCTGATTTTGAACACAGCGGATTCTAAAAAAAAATAAACTTTTTTATCAAAATTATTTTATGATCTCTAGCACCGTTTCTGTTCAAAATCAGACCATAGTTGCTAATATCGTTTTCAGCGAACCGTACCCAAGGAATCTTTTGGTGGCATTTAAATTGTCTAATTCCCACTTTCAAATTCAAAATTTTCGATTTCGCGCACTATTTTATCGATTTACAGCGAAATTCCAAAAATGCTCGCAACATCTTGCTTACCACACCTTGAGCTTGTTACATTCCGAAAATGACGTTGTTTTGATATAAGGCGAAAAAGAAACAGAACTTTCAAAAACAAAATTCGCTCGCGGTTTACTCAATTTACCGCTTGGTCGAACATGCTTTGAAAAAAATCAGAAGTAAAATGTGTTCCAGAGATTACGAGCTACTATTCCTGAGATTTTTATAAGATTGTTCTGAAGGAATAAAAAGTTATGAGCCTTCGAAAAAGCCTTTTCAGCATGAACAACCCCCTTAAGGTCGGGATCCGAAAAAATGACCGAATTTATTTTTTGTAGTTGTATGAGCTAGCTTAGAAAAAAATGGAATTTGAAAAAAATTCCTAGGAGGAGATATTTTCCCGACGGATAATTGCCAAAAAACGGCGCTTATCTGCATATTCTATAAACAATAGAGCGAAATTAGAAATTTTTACAAATATTAAATTTGGCCTACCACTTTTACAAGTTATGTCAAAATTTCAGATAATTTCGACATAAAACGTGGGAGGTGATAGTTTTACCATTTTGGCTTGAGTCCTTTTGTGTCGCTTATGTGTCAGGGAGTGGTTTCTTACAAAAAAAGTTTGACATATTTGTCACGCAAGCTAAAGGCTAGATCTACAAAATGGCTAATCTCAATAATATCCTTAAAGCCCTGGTTGACAAAATTTTTTCGAGATTCATCCTTTTAGGAAGAATTTTCTTAATAAATTATTTCATTCACGACGTTTCAGATTTTATTCTATTTTCCAGTGATAATTGTACAAATAAAAAACCTGCTAAAATATTGTTTCTCAGAAACTGAATTATTTTTGCTTCAATTTTTTCTTATAGTGATTATGATTTGAAATATTAAGACTATTGTAGAATAACTAAAAAAAATAAAAGAACTTATCAGTTCCTTCATTTTTCCGAGATTATGCGCATATGTCAAATCTGAATATATTGCTCGAAAAGTTTTTATTTTTAATGTTTCGGAGATCTTATAAATTTCACGCTAAAAATTTAACCCGATCATAATTATTGATTAAAATTTTACGGCGTTTCTAGTAATGAAAAGGAAAATCTTCAAATATTAAAGTGCTTTTAGTAGATTAAAGTAGTCAAATCAAATTTTTGTGATAAACATTCCTGGAATTATTTTTCAAAAGATGTGCTTAAACTTTAAATTAAAAAAAATGGCATTTCAATGAAATACATCATCCAATTGATATTGTTTATTGTTGAAAGATTACAAAAAAATGTTTTCGTTGAATTTTGCATCAAACAAATATTTTTTTTACCTGTCTTTCACAGAAATTTTGAAAATTAGTTCAAAATTTGCTGAAAATAATTTTAATTTAATTGTAGAAACCGATAATTTCATAGCGTATTCGAAATTTGGTTGTATTTCAAAAATTTTAAGGACTCCAAACTTGACTTCTTAGAAAAAATTATTTTCACTCCTTTTTTTCGGATAAGTCTAATCCCAAATTTTAAAAATTTTTCTGAAAATTGATCAATCCCTTCTACAAAATTCTTTGAAATAAAAAGCGCCTAAAAATGTAAACAAATTTAAACGACTCAAAAAATTTATAACTCTTCGAAAAATATGTAAAAAATTTCTTGGCTTTTATATTTATATGATTTTATATCTTGATAAATGCGAAAGTGGTTTATTGAGCTAAATTTGAAAAATTGACCAAATCATTTTAAAAAATAAAATTTGCGAAGTTAAACTTACTATTTTTCGACCAATTTATAAATATTTGGACGAAAAAATTTAAGGGTCGTTCATAGTTATTTCCGATGTTTGTTTGATATCCCTTTATCACTTTTTGGTTAGAATGCGTAGCCAC